>CM060981.1:2658067-3120567 GCA_030765065.1 Deroplatys truncata | reverse complement strand
GTCCTACAGATTGCTTTGTTTTAATTGGCAAGGGAAGGCAGAGTTTCCTCATACAGGTGTACTGAGGTTGTACTGTATACAAATGATTAGAGAGAGAGAGAGAGATATTCTCCTTGTGTCCTACAGATTGCTTTGTTTTAGTTGGCAAGGGCAGGCAGAGTTTCCGCATACAGGTGTACTGAGGTTGTACTGTATACAAATAATTAGAGAGAGAGAGAGAGAGAGAGAGAGAGAGAGAGAGAGAGATATTCTCCTTGTGTCCTACAGATTGCTTTGTTTTAGTTGGCAAGGGCAGGCAGAGTTTCCGCATACAGGTGTACTCAGGTTGTACTGTATACAAATGATTAGAGAGAGAGAGAGAGATATTCTCCTTGTGTCCTACAGATTGCTTTGTTTTAATTGGCAAGGGAAGGCAGAGTTTCCTCATACAGGTGTACTGAGGTTGTACTGTATACAAATGATTAGAGAGAGAGAGAGAGAGAGAGAGATATTCTCCTTGTGTCCTACAGATTGCTTTGTTTTAGTTGGCAAGGGCAGGCAGAGTTTCCGCATACAGGTGTACTGAGGTTGTACTGTATACAAATAATTAGAGAGAGAGAGAGAGAGAGAGAGATATTCTCCTTGTGTCCTACAGATTGCTTTGTTTTAGTTGGCAAGGGCAGGCAGAGTTTCCGCATACAGGTGTACTGAGGTTGTACTGTATACAAATGAGTAGAGATAGAGAGAGAGAGAGAGAGAGAGAGAGAGATATTCTCCTTGTGTCCTACAGATTGCTTTGTTTTAATTGGCAAGGGCAGGCAGAGTTTCCTCATACAGGTGTACTGAGGTTGTACTGTATACAAATAATTAGAGAGAGAGAGAGAGAGAGAGAAGAGATATTCTCCTTGTGTCCTACAGATTGCTTTGTTTTAGTTGGCAAGGGCAGGCAGAGTTTCCTCATACAGGTGCACTGAGGTTGTACTGTATACCAATGAAGAGAGTGATAGAGAGAGAGAGAGAGAGAGAGAGAGATAGAGATATTCTCCTTTGTCCTACAGATTGCTTTGTTTTAGTTGGCAAGGGCAGGCAGAGTTTCCGCATACAGGTGCACTGAGGTTGTACTGTATACCAATGAAGAGAGTGATAGAGAGAGAGAGAGAGAGAGAATCCCCTTGTGTCCAACAGAATGCTTTATTATAATTGACAAGGGAACACAGCCTTCCTCACACTTGCGCACTGAGCTTGTACTGTATAAAAATGAGGAAAGAGTGATAGAGAGAGAGAGAGAGAGAGAATCCCCTTGTGTCCAACACAATGCTTTATTATAATTAACAAGGGAACACAGCCTTCCTCACACTTGCGCACTGAGCTTGTACTGTATAAAAATGAGGAAAGAGTGATAGAGAGAGAGAGAGAATCCCCTTGTGTCCAACAGAATGCTTTATTATAATTGACAAGGGAACACAGCCTTCCTCACACTTGCGCACTGAGCTTGTACTGTATAAAAATGAGGAAAGAGTGATAGAGAGAGAGAGGCAGAATCCCCTTGTGTCCAACACAATGCTTTATTATAATTAACAAGGGAACACAGCCTTCCTCACACTTACGCACTGAGCTTGTACTGTATAAAAATGAGGAAAGAGTGATAGAGAGAGAGAGAGAATCCCCTTGTGTCCAACAGAATGCTTTATTATAATTAACAAGGGAACGCAGACTTCCTCACACTTGCGTACTGAGCTTGTACTGTATACAAATGAAGAGAGAGTGATAGAGAGAGAGAGAGAGAGAGAGAGAGAGAGAGAGAGAGAGAGAGAGAATCCCCTAGTATCCAACAGAATGCTTTATTATAATTAACAAGGGAACGCAGACTTCCTCACACTTGCGCACTGAGCTTGTACTGTATACAAATGAAGAGAGAGTGATAGAGAGAGAGAGAGAGAGAATCCCCTTGTATCCAACAGAATGCTTTATTATAATTAACAAGGGAACGCAGCCTTCCTCACACTTACGCACTGAGCTTGTACTGTATAAAAATGAGGAAAGAGTGATAGAGAGAGAGAGAGAATCCCCTTGTGTCCAACAGAATGCTTTATTATAATTAACAAGGGAACGCAGACTTCCTCACACTTGCGTACTGAGCTTGTACTGTATACAAATGAAGAGAGAGTGATAGAGAGAGAGAGAGAGAGAGAGAGAGAGAGAGAGAGAATCCCCTGTATCCAACAGAATGCTTTATTATAATTAACAAGGGAACGCAGACTTCCTCACACTTGCGCACTGAGCTTGTACTCTATACAAATGAAGAGAGAGTGATAGAGAGAGAGAGAGAGAATCCCCTTGTATCCAACAGAATGCTTTATTATAATTAACAAGGGAACGCAGCCTTCCTCACACTTGCATACTGAGCTTGTACTGTATACCAATGAAGAGAGAGTGATAGAGAGAGAGAGAGAGAGAATCCCCTTGTATCCAACAGAATGCTTTATTATAATTAACAAGGGAACGCAGCCTTCCTCACACTTGCGAACTGAGCTTGTACTGTATACCAATGAAGAGAGAGTGATAGAGAGAGAGAGAGAGAGAGAGAGAGAATCCTCTTGTGTCCAACAGAATGCTTTATTACAATTAACAAGGGAACGCAGCCTTCCTCACACTTGCGTACTGAGCTTGTACTGTATACCAATGAAGAGAGAGTGATAGAGAGAGAGAGAGAGAGAGAGAGAGAGAATCCTCTTGTGTCCAACAGAATGCTTTATTACAATTAACAAGGGAACGCAGCCTTCCTCACACTTGCGTACTGAGCTTGTACTGTATACCAATAAAGAGAGAGTGATAGAGAGAGAGAGAGAGAGAGAATCCTCTTGTGTCCAACAGAATGCTTTATTATAATTAACAAGGGAACGCAGCCTTCTTCACACTTGCGTACTGAGCTTGTACTGTATACCAATGAAGAGAGAGTGATTGAGAGAGAGAGAGAGAGAGAGAGAGAATCCCCTTGTGTCCAACAGAATGCTTTATTATAATTAACAAGGGAACGCAGACTTCCTCACACTTGCGTACTGAGCTTGTACTGTATACCAATAAAGAGAGAGTGATAGAGAGAGAGAGACAGAGAGAGAGAATCCCCTTGTGTCCAACAGAATGCTTTATTATAATTAACAAGGGAACGCAGACTTCCTCACACATGCGTACTGAGCTTGTACTGTATACCAATAAAGAGAGAGTGATAGAGAGAGAGAGAGAGAGAGAATCCCCTTGTGTCCAACAGAATGCTTTATTATAATTAACAAGGGAACGCAGCCTTCCTCACACTTGCGTACTGAGCTTGTACTGTATACCAATAAAGAGAGAGTGATAGAGAGAGAGAGAGAGAGAGAATCCTCTTGTGTCCAACAGAATGCTTTATTATAATTAACAAGGGAACGCAGCCTTCCTCACACTTGCGTACTGAGCTTGTACTGTATACCAATAAAGAGAGAGTGATAGAGAGAGAGAGAGAGAGAGAATCCTCTTGTGTCCAACAGAATGCTTTATTATAATTAACAAGGGAACGCAGCCTTCTTCACACTTGCGTACTGAGCTTGTACTGTATACCAATGAAGAGAGAGTGATTGAGAGAGAGAGAGAGAGAGAGAGAGAGAGAATCCCCTTGTGTCCAACAGAATGCTTTATTATAATTAACAAGGGAACGCAGACTTCCTCACACATGCGTACTGAGCTTGTACTGTATACCAATGAAGAGAGAGTGATAGAGAGAGAGAGAGAGCGAGAGAGAGAGAGAATCCCCTTGTGTCCAACAGAATGCTTTATTATAATTAACAAGGGAACACAGCCTTCCTCACACTTGCGCACTGAGCTTGTACTGTATACCAATGAAGAGAGAGTGATACAGAGAGAGAGAGAGAGAGAGAGAGAGAGAGAGAGAATCCCCTTGTGTCCAACAGAATGCTTTATTATAATTAACAAGGGAACGCAGCCATCCTCACACTTGCGAACTGAGCTTGTACTGTATACCAATGAAGAGAGAGTGATAGAGAGAGAGAGAGAGAATCCCCTTGTGTCCAACAGAATCCTTTATTATAATTAACAAGGGAACGCAGCCTTCCTCACACTTGCATACTGAGCTTGTACTGTATACCAATGAAGAGAGAGTGATAGAGAGAGAGAGAGAGAGAGCGAGAGAGAGAGAGAGAATCCCCTTGTGTCCAACAGAATGCTTTATTATAATTAACAAGGGAACGCAGCCATCCTCACACTTGCGTACTGAGCTTGTACTGTATACCAATGAAGAGAGAGTGATAGAGAGAGAGAGAGAGAGCGAGAGAGAGAGAGAATCACCTTGTGTCCAACAGAATCCTTTATTATAATTAACAAGGGAACGCAGCCTTCCTCACACTTGCGTACTGAGCTTGTACTGTATACCAATGAAGAGAGAGTGATAGAGAGAGAGAGAGAGAGAGAGAATCCCCTTGTGTCCAACAGAATCCTTTATTATATTTAACAAGGGAACGCAGCCTTCCTCACACTTGCGTACTGAGCTTGTACTGTATACCAATGAAGAGAGAGTGATAGAGAGAGAGAGAGAGAGAGAGAGAGAGAGAGAATCCCCTTGTGTCCAACAGAATCCTTTATTATATTTAACAAGGGAACGCAGCCTTCCTCACACTTGCGTACTGAGCTTGTACTGTATACCAATGAAGAGAGAGTGATAGAGAGAGAGAGAGAGAGAGAGAGAGAGAATCCCCTTGTGTCCAACAGAATCCTTTATTATATTTAACAAGGGAACGCAGCCTTCCTCACACTTGCGTACTGAGCTTGTACTGTATACCAATGAAGAGAGAGTGATAGAGAGAGAGAGAGAGAATCCCCTTGTGTCCAACAGAATCCTTTATTATAATTAACAAGGGAACGCAGCCTTCCTCACACTTGCGTACTGAGCTTGTACTGTATACCAATGAAGAGAGAGTGATAGAGAGAGAGAGAGAGAGAGAGAGAGAGAGAGAGAGAATCCCCTTGTGTCCAACAGAATCCTTTATTATAATTAACAAGGGAACGCAGCCTTCCTCACACTTGCGTACTGAGCTAGTACTGTATACCAATGAAGAGAGAGTGATAGAGAGAGAGAGAGAGAGAGAGAGAGAGAGGGAGAGAGAACCCCTTGTATCCAACAGAATGCTTTATTATAATTAACAAGGGGACGCAGCCTTCCTCACACTTGCGTACTGAGCTTATACTGTATACAAATGAACAGAGAGTGATAGAGAGAGAGAGAGAGAGAATCCCCTTGTGTCCAACAGAATCCTTTATTATAATTAACAAGCGAACGCAGCCTTCCTCACACTTGCGTACTGAGCTTGTACTGTATACCAATGAAGAGAGAGTGATACAGAGAGAGAGAATCCCCTTGTGTCCAACAGAATGCTTTATTATAATTAACAAGGGAACGCAGCCTTCCTCACACTTGCGTACTGAGCTTGTACTGTATACAAATGGAGAGTGATAGAGAGAGAGAGAATCCCCTTGTGTCCAACAGAATGCTTTATTATAATTAACAAGGGAACGCAGCGTTCCTCACACTTGCGCACTGAGCTTGTACTGTATACCAATGAAGAGAGAGTGATAGAGAGAGAGAGAGAGAGAGAGTGATGGAGAGAGAGAGAGAGAATCCCCTTGTGTCCAACAGAATCCTTTATTATAATTAACAAGTGAACGCAGCCTTCCTGACACTTGCGCACTGAGCTTGTACTGTATACAAATGAAGAGAGAGTGATAGAGAGAGAGAGAGAGAGAGAGAATCCCCTTGTATCCAACAGAATGCTTTATTATAATTAACAAGGGAACACAGACATTCCTCACACTTGCGCACTGAGCTTGTACTTTATACAAATGAAGAGAGAGTGATAGAGAGAGAGAGAGAGAGAGAGAGAGAATCCCCTTGTATCCAACAGAATGCTTTATTATAATTAACAAGGGAACACAGACATTCCTCACACTTGTGTACTGAGCTTGTACTGTATACAAATGAGGAGAGTGATAGAGAGAGAGTGAGAGAGAGAGAGAGAGAGAGAGAATCCCCTTGTAACCAACAGAATGCTTTATTATAATTAACAAGGGAACACAGACATTCCTCACACTTGTGTACTGAGCTTGTACTGTATACAAATGAGGAGAGTGATAGAGAGAGAGAGAGAGAGAGAGAGAGAGAGAGAGAGAGAATCCCCTTGTAACCAACAGAATGCTTTATTATAATTAACAAGGGAACACAGACATTCCTCACACTTGTGTACTGAGCTTGTACTGTATACAAATGAGGAGAGTGTAATATATAGAGAGAGAGAGAGAGAGAATCCCCTTGTATCCAACAGAATGCTTTATTATAATTAACAAGGGAACACAGCCTTCCTCACGCATGTGTACTGAGGTTGTACTGTATACAAATGAAGAGAGAGTGATATATATATATATATATATATATATATATATATATATATATATATATATATAGAGAGAGAGAGAGAGAGAGAGAGAGAGAGGGAGAATCCCCTTGTATCCTAAAGAATGCTTTATTATAATTAACAAGGGAACACAGCCTTCCTTACGCATGTGTACTGAGGTTGTACTGTATACAAATGAAGAGAGAGTGATAGAGAGAGAGAGAGTATCCCCTTGTGCCCAACAGAATGCTTTATTATAATTAACAAGGGAACACAGACATTCCTCACACATGGGTACTGAGCTTGTACTGTATACAAATGAAGAGAGAGTGATAGAGAGAGAGAGTATCCCCTTGTGCCCAACAGAATGCTTTATTATAATTAACAAGGGAACACAGACATTCCTCGCACTTGCGTACTGAGCATGTACTGTATACAAATGAGCAGAGAGAGAGAGAGAGAGAGATATTCTCCTTGTGTCCAACAGACTGCTATGTTGTAATTGGCAAGGGCGTGCCGACCTTCCTCACACTTGAGTACTGAGCATGTACTGTATACAAATGAGCAGAGAGAGAGAGAGAGAGAGAGAGAGATATTCTCCTTGTGTCCAACAGACTGCTATGTTGTAATTGGCAAGGGCGTGCCGACCTTCCTCACACTTGAGTACTGAGCATGTACTGTATACAAATGAGCAGAGAGAGAGAGAGAGATATTCTCCTTGTGTCCAACAGACTGCTATGTTGTAATTGGAAAGGGCGTGCCGACCTTCCTCACACTTGAGTACTGAGCATGTACTGTATACAAATGAGAAGAGAGAGAGAGAGAGAGAGAGAGAGAGAGAGAGAGATATTCTCCTTGTGTCCTACAGAATGCTTTGTTTTAATTGGCAAGGGCAGGCAGAGTTTCCGCATACAGGTGCACTGAGGTTGTACTGTATACAAATGATTAGAGAGAGAGCGAGAGAGATATTCTCCTTGTGTCCTACAGAATGCTTTGTTTTAATTGGCAAGGGCAGGCAGAGTTTCCGCATACAGGTGCACTGAGGTTGTACTGTATACAAATGATTAGAGAGAGAGCGAGAGAGAGAGATAGAGATATTCTCCTTGTGTCCTACAGAATGCTTTGTTTTAATTGGCAAGGCCAGGCAGAGTTTCCGCATACAGGTGCACTGAGGTTGTACTGTATACAAATGACTAGAGAGAGAGCGAGAGAGAGAGATAGAGATATTCTCCTTGTGTCCTACAGATTGCTTTGTTTTAATTGGCAAGGGCAGGCAGAGATTTCCACATACAGGTGTACTGAGGTTGTACTGTATACAAATGATTAGAGAGAGAGAGAGAGAGAGAGAGAAGAGATATTCTCCTTGTGTCCTACAGATTGCTTTGTTTTAATTGGCAAGGGCAGGCAGAGTTTCCACATACAGGTGCACTGAGGTTGTACTGTATACAAATGATTAGAGAGAGAGAGAAAGAGAGAGAGAGATAGAGATATTCTCCTTGTGTCCTACAGATTGCTTTGTTTTAATTGGCAAGGGCAGGCAGAGTTTCCACATACAGGTGTACTGAGGTTGTACTGTATACAAATAATTACAGAGAGAGAGAGAGAAGAGATATTCTCCTTGTGTCCTACAGATTGCTTTGTTTTAATTGGCAAGGGCAGGCAGAGTTTCCACATACAGGTGTACTGAGGTTGTACTGTATACAAATGATTAGAGAGAGAGAGAGAGAGATAGAGATATTCTCCTTGTGTCCTACAGATTGCTTTGTTTTAATTGGCAAGGGCAGGCAGAGTTTCCTCATACAGGTGTACTGAGGTTGAAATGTATACAAATGATTAGAGAGAGAGAGAGAGAGAGAGGGAAGAGATATTCTCCTTGTGTCCTACAGAATGCTTTGTTTTAATTGGCAAGGGCAGGCAGAGTTTCCTCATACAGGTGTACTGAGGTTGTACTGTATACAAATGATTAGAGAGAGAGAGAGAGAGATAGAGATATTCTCCTTGTGTCCTACAGAATGCTTTGTTTTAATTGGCAAGGGCAGGCAGAGTTTCCTCATACAGGTGTACTGAGGTTGTACTGTATACAAATGAGTAGAGAGAGAGAGAGAGAGAGAGAGAGAGAGAGAGAGATATTCTCCTTGTGTCCTACAGATTGCTTTGTTTTAATTGGCAAGGGCAGGCAGAGTTTCCTCATACAGGTGTACTGAGGTTGTACTGTATACAAATGATTAGAGAGAGAGAGAGAGAGAGAGAGAGAGAGAGATATTCTCCTTGTGTCCTACAGATTGCTTTGTTTTAATTGGCAAGGGCAGGCAGAGTTTCCTCATACAGGTGTACTGAGGTTGTACTGTATACAAATGATTTTAGAGAGAGAGAGAGAGAGAGAGAGAGAGAGAGATATTCTCCTTGTGTCCTACAGATTGCTTTGTTTTAATTGGCAAGGGCAGGCAGAGTTTCCTCATACAGGTGCACTGAGGTTGTACTGTATACAAATGAGTAGAGAGAGAGAGAGAGAGAGAGAGAGAGAGATAGAGATATTCTCCTTGTGTCCTACAGATTGCTTTGTTTTAATTGGCAAGGGCAGGCAGAGTTTCCTCATACAGGTGCACTGAGGTTGTACTGTATACAAATTATTACAGAGAGAGAAAGACAGAGAAGAGATATTCTCCTTGTGTCCTACAGATTGCTTTGTTTTAATTGGCAAGGGCAGGCAGAGTTTCCTCATACAGGTGTACTGAGGTTGTACTGTATACAAATGATTAGAGAGAGAGAGAGATAGAGATATTCTCCTTGTGTCCTACAGATTGCTTTGTTTTAATTGGCAAGGGCAGGCAGAGTTTCCTCATACAGGTGTACTGAGGTTGTACTGTATACAAATGAGTAGAGAGAGAGAGAGAGAGAGAGAGATAGAGATATTCTCCTTGTGTCCTACAGATTGCTTTGTTTTAATTGGCAAGGGCAGGCAGAGTTTCCTCATACAGGTGTACTGAGGTTGTACTGTATACAAATGAGTAGAGAGAGAGAGAGAGATAGAGATATTCTCCTTGTGTCCTACAGATTGCTTTGTTTTAATTTGCAAGGGCAGGCAGAGTTTCCTCATACAGGTGTACTGAGGTTGTACTGTATACAAATGATTAGAGAGAGAGAGAGCGAGAGAGAGAGAGAAGAGATATTCTCCTTGTGTCCTACAGAATGCTTTGTTTAAATTGGCAAGGGCAGGCAGAGTTTCCTCATACAGGTGTACTGAGGTTGTACTGTATACAAATGATTAGAGAGAGAGAGAGAGAGAGAGAGAGAGAGAGAGAGAGAAGAGATATTCTCCTTGTGTCCTACAGATTGCTTTGTTTTAATTGGCAAGGGCAGGCAGAGTTTCCTCATACAGGTGTACTGAGGTTGTACTGTATACAAATGAGTAGAGAGAGAGATATTCTCCTTGTGTCCTACAGATTGCTTTGTTTTAATTGGCAAGGGCAGGCAGAGTTTCCTCATACAGGTGTACTGAGGTTGTACTGTATACAAATGATTAGAGAGACAGAGAGAGAGAGAGAGAGAGAGAGAGAGAGATAGAGATATTCTCCTTGTGTCCTACAGAATGCTTTGTTTTAATTTGCAAGGGCAGGCAGAGTTTTCTCATACAGGTGTACTGAGGTTGTACTGTATACAAATAATTAGAGAGAGAGAGAGAGAGAGAGAGAGAGAGATAGAGATATTCTCCTTGTGTCCTACAGAATGCTTTGTTTTAATTGGCAAGGGCAGGCAGAGTTTCCTCATACAGGTGTACTGAGGTTGTACTGTATACAAATAATTAGAGAGAGAGAGAGAAGAGATATTCTACTTGTGTCCTACAGAATGCTTTGTTTTAATTGGCAAGGGCAGGCAGAGTTTCCTCATACAGGTGTACTGAGGTTGTACTGTATACAAATGAGTAGAGAGAGAGAGAGAGAGAGAGATATTCTCCTTGTGTCCTACAGATTGCTTTGTTTTAATTGGCAAGGGCAGGCAGAGTTTCCTCATACAGGTGTACTGAGGTTGTACTGTATACAAATAATTAGCGAGAGAGAGAGAGAGAGATATTCTCCTTGTGTCCTACAGATTGCTTTGTTTTAATTGGCAAGGGCAGG
This sequence comes from Deroplatys truncata, assembly GCA_030765065.1. Lineage (NCBI taxonomy): Eukaryota > Metazoa > Arthropoda > Insecta > Mantodea > Mantidae > Deroplatys > Deroplatys truncata. The sequence goes on along the minus strand of CM060981.1, from coordinate 3,110,036 downwards.
CAGAGTTTCCTCATACAGGTGCACTGAGGTTGTACTGTATACAAATAATTAGAGAGAGAGAGAGAGAGAGAGAGAGAGATATTCTCCTTTTGTCCTACAGATTGCTTTGTTTTAATTGGCAAGGGCAGGCAGAGTTTCCTCATACAGGTGTACTGAGGTTGTACTGTATACAAATAATTAGAGAGAGAGAGAGAGAGAGAGAGATATTCTCCTTGTGTCCTACAGATTGCTTTGTTTTAATTGGCAAGGGCAGGCAGAGTTTCCTCATACAGGTGCACTGAGGTTGTACTGTATACAAATAATTAGAGAGAGAGAGAGAGAGAGAGAGAGAGAGAGAGAGAGAGATATTCTCCTTGTGTCCTACAGATTGCTTTGTTTTAATTGGCAAGGGCAGGCAGAGTTTCCTCATACAGGTGCACTGAGGTTGTACTGTATACAAATGATTAGAGAGAGAGAGAGATATTCTCCTTGTGTCCTACAGATTGCTTTGTTTATTTGGCAAGGGCAGGCAGAGTTTCCTCATACAGGTGCACTGAGGTTGTACTGTATACAAATAATTAGAGAGAGAGAGAGAGAGAGAGAGAGAGAGAGAGAGAGAGAGAAGAGATATTCTCCTTGTGTCCTACAGAATGCTTTGTTTTAATTGGCAAGGGCAGGCAGAGTTTCCTCATACAGGTGTACTGAGGTTGTACTGTATACAAATAATTAGAGAGAGAGAGAGAGAGAGAGAGAGAGATAGAGATATTCTCCTTGTGTCCTACAGAATGCTTTGTTTTAATTGGCAAGGGCAGGCAGAGTTTCCTCATACAGGTGTACTGAGGTTGTACTGTATACAAATGACTAGAGAGAGAGCGAGAGAGAGAGATAGAGATATTCTCCTTGTGTCCTACAGATTGCTTTGTTTTAATTGGCAAGGGCAGGCAGAGTTTCCGCATACAGGTGCACTGAGGTTGTACTGTATACAAATGATTAGAGAGAGAGCGAGAGAGAGAGATAGAGATATTCTCCTTGTGTCCTACAGAATGCTTTGTTTTAATTGGCAAGGGCAGGCAGAGTTTCCGCATACAGGTGCACTGAGGTTGTACTGTATACAAATGACTAGAGAGAGAGCGAGAGAGAGAGATAGAGATATTCTCCTTGTGTCCTACAGATTGCTTTGTTTTAATTGGCAAGGGCAGGCAGAGATTTCCACATACAGGTGTACTGAGGTTGTACTGTATACAAATGATTAGAGAGAGAGAGAGAGAGAGAGAGAGAAGAGATATTCTCCTTGTGTCCTACAGATTGCTTTGTTTTAATTGGCAAGGGCAGGCAGAGTTTCCACATACAGGTGCACTGAGGTTGTACTGTATACAAATGATTAGAGAGAGAGAGAAAGAGAGAGAGAGATAGAGATATTCTCCTTGTGTCCTACAGATTGCTTTGTTTTAATTGGCAAGGGCAGGCAGAGTTTCCACATACAGGTGTACTGAGGTTGTACTGTATACAAATAATTACAGAGAGAGAGAGAGAAGAGATATTCTCCTTGTTTCCTACAGATTGCTTTGTTTTAATTGGCAAGGGCAGGCAGAGTTTCCACATACAGGTGTACTGAGGTTGTACTGTATACAAATGATTAGAGAGAGAGAGAGAGAGATAGAGATATTCTCCTTGTGTCCTACAGATTGCTTTGTTTTAATTGGCAAGGGCAGGCAGAGTTTCCTCATACAGGTGTACTGAGGTTGAAATGTATACAAATGATTAGAGAGAGAGAGAGAGAGAGAGAGAGAGAGGGAAGAGATATTCTCCTTGTGTCCTACAGAATGCTTTGTTTTAATTGGCAAGGGCAGGCAGAGTTTCCTCATACAGGTGTACTGAGGTTGTACTGTATACAAATGATTAGAGAGAGAGAGAGAGAGAGAGATAGAGATATTCTCCTTGTGTCCTACAGAATGCTTTGTTTTAATTGGCAAGGGCAGGCAGAGTTTCCTCATACAGGTGTACTGAGGTTGTACTGTATACAAATGAGTAGAGAGAGAGAGAGAGAGAGAGAGAGAGAGATATATTCTCCTTGTGTCCTACAGATTGCTTTGTTTTAATTGGCAAGGGCAGGCAGAGTTTCCTCATACAGGTGTACTGAGGTTGTACTGTATACAAATGATTAGAGAGAGAGAGAGAGAGAGATATTCTCCTTGTGTCCTACAGATTGCTTTGTTTTAATTGGCAAGGGCAGGCAGAGTTTCCTCATACAGGTGTACTGAGGTTGTACTGTATACAAATGATTTTAGAGAGAGAGAGAGAGAGAGAGAGAGAGAGAGAGATATTCTCCTTGTGTCCTACAGACTGCTTTGTTTTAATTGGCAAGGGCAGGCAGAGTTTCCTCATACAGGTGCACTGAGGTTGTACTGTATACAAATGAGTAGAGAGAGAGAGAGAGAGAGAGAGAGAGAGAGAGATATTCTCCTTGTGTCCTACAGATTGCTTTGTTTTAATTGGCAAGGGCAGGCAGAGTTTCCTCATACAGGTGCACTGAGGTTGTACTGTATACAAATGATTACAGAGAGAGAGAGAGAGAGAGAAGAGATATTCTCCTTGTGTCCTACAGATTGCTTTGTTTTAATTGGCAAGGGCAGGCAGAGTTTCCTCATACAGGTGTACTGAGGTTGTACTGTATACAAATGATTAGAGAGAGAGAGAGATAGAGATATTCTCCTTGTGTCCTACAGATTGCTTTGTTTTAATTGGCAAGGGCAGGCAGAGTTTCCTCATACAGGTGTACTGAGGTTGTACTGTATACAAATGAGTAGAGAGAGAGAGAGAGAGAGATAGAGATATTCTCCTTGTGTCCTACAGATTGCTTTGTTTTAATTGGCAAGGGCAGGCAGAGTTTCCTCATACAGGTGTACTGAGGTTGTACTGTATACAAATGAGTAGAGAGAGAGAGAGAGAGATAGAGATATTCTCCTTGTGTCCTACAGATTGCTTTGTTTTAATTGGCAAGGGCAGGCAGAGTTTCCTCATACAGGTGTACTGAGGTTGTACTGTATACAAATGATTAGAGAGAGAGAGAGAGAGAGAGAGAGAGAGAGAGAGAAGAGATATTCTCCTTGTGTCCTACAGAATGCTTTGTTTTAATTGGCAAGGGCAGGCAGAGTTTCCTCATACAGGTGTACTGAGGTTGTACTGTATACAAATGATTAGAGAGAGAGAGAGAGAGAGAGAGAGAGAGAGAGAGAAGAGATATTCTCCTTGTGTCCTACAGATTGCTTTGTTTTAATTGGCAAGGGCAGGCAGAGTTTCCTCATACAGGTGTACTGAGGTTGTACTGTATACAAATGAGTAGAGAGAGAGATATTCTCCTTGTGTCCTACAGATTGCTTTGTTTTAATTGGCAAGGGCAGGCAGAGTTTCCTCATACAGGTGTACTGAGGTTGTACTGTATACAAATGATTAGAGAGAGAGAGAGAGAGAGAGAGAGAGAGAGAGAGATAGAGATATTCTCCTTGTGTCCTACAGAATGCTTTGTTTTAATTTGCAAGGGCAGGCAGAGTTTCCTCATACAGGTGTACTGAGGTTGTACTGTATACAAATAATTAGAGAGAGAGAGAGAGAGAGAGAGAGAGAGAGAGAGATAGAGATATTCTCCTTGTGTCCTACAGAATGCTTTGTTTTAATTGGCAAGGGCAGGCAGAGTTTCCTCATACAGGTGTACTGAGGTTGTACTGTATACAAATAATTAGAGAGAGAGAGAGAGAGAGAGAGAGAGAGAGAGAGAGAAGAGATATTCTACTTGTGTCCTACAGAATGCTTTGTTTTAATTGGCAAGGGCAGGCAGAGTTTCCTCATACAGGTGTACTGAGGTTGTACTGTATACAAATGAGTAGAGAGAGAGAGAGAGAGAGAGAGAGAGAGATATTCTCCTTGTGTCCTACAGATTGCTTTGTTTTAATTGGCAAGGGCAGGCAGAGTTTCCTCATACAGGTGTACTGAGGTTGTACTGTATACAAATAATTAGCGAGAGAGAGATATTCTCCTTGTGTCCTACAGATTGCTTTGTTTTAATTGGCAAGGGCAGGCAGAGTTTCCTCATACAGGTGCACTGAGGTTGTACTGTATACAAATAATTAGAGAGAGAGAGAGAGAGATATTCTCCTTGTGTCCTACAGATTGCTTTGTTTTAATTGGCAAGGGCAGGCAGAGTTTCCTCATACAGGTGTACTGAGGTTGTACTGTATACAAATAATTAGAGAGAGAGAGAGAGAGAGAGATATTCTCCTTGTGTCCTACAGATTGCTTTGTTTTAATTGGCAAGGGCAGGCAGAGTTTCCTCATACAGGTGCACTGAGGTTGTACTGTATACAAATAATTAGAGAGAGAGAGAGAGAGAGAGAGAGAGAGAGAGATATTCTCCTTGTGTCCTACAGATTGCTTTGTTTTAATTGGCAAGGGCAGGCAGAGTTTCCTCATACAGGTGCACTGAGGTTGTACTGTATACAAATGATTAGAGAGAGAGAGAGATATTCTCCTTGTGTCCTACAGATTGCTTTGTTTATTTGGCAAGGGCAGGCAGAGTTTCCTCATACAGGTGCACTGAGGTTGTACTGTATACAAATAATTAGAGAGAGAGAGAGAGAGAGAGAAGAGATATTCTCCTTGTGTCCTACAGAATGCTTTGTTTTAATTGGCAAGGGCAGGCAGAGTTTCCTCATACAGGTGTACTGAGGTTGTACTGTATACAAATAATTAGAGAGAGAGAGAGAGAGATAGAGATATTGTCCTTGTGTCCTACAGAATGCTTTGTTTTAATTGGCAAGGGCAGGCAGAGTTTCCTCATACAGGTGTACTGAGGTTGTACTGTATACAAATAATTAGAGAGAGAGAGAGAGAGAGAGAGAGAGAAGAGATATTCTCCTTGTGTCCTACAGATTGCTTTGTTTTAATTGGCAAGGGCAGGCAGAGTTTCCTCATACAGGTGCACTGAGGTTGTACTGTATACAAATAATTAGAGAGAGAGAGAGAGAGAGAGAGAGAGAGATAGAGATATTCTCCTTGTGTCCTACAGATTGCTTTGTTTTAATTGGCAAGGGCAGGCAGAGTTTCCTCATACAGGTGTACTGAGGTTGTACTGTATACAAATAATTAGAGAGAGAGAGAGAGAGAGAGAAGAGATATTCTCCTTGTGTCGTACAGATTGCTTTGTTTTAATTGGCAAGGGCAGGCAGAGTTTCCTCATACAGGTGTACTGAGGTTGTACTGTATACAAATGATTAGAGAGAGAGAGAGAGAGAGAGAGAGAGAGAGAGAGAGAAGAGATATTCTCCTTGTGTCCTACAGAATGCTTTGTTTTAATTGGCAAGGGCAGGCAGAGTTTCCTCATACAGGTGTACTGAGGTTGTACTGTATACAAATGATTAGAGAGAGAGAGAGAGAGAGAGAGAGAGAGAAGAGATATTCTCCTTGTGTCCTACAGAATGCTTTGTTTTAATTGGCAAGGGCAGGTAGAGTTTCCTCATACAGGTGTACTGAGGTTGTACTGTATACAAATGATTAGAGAGAGAGAGAGAGAGAGAGAGAGAGAGAGAAGAGATATTCTCCTTGTGTCCTACAGAATGCTTTGTTTTAATTGGCAAGGCCAGGCAGAGTTTCCTCATACAGGTGTACTGAGGTTGTACTGTATACAAATGATTAGAGAGAGAGAGAGAGAGAGAGAGAGAAGAGATATTCTCCTTGTGTCCTACAGAATGCTTTGTTTTAATTGGCAAGGGCAGGCAGAGTTTCCTCATACAGGTGTACTGAGGTTGTACTGTATACAAATGATTAGAGAGAGAGAGAGAGAGAGAGAGAGAGAGAGAGAGAGAGAAGAGATATTCTCCTTGTGTCCTACAGAATGCTTTGTTTTAATTGGCAGGGGAAGGCAGAGTTTCCTCATACAGGTGTACTGAGGTTGTACTGTATACAAATGATTAGAGAGAGAGAGAGAGAGAGAGAGAGAGAGAGAAGAGATATTCTCTTTGTGTCCTACAGATTGCTTTGTTTTAATTGGCAAGGGCAGGCAGAGTTTCCTCATACAGGTGTACTGAGGTTGTACTGTATACAAATGATTAGAGAGAGAGAGAGAGAGAGAGAGAAGAGATATTCTCCTTGTGTCCTACAGATTGCTTTGTTTTAATTGGCAAGGGCAGGCAGAGTTTCCTCATACAGGTGTACTGAGGTTGTACTGTATACAAATGATTAGAGAGAGAGAGAGAGAGAGAGAGAGAGAGAAGAGATATTCTCCTTGTGTCCTACAGATTGCTTTGTTTTAATTGGCAAGGGCAGGCAGAGTTTCCTCATACAGGTGTACTGAGGTTGTACTGTATACAAATGATTAGAGAGAGAGAGAGAGAGAGAGAGAGAGAGAGAGAGAAGAGATATTCTCCTTGTGTCCTACAGATTGCTTTGTTTTAATTGGCAAGGGCAGGCAGAGTTTCCTCATACAGGTGTACTGAGGTTGTACTGTATACAAATGATTAGAGAGAGAGAGAGAGAGAGAGAGAGAGAGAGAAGAGATATTCTCCTTGTGTCCTACAGATTGCTTTGTTTTAATTGGCAAGGGCAGGCAGAGTTTCCTCATACAGGTGTACTGAGGTTGTACTGTATACAAATGATTAGAGAGAGAGAGAGAGAGAGAGAGAGAGAAGAGATATTCTCCTTGTGTCCTACAGATTGCTTTGTTTTAATTGGCAAGGGCAGGCAGAGTTTCCTCATACAGGTGTACTGAGGTTGTACTGTATACAAATGATTAGAGAGAGAGAGAGAGAGAGAGAGAGAAGAGATATTCTCCTTGTGTCCTACAGATTGCTTTGTTTTAATTGGCAAGGGCAGGCAGAGTTTGCTCATACAGGTGTACTGAGGTTGTACTGTATACAAATGATTAGAGAGAGAGAGAGAGAGAGAGAGAGAGAGAGAGAAGAGATATTCTCCTTGTGTCCTACAGAATGCTTTGTTTTAATTGGCAAGGGCAGGCAGAGTTTCCTCATACAGGTGTACTGAGGTTGTACTGTATACAAATGATTAGAGAGAGAGAGAGAGAGAGAGAGAGAGAGAGAGAGAAGAGATATTCTCCTTGTGTCCTACAGATTGCTTTGTTTTAATTGGCAAGGGCAGGCAGAGTTTCCTCATACAGGTGTACTGAGGTTGTACTGTATACAAATGATTAGAGAGAGAGAGAGAGAGAGAGAGAGAGAGAGAAGAGATATTCTCCTTGTGTCCTACAGATTGCTTTGTTTTAATTGGCAAGGGCAGGCAGAGTTTCCTCATACAGGTGTACTGAGGTTGTACTGTATACAAATGATTAGAGAGAGAGAGAGAGAGAAGAGATATTCTCCTTGTGTCCTACAGATTGCTTTGTTTTAATTGGCAAGGGCAGGCAGAGTTTCCTCATACAGGTGTACTGAGGTTGTACTGTATACAAATGATTAGAGAGAGAGAGAGAGAGAGAGAAGAGATATTCTCCTTGTGTCCTACAGATTGCTTTGTTTTAATTGGCAAGGGCAGGCAGAGTTTCCTCATACAGGTGTACTGAGGTTGTACTGTATACAAATGATTAGAGAGAGAGAGAGAGAGAGAGAGAAGAGATATTCTCCTTGTGTCCTACAGATTGCTTTGTTTTAATTGGCAAGGGCAGGCAGAGTTTCCTCATACAGGTGTACTGAGGTTGTACTGTATACAAATGATTAGAGATAGAGATATTCTCCTTGTGTCCTACAGATTGCTTTGTTTTAATTGGCAAGGGCAGGCAGAGTTTCCTCATACAGGTGTACTGAGGTTGTACTGTATACAAATGATTAGAGAGAGAGAGAGAGAGAGAGAGAGAGAGAGAGAGAGATATTATCCTTGTGTCCTACAGATTGCTTTGTTTTAATTGGCAAGGGCAGGCAGAGTTTCCTCATACAGGTGCACTGAGGTTGTACTGTATACAAATAATTAGAGAGAGAGAGAGAGAGAGAGAGAGAGAGAGAGAGAGATATTCTCCTTGTGTCCTACAGATTGCTTTGTTTTAATTGGCAAGGGCAGGCAGAGTTTCCTCATACAGGTGTACTGAGGTTGTACTGTATACAAATAATTAGAGAGAGAGAGAGAGAGAGAGATATTCTCCTTGTGTCCTACAGATTGCTTTGTTTTAATTGGCAAGGGCAGGCAGAGTTTCCTCATACAGGTGCACTGAGGTTGTACTGTATACAAATAATTAGAGAGAGAGAGAGAGAGAGAGAGAGAGAGAGAGAGAGAGAGAGAGAGAGAGAGAGAGATATTCTCCTTGTGTCCTACAGATTGCTTTGTTTTAATTGGCAAGGGCAGGCAGAGTTTCCTCATACAGGTGTACTGAGGTTGTACTGTATACAAATGAGTAGAGATAGAGATATTCTCCTTGTGTCCTACAGATTGCTTTGTTTTAATTGGCAAGGGCAGGCAGAGTTTCCTCATACAGGTGTACTGAGGTTGTACTGTATACAAATGAGTAGAGAGAGAGAGAGAGAGAGAGAGAGAGAGAGAGAGATATTCTCCTTGTGTCCTACAGAATGCTTTGTTTTAATTGGCAAGGGCAGGCAGAGTTTCCTCATACAGGTGTACTGAGGTTGTACTGTATACAAATGAGTAGAGAGAGAGAGAGAGAGAGAGAGAGAGATATTCTCCTTGTGTCCTACAGAATGCTTTGTTTTAATTGGCAAGGGCAGGCAGAGTTTCCTCATACAGGTGCACTGAGGTTGTACTGTATACAAATGAGTAGAGAGAGAGAGAGAGAGAGAGAGAGAGAGATATTCTCCTTGTGTCCTACAGAATGCTTTGTTTTAATTGGCAAGGGCAGGCAGAGTTTCCTCATACAGGTGTACTGAGGTTGTACTGTATACAAATGAGTAGAGATAGAGATATTCTCCTTGTGTCCTACAGAATGCTTTGTTTTAATTGGCAAGGGCAGGCAGAGTTTCCTCATACAGGTGTACTGAGGTTGTACTGTATACAAATGAGTAGAGATAGAGATATTCTCCTTGTGTCCTACAGATTGCTTTGTTTTAATTGGCAAGGGCAGGCAGAGTTTCCTCATACAGGTGTACTGAGGTTGTACTGTATACAAATGAGTAGAGAGAGAGAGAGAGAGAGAGAGAGAGAGAGAGATATTCTCCTTGTGTCCTACAGAATGCTTTGTTTTAATTGGCAAGGGCAGGCAGAGTTTCCTCATACAGGTGTACTGAGGTTGTACTGTATACAAATGAGTAGAGATAGAGATATTCTCCTTGTGTCCTACAGATTGCTTTGTTTTAATTGGCAAGGGCAGGCAGAGTTTCCTCATACAGGTGTACTGAGGTTGTACTGAATACAAATGAGTAGAGAGAGAGAGAGAGAGATATTCTCCTTGTGTCCTACAGAATGCTTTGTTTTAATTGGCAAGGGCAGGCAGAGTTTCCTCATACAGGTGTACTGAGGTTGTACTGTATACAAATGAGTAGAGAGAGAGAGAGAGAGAGAGAGAGAGAGAGATATTCTCCTTGTGTCCTCAAGATTGCTTTGTTTTAATTGGCAAGGGCAGGCAGAGTTTCCTCTGATGCAGTAATTTGTATCACAAATTATTTAAATGTAAAGAGTGATTATAGTGTGAATATGCATTTTTATGTGACATTGATTTGAGAGGTTTGTTGATTGTAATTATTGTTGAGAAGTAAGTTTATACGGCCTTACTGAAATTGACAATAATAGCGTGCAATAATGCAGCGAGGGGGTGAGCTGTTTATCATTATTAGAGACGAGGAAGTTACGTAATATTGGCGCGTTTTACTTTAGAATTTGCTGGAACATTTTTCCTAGAGCATATGTGTTCATAATTTTCATTGGATATAGAAATAGACGCTAATGTTGGCGCGTTTTATTAGCCAATAGTAACTCAGTTATAATCTTTAGGCATATCGGGGTGTAGGAGTATAAGAAGGTTAGGTTAGAGATAGACCCCGTCAGTTCGTCGAAAATATTTGTACGGTACACGTCGGATATCAATTTGAAGGTTACGCATAGTAGAGTTATGAAAAATCTCAAGAGTTGTAAAGTTAATTATACAAAAAGTTGAAGTACGCGAATTAAGAATTATCAGTAATGAAGTTATTATAAGTTTCAGTTTGGCGAGTGTCAAGATCAATGTGTAAATGTGATAGTGAATGTGTTCGACAATAAAAGTGTAAAACAAATTCTTTCATCAGTGTTATCTTTGGATAAATGGCTCCTTTCCGTTTACACAACCTGTATAAAGAGAAGTGCTTGACCAAAAAGATCATAGCTAGCTGGAGGACAGAGAACCAAAATTAAATAAAATAACAGTAGCATTCTTTCAAACAAACACTAATACTGCCGCAAATTGCTAACACCAGATGGAGCTAACAAACCTAACAAATGAATCACGTTACAAGATGGCTTCACCACTTGGAGTAAAAACAAATATACAAATACATTAATAAAACCGTCGCAAATTGGCTCCCAAACGTGGGGCTCAATAAATAAATATAACAAATAATAATGCCACCGTAAATTGGCGCCCAACGTGGGGCAGAATGACCAGGAAAGGGGCATGATGACCAGCAAAGGGGCATAATGACCAGGAAAGGAGCAGAATGACCAGGAAGGGGCGAAAGAACCAGGACGTGGAACGAATGGAGAAGTGAACTGAACTACAAGACGCAGATTGCAGAAACAACTACGGGGACGACAGACTACGCGGATGATTGGACATCGTAATTCCAAGATTACAAGGCAACAGGGGAATTCAACTACAGAACACCAAGATGAAGTAGATTCATCATAATATGACGCAAAAGCGATATATAATCTAGGAGAGAGGGGCAGAAAGCTGGACATCAAAGCAACATCAGCAGATAGCATCAGAAAGGTTAGAAAAGTGTTATTTTAATTCTAAAAAAAAACAAGTGTAAAAATTTAAATGTACCTTAGGAGCGGTAGGATAAAGAAAACAATGTCCACTAATAATACAGAAGAAATAATTATGGAGGGAGATAGTGTAACAGTTAGCTGTAATTCAATACAGGTTACATAAAATAGCTCAAACAATGTAGGAATTGAGGGAGGAAATGTCAGTGCAGAAAGTGAGAATAGAACAGCAGGAAATGTAAATTTTGATGCTAGTATGATAATGGAAATGCTGAGAAATATGAATGAGAAATTGAGGGAAGATATTAGTAAGAAAATAGATCAAAACAGGGAAGATATGCAAAAGAATAATAGGGAACTGAGGGAAGATATTAGTAAGAGTATTACAAATCAATTAAGGGAAGATATGCAAAAGAATAATAGGGAATTAAGGGAAGATATTGGTAAGAGCTTAAAACAAAACAGGGAAGAGATTGAAAAGAAATACATGGAGCTAGATAGTAGTATGCTGAGAATGAGAAATGAAAATCAGGAAATGATAGCAAATGAAATAGGTGAAGTTTCAAAGAAAATGTTAGACATGAGCAGGGAAATATCTAACCAAAAAAGTGAGGTTAATAATAAAGTAGAACATGTTGATGCAAAATGTACAGAGTTAGGTAGCCGAATGAGTAGCATTTCAAGTGAGCTAAGAGAGATTAAAGAAACTACGAATGCAGATTTAATGCAGGTGCAAGTTAATTTCAGAGGGGAGATATCTGAAATTCAGAAAGAATCAGAAATGCAAAGAAATAAGTTGTACCAAGAAGCTAAAGTCTTGCCTATAAATAATCAAAAACTAACTTCTGAAATTAACAAACACCAAGTTGTTCAGAATGAAAACTCCAATCCAGTACAGTTTAGTACAGATTTGTCAGAGTATTCTCAAGTTAAAAAGATACCGCAAGAATTGAAAATGATAGTTGTCAAAAGATAGTGTGATTCAGAAAACTTTAGATTGTTTTCAAATTATATCAAGGGACGAAATTTCATTTGAATCCTTTAATAGGTTATCCATGAACAAATTTTGGAAGGTTAGGATACGGCTACGAGTGATGTTTAGCCACAGACAATTTGATCCAGGAGGGGGAATAGCAATGAGATGAAAAGTAAATGCTGGATAGTTAAAGATGAAATGCAGAGCAATGTATTGGAACGTAAGAGGGTTAACTATTTATATATGTCATAGGTAAAGAGAAATAAATTATAAAAGAAAAAAAAAATAAATGTTTAAAAAAGAAAAAAAAAATTCTTAGTAACTGTAACAGTATTTGAAATTAAGAATGTAAAAATTGAAACTTAATGTGATATTAAAGTAAAAGTACGTAGATATAATTCCAAGAGTATTGTGAATATAAAGTACAAAACAACAAAAATGGGGTAAAAATAATTAAAACAAATACTTATATAGCATACAGAAAAGGTGAAACATTGTCTAGATTTAAGAGATGTAAATATATTTGTGTAGAGGGTGAATATTTTGGTAAATATGTGTAATAATTACAAAAATCTTAAATGTATAAATTTTTGTCAACAATCTAAGAAAGTAAACAATTTTGTAACAATAACTAAATAATTCAGGGTACAGTATTTGCTCTAAAAAAATTTTGTAATGTCAGATTAATGTCAAAACACATTAAACTAGAGCCAGTAAATAGTGGCGAGATAAAGGAAAAATATATGACGTGTGTTATATACATGTGCAGTGTTAAGTGAAAGTGATAAATAGCGTGTGTTCCAAGATTTAGGAGACTAAAAACCCAATTATAAAATTTCCAAACAAGTTGTAAATATTTATAATTATGTATATATTGTAATGAAAAGAAGCTAGAAACAGTGATGTGTATTGAATTTATTTAAAGGTGAGTCGGAATTGTTACACTAACATCACTTAAGTGAGTAAACTTAAGTGATGTTAGTGTAACAATTCCGACTCACCTTTAAATAAATTTATAATTATGTTTCTAGTGGGGCATATGATGCAGTAATTTGTATCACAAATTATTTAAATGTAAAGAGTGATTATAGTGTGAATATGCATTTTTATGTGACATTGATTTGAGATGTTTGTTGATTGTAATTATTGTTGAGAAGTAAGTTTATACGGCCTTACTGAAACTGACAATAATAGCGTGCAATAATGCAGCGAGGGGGTGAGCTGTTTATCATTATTAGAGACGAGGAAGTTACGTAATATTGGCGCGTTTTACTTTAGAATTTGCTGGAACATTTTTCCTAGAGCATATGTGTTCATAATTTTCATTGGATATAAAAATAGACGCTAATGTTGGCGCGTTTTATTAGCCAATAGTAACTCAGTTATAATCTTCAGGCATATCGGGGTGTAGGAGTATAAAAAGGGTAGGTTAGAGATAGACCCCGTCAGTTCGTCGAAAATATTTGTACGGTACACGTCGGATATCAATTTGAAGGTTACGCATAGTAGAGTTATGAAAAATCTCAAGAGTTGTAGAGTTAATTATACAAAAAGTTGAAGTACGCGAATTAAGAATTATCAGTAATGAAGTTATTATAACAGTTTCAGTTTGGCGAGTGTCAAGATCAATGTGTAAATGTGATAGTGAATGTGTTCGACAATAAAAGTGTAAAACAAATTCTTTCATCAGTGTTATCTTTGGATAAATGACTCCTTTCCGTTTACACAACCTGTATAAAGAGAAGTGCTTGACCAAAAAGATCATAGCTAGCCGGAGGACAGAGAACCAAAATTAAATAAAATAACAGTAGCATTCTTTCAAACAAACACTAATACTGCCGCAAATTGCTAACACCAGATGGAGCTAACAAACCTAACAAATGAATCATGTTACAAGATGGCTTCACCACGTGGAGTAAAAACAAATATACAAATACATTAATAAAACCGTCGCAAATTGGTTCCCAAACGTGGGGCTCAATAAATAAATATAACAAATAATAATACCACCGCACCTCATACAGGCACACTGAGCATGTACTGTATACAAATGAATAGAGAGAGAGAGAGAGAGAGAGAGAGAGAGAGAGAGAGAGAGAGAGAGATATTCTCCTTGTGTCCAACAGATTGCTTTGTTTTAATTGGCATAGCAGGCAGACTTTCCTTGCACAGGCACACTGAGCCTGTCAAAGTTATAACTTCCCATTAGCTGTTTGCTGTTATGAGGAATGTAAATATAAGAAACTCTTCCACTATAATGACAACATAATAAATAATATTATCACTTGAATGATTGGTGAGAGGATATGTTAATGCTTATTCCATGGTACATTTTACTATTGTCTTAAATACACCCATTGATGTCACAGTTAGTAATGTTGCTTCATCTCAGCGTGTGTGTATATTCTTACATGTAGTTCTAAACAATAGTATGCAGCAAACCTATGTACTTCAAGGATCTGAAATACCTGAGAAATTTAATTGAAGTTGAATTATTTATTTTAGTAAATGTATAATGCACAGTGAATTTGCTATTACAAATAAAAGTTGTATAGCAGTATATAAAATTGATTTTGTCTATATTTTTGAGAAAAGAGAAATTATTTATTTTATTTTTTATTTTGACTGGCCCATTTTTACAGTGCAGTGTAATCAATTCAATTTTGTGAATTCTATTCAATGTTGTTTTTATAAATTGTTCCCCAACAACAAAAATGCGCATGATCCGCCATTGCATCTCCGCAGACCTAATTGTAGAGACATTAAATCCAACAAAACCATAAAAGAAGCAGAACCTAATGCAAAAGAGGTATTAGCATCATAAGCCTAAATTGGGCTAAATTTTGAAACCACAGCAACCTGTCATTTTACTGCAGCTCACCATACTCGTTTCTAATTTTGGCTATTTTACTCTTAAGGGGTCCCCGTTGATAACGTTGAGAAAAGCAAGAAGGAATGGAGTAAATTACCTTAAGAATGAGGAAATAAGTAGATGTGATCTCGCCAATACCTGGTGTCCACCTGCCGCCCCTATTAGGTGTTTTATTTTTATAGGAAAATAGTGATAAAAACATAACAAACGTAGCCATCTTCCCGCTAAAACAGATGTTGAATGGGAAGTGCCAACCTAAATAAGAAGTGAAATCCACAAAATAAGGAATTTCTGCCAACGTGAATCATTCGAGTTTTAGACGCGCAGTTCCCTCGACTAAGCCCTGTTGTCGCTTCGCAATTGCCTTTGGTCGCAACTGCTACACCCCTCTCCTTCTAAAAAACATCCCTCGGCTACGCCTTGAGGCTGAGTATCTTACCGGCTTTGGTGGCATTAGTTATTCATATGTTGCCAGCATTGTGTTACAGCTAGAGAATGACACAGAGCGACATCTGTAGGGCTAGAGAATGACACAGAGCGACATCTGTAGCACATATAAGACATCACTTCCATCGCTGTCGGGGACCCCATAAGAGCAATTTACCCCTAATTTTAATCTGGCAGTGTTTTTCACTCAAATGTTGGTGGCTCTTCAGTGATCTACAAGAGGCACAAGTGCTCCTTAATGACAGATGCACAACCAGGGGCAACAAGTAAAGCAGTTTGTTGGAAGCAAAGCTACTTTATTTATCACATGAAAAAATGTTAAAACATGTAGAAACATTTTTGCACACTAAGGCACAGTGACAAAGGGTGGATAAGATTGATGACGTGAAGAGAACTTACACAATAAACACTTTTACTTTATTAAAAGAAAAAAAATAAACAAAATACCAAACTTTGGTATTATTGAAAGTGCATCCAAACTGGAAAACCATGATAAACTATTATACTATTTGTTGCAAACAAGAACTTAAAATTGTTTCCTATCAATATGAAGTAATGGCTTACCAGCTTCTGAAGTTTGTATTTTAGATAGCAGTGTATCTAGCATGGCCGATACATCATCGGATTTCTTTTCCACTGCAAGTGTCAAGCCCTCCATTAGCTTTGACAGCGAATTTGAACTTTCTGCTCCTGTAACATAAAATTGGATACTATCTAAAACAAAAGAAAGCCCTTTTTTCATAAACATGTAGCACATATTGTTTAGCGTTTTGTTATCAGCCATAATATATGCACAAACAAATATTACATAACTTAAAAATCGGTTTAAAAACGTATGCACAAAGGCTATCTTCATCCCAATTCAGAAATAACTGACAAACTTTTGCCCAAATTGATTACAGTTGCTGCCAAGGCTTTAACCAAATATTTACATGCGAAGACCTAAGAACCAATAGTTAAGGATAATCAGAATGCTAAGACATATCTTAGGTATTCCCTTTGTTTTAAAGTGACAAGGCCGCAAAAGTTATTTGAGGTTATTTCAGAAAACAATATTACACAAAATTCTTACAAAGAAATATTAAGAAGTTTACCTTCCATTTTGCTTTAACACATATACTGTAAACCACGTTTGGAAGAACAATAAATTCTGCGCCGAAATAGAATTTCCTTGTCCGGAATAGTCAATTTTCAATTTGTAGCCTATCACTGCCCCTTCCAACATGACACATGCGTGCTCGGAAATAATAAATCAAACAATAGCGCATGGTACAACATGGGCCGCGGCTTATACGCACTGCGTATACTTGAGCTTGCTTGGGCGAATGTTTGCTATTTCACATCATTGCTAAGTTTCGTATTAATGATACACAACATTATCAAAATATCGTCTGCTATGGATAACCAAACCAATAACAGATCGATAACAATGGAGTATTTTGATTGGTTACTGCACCGAAAATCGATAACGCGCACCAATCATCGATTTTTGCCGCCCACAGCGTCTGCTAACGAAAATAATAAGAGCGATTGCAGGCAAGGTGATACATACAAAACAAGTTACCGCAAGCTTTTTGGGTAGCACCATGTGTTAATTATTGCGATTGATAAGAATGTGAAGTTCAGTGTAATGGATCCAAATGTATAACCTTACATAAGAATCAGTTTAAAGAGCGTCAAATTAAACACCTCCCACTGAAAGACTTTAGCGCTGCCAGGATCTGGTATTTTATTCTGCGGGATGGCAATTGCAGCAGCAGAAAACTTTCAACTGAAATGGCACAGTTATGGGGCACATTTGCACACATCTATTGCCACCTTGCTGCGTTCAGAGTCGTTCACAGATATAACGTTAGCAACAGTAGACGGTCGTCAAATAGCCGCTCATCGGTTCGTATTGTCTGCATGCAGTTCGTACATGAAACAACTCCTGCAGACCGTGTACCCTGGAACAAACAGTCACCTGCCCCTAGTTATCGTGATGCCAGCAGAAATAAGCTACCGCATTTTGAGGATACTGATAGAGTATATGTATAGTGGTGAAGCAACGGTCAGTTACGGGCAGCTAGATGGCATTCTGAGGGCGGCACACATTCTAGGGATAAGAGGGCTTTGCCGAGAAAGAAGCAGTAATGGAAGTCAACATCTGCAGGAACGATACAAATCTTCATACAGGAACGAGCGACATCTACAGCCTAACAAGAAAACTGACAGTGATGAACACAGTACTAACAAAAAGGTGACTAGTTCTGGATCCGAAAATGAAAGCTCCAAAGGTGGTGACAGTGCAGGCTCTAAAAAGACACCACCACTGAATTCTGCTCCAAATAGCAGCAGTAGCAGTGTAATTGAATGTTTGAATAAAGATGAGGAAAACGTGGAAGAACATAATAACGTACCAGCATCTTCTGCAAGTAAAACTCAAACATCGAGTGGCAATAGACAGCTTGAAGAGGATGAGGTACCATCAAACAGTGACAGTCCAATAACAGTGCTTCCTACGGAACACAGGTTGGGGCTGGACCCCATTCAGTTACTTGTAAAGCAGGAGCCGGTAGAGTGGGAAGATGCCGAGATGAGTGTGACGCATGACACTAGTGAAACCCACACAGAAATGACCATAAAGCCGGTATGTACCCCTATGTTCCTGTAGGAGCATCTGAAGTTTACTCCATGTTTCTCTGAGCAAACATTCCAGCTATCGCCATGGTCAACTAATTAATTTGCCAGCCCTGCTAGAATACCCAGCACCATTGTTGACACTAAACTTTGTCAGTTTGCCCCATTATCTGTTAGCAGTCATTCACTCTGTTGCTGTGGCCTGCTGATTAGTGTACCAGCACAGTGTTGAATTCCTTGCACCATTGTTGACACTAAAGTTTGTCGGTTTATCAAATTTGTCTGTTAACAGTCAATCCATCTGTTACTGTGGCCTGCTGATTACTGTACTAGCACAGTGTTTCAATTCCCTGCACCATTGTTCACACTAAACATTGTCAGTTTATCCCATTTGTCTGTTAACAGTCAATCAATCTGTTGCTGTGGCATGACGATTAAAGTGCTAGCACAGTGTTCAATTCCCTGCACCATTGTTGACACTAAAGTTTGTCCGTTTATCACATTTGTCTGTTAACAGTCAATCAATCTGTTGTTGTGGCCTGCTGATTAGAGTGCTAGAATAGTGTTCAATTCCCTGCACCATTATTGACACTAAAGTTTGTCCGTTTATCACATTTGTCTGTTAACAATCATTCAATCTGTTGCTGTGGCATGACGATTAGTGTGCTAGCACAGTGTTCAATTTCCTGCACAATTGTTGACACTAAAGCTTGTCATTTTATCATATTTGTCTGTTAACAGTCAATCAATCTCTTGCTGTGGCATGACAATTAGTGTGTTAGCACTGTGTTCAATTCCCTGCACCATTATTGACACTAAAGTTTGTCAGTTTATCACATTTGTCTGTTAACAGTCAATCAATCTCTTGCTGTGGCATGACAATTAGTGTGTTAGCATAGCGTTCAATTCCCTGCACCATTGTTGACACTAAAGTTTATCAGTTTATCACGTCTTTTGCCTGTTAATTAATGTCCTAGCACAGTGTTCAATTCCCTGAACCATTGTTGACACTAAAGTTTGTCAGTTTATCACATTTGTCTGTTAACAGTCAATCAATCTCTTGCTGTGGCATGACGATTAGTGTGTTAGCATAGCGTTCAATTCCCTGCACCATTGTTGACACTAAACTTTATCAGTTTATCACGTCTGTGGCCTGCTAATTAATGTCCTTGCACAGTGTTCAATTCCCTGCACCATTGTTGACACTAAAGTTTGTCAGTTTATCATGTCTGTGGCCTGCTAATTAATGTGCTAGCACAGTGTTCAATTCCTTGCACCATTGTTGACACTAAAGTTTGTCAGTTTATCACGTCTGTGGCCTGCTAATTAATGTGCTAGCACAGTGTTCAATTCCCTGCACCATTGTTGACACTAAAGTTTGTCAGTTTATCATGTCTGTGGCCTGCTAATTAATGTGCTAGCACAGTGTTCAATTCCCTGCACCATTGTTGACACTAAAGTTTGTCAGTTTATCACGTCTGTGGCCTGCTAATTAATGTGCTAGCACAGTGTTCAATTCCCTGCACCATTGTTGACACTAAAGTTTGTCAGTTTATCATGTCTGTGGACTGCTAATTAATGTGCTAGCACAGTGTTCAATTCCCTGCACCATTGTTGACACTAAAGTTTGTCAGTTTATCACCTCTGTGGTGTGCTAATTAATGTGCTAACTCAGTGTTCAATTCCCTGCACCATTGTTGACACTAAAGTTTGTCAGTTTATCATGTCTGTGGACTGCTAATTAATGTGCTACCACAGTGTTCAATTCCCTGCACCATTGTTGACACTAAAGTTTGTCAGTTTATCACCTCTGTGGTGTGCTAATTAATGTGCTAACTCAGTGTTCAATTCCCTGCACCATTGTTGACACCAAAGTTTGTCAGTTTATCATGTCTGTGGACTGCTAATTAATGTGCTAGCACAGTGTTCAATTCCCTGCACCATTGTTGACACTAAAGTTTGTCAGTTTATCACCTCTGTGGTGTGCTAATTAATGTGCTAACTCAGTGTTCAATTCCCTGCACCATTGTTGACACTAAAGTTTGTCAGTTTATCATGTCTGTGGACTGCTAATTAATGTGCTAGCACAGTGTTCAATTCCCTGCACCATTGTTGACACTAAAGTTTGTCAGTTTATCACCTCTGTGGTGTGCTAATTAATGTGCTAACTCAGTGTTCAATTCCCTGCACCATTGTTGACACTAAAGTTTGTCAGTTTATCATGTCTGTGGACTGCTAATTAATGTGCTAGCACAGTGTTCAATTCCCTGCACCATTGTTGACACTAAAGTTTGTCAGTTTATCACCTCTGTGGCGTGCTAATTAATGTGCTAGCACAGTGTTCAATTCCCTGCACCATTGGTGACACTAAAGTTTGTTAGTTTATCATGTCTGTGGCGTGCTAATTAATGTGCTAGCACAGTGTTCAATTCCCTGCACCATTGGTGACACTAAAGTTTCTCAGTTTATCACGTCTGTGGCCTGCTAATTAATGTGCTAGCACAGTGTTCAATTCCCTGCACCATTGGTGACACTAAAGTTTCTCAGTTTATCACGTCTGTGGCCTGCTAATTAATGTGCTAGCACAGTGTTCAATTCCCTGCACCATTGGTGACACTAAAGTTTCTCAGTTTATCATGTCTGTGGCGTGCTAATTAATGTGCTAGCACAGTGTTCAATTCCCTGCACCATTGGTGACACTAAAGTTTCTCAGTTTATCACGTCTGTGGCCTGCTAATTAATGTGCTAGCACAGTGTTCAATTCCCTGCACCATTGGTGACACTAAAGTTTCTCAGTTTATCATGTCTGTGGCGTGCTAATTAATGTGCTAGCACAGTGTTCAATTCCCTGCACGATTGTTGACTCTAAAGTTTGTCAGTTTATCATGTCTGTGGCCTGCTAATTAATGTGCTAGCACAGTGTTCAATTCCCTGCACCATTGTTGACTCTAAAGTTTCTCAGTTTATCATGTCTGTGGACTGCTAATTAATGTGCTAACTCAGTGTTCAATTCCCTGCACCATTGTTGACACTAAAGTTTGTCAGTTTATCATGTCTGTGGCCTGCTAATTAATGTCCTTGCACAGTGTTCAATTCCCTGCACCATTGTTGACACTAAAGTTTGTCAGTTTATCACGTCTATGGCCTGCTAATTAATGTCCTTGCACAGTGTTCAATTCCCTGCACCATTGTTGACACTAAAGTTTGTCAGTTTATCATGTCTGTGGCCTGCTAATTAATGTGCTAGCACAGTGTTCAATTCCCTGCACCATTGTTGACACTAAAGTTTGTCAGTTTATCATGTCTGTGGCCTGCTAATTAATGTGCTAGCACAGTGTTCAATTCCCTGCACCATTGTTGACACTAAAGTTTGTCAGTTTATCATGTCTGTGGACTGCTAATTAATGTGCTAGCACAGTGTTCAATTCCCTGCACCATTGTTGACACTAAAGTTTGTCAGTTTATCACGTCTGTGGCCTGCTAATTAATGTGCTAGCACAGTGTTCAATTCCCTGCACCATTGTTGACACTAAAGTTTGTCAGTTTATCATGTCTGTGGCCTGCTAATTAATGTGCTAGCACAGTGTTCAATTCCCTGCACCATTGTTAACACTAAAGTTTGTCAGTTTATCACGTCTGTGGCCTGCTAATTAATGTGCTAGCACAGTGTTCAATTCCCTGCACCATTGTTGACACTAAAGTTTATCAGTTTATCATGTCTTAGGCCTGCTAATTAATGCGCTAACTCAGTATTCAATTCCCTGCACCATTGTTGACACTAAAGTTTGTCAGTTTATCATGTCTGTGGCCTGGTAATTAATGTGCTAGCACAGTGTTCAATTCCCTGCACCATTGTTGACACTAAAGTTTGTCAGTTTATCATGTCTGTGGACTGCTAATTAATGTGCTAGCACAGTGTTCAATTCCCTGCACCATTGTTGACACTAAAGTTTGTCAGTTTATCACGTCTGTGGCCTGCTAATTAATGTGCTAGCACAGTGTTCAATTCCCTGCACCATTGTTGACACTAAAGTTTGTTAGTTTATCATGTCTGTGGCCTGCTAATTAATGTGCTAGCACAGTGTTCAATTCCCTGCACCATTGTTGACACTAAAGTTTGTCAGTTTATCACGTCTGTGGCCTGCTAATTAATGTGCTAGCACAGTGTTCAATTCCCTGCACCATTGTTGACACTAAAGCTTGTCAGTTTATCATGTCTGTGGACTGCTAATTAATGTGCTAGCACAGTGTTCAATTCCCTGCACCATTGTTGACACTAAAGTTTGTCAGTTTGTCATGTCTGTGGCCTGCTAATTAATGTGCTAGCATAGTGTTCAATTACCTGCACCATTGTTGACACTAAAGTTTGTCAGTTTATCACGAATGTGGCCTGCTAATTAATGTGCTAGCACAGTGTTCCTTTCCCTGCACCATTGTTGACACTAAAGTTTGTCAGTTTATCACGTCTATGGCCTGCTAATTAATGTGCTAGCACAGTGTTCAATTCCCTGCACCATTGTTGACACTAAAGTTTGTCAGTATATCATGTCTGTGGCCTGCTAATTAATGTGCTAGCACAGTGTTCAATTACCTGCACCATTGTTGACGCTAAAGTTTGTCAGTTTATCATGTCTGTGGCCTGCTAATTAATGTGCTAGCACAGTGTTCAATTCCCTGCACCATTGTTGACCCTAAGGTTTGTCAGTTTATCACGTCTGTGGCCTGCTAATTAATGTGCTAGCACAGTGTTCAATTCCCTGCACCATTGGTGACACTAAAGTTTGTCAGTTTATCATGTCTGTGGCCTGCTAATTAATGTGCTAGCACAGTGTTCAATTCCCTGCACCATTGCTGACACTAAAGTTTGTCAGTTTATCAGGTCTGTGGCCTGCTAATTAATGTGCTAGCACAGTGTTCAATTCCCTGCACCATTGTTGACCCTAAGGTTTGTCAGTTTATCACGTCTGTGGCCTGCTAATTAATGTGCTAGCACAGTGTTCAATTCCCTGCACCATTGGTGACACTAAAGTTTGTCAGTTTATCATGTCTGTGGCCTGCTAATTAATGTGCTAGCACAGTGTTCAATTCCCTGCACCATTGCTGACACTAAAGTTTGTCAGTTTATCATGTCTGTGGCCTGCTAATTAATGTGCTAGCACAGTGTTCAATTCCCTGCACCATTGTTGACACTAAGGTTTGTCAGTTTATCATGTCTGTGGCCTGCTAATTAATGTGCTAGCACAGTGTTCAATTCCCTGCACCATTGTTGACACTAAAGTTTGTCAGTTTATGATGTCTGTGGCCTGCTAATTAATGTGCTAGCACAGTGTTCAATTCCCTGCACCATTCTTAACACTAAAGTTTGTCAGTTTATCACGTCTGTGGCCTGCTAATTAATGTGCTGGCACAGTGTTCAATTCCCTGCACCATTGTTGACACTAAAGTTTGTCAGTTTATCATGTCTTAGGCCTGCTAATTAATGTGCTAGCACAGTGTTCAATTCCCTGCAGCATTGTTGACACTAAAGTTTGTCAGTTTATCACGTCTTAGGCCTGCTAATTAATGTGCTATCTCAGTGTTCAATTCCCTGCACCATTGTTGACACTAAAGTTTGTCAGTTTATCATGTCTTAGGCCTGCTAATTAATGTGCTAGCACAGTGTTCAATTCCCTGCACCATTGTTGACACTAAAGTTTGTCAGTTAATCATGTCTTAGGCCTGCTAATTAATGTGCTAGCACAGTGTTCAATTCCCTGCACCATTGTTGACACTAAAGTTTGTCAGTTAATCATGTCTTAGGCCTGCTAATTAATGTGCTAGCACAGTGTTCAATTCCCTGCACCATTGTTGACACTAAAGTTTGTCAGTTAATCATGTCTTAGGCCTGCTAATTAATGTGCTAGCACAGTGTTCAATTCCCTGCACCATTGTTGACACTAAAGTTTGTCAGTTTATCATGTCTTAGGCCTGCTAATTAATGTGCTAACTCAGTGTTCAATTCCCTGCACCATTGTTGACACTAAAGTTTGTCAGTTAATCATGTCTTAGGCCTGCTAATTAATGTGCTAGCACAGTGTTCAATTCCCTGCACCATTGTTGACACTAAAGTTTGTCAGTTAATCATGTCTTAGGCCTGCTAATTAATGTGCTAGCACAGTGTTCATTTCCGTGCACCATTGTTGACACTAAAGTTTGTCACTTTATCATGTCTGTGGCCTGCTAATTAATGTGCTAGCACAGTGTTCAATTCCCTGCACCATTGTTGACACTAAAGTTTATCAGTTTATCATGTCTGTGGCCTGCTAATTAATGTGCTAGCACAGTGTTCAATTCCCTGCACCATTGTTGACACTAAAGTTTGTCAGTTTATCATGTCTGTGGCCTGCTAATTAATGTGCTAGCATAGTGTTAATTCCCTGCACCATTGTTGACTCTAAAGTTTCTCAGTTTATCATGTCTAAGGCCTGCTAATTAATGTGCTAGCACAGTGTTCAATTCCCTGCACCATTGTTGACACTAAAGTTTATCAGTTTATCATGTCTAAGGCCTGCTAATTAATGTGCTAGCACAGTGTTCAATTCCCTGCACCATTGTTGACTCTAAAGTTTCTCAGTTTATCACGTCTGTGGCCTGCTAATTAATGTGCTAGCACAGTGTTCAATTCCCTGCACCATTGTTGACATTAAAGTTTGTCAGTTTATCACGTCTGTGGCCTGCTAATTAATGTGATAGCACAGTGTTCAATTCCCTGCACCATTGTTGGCACTAAAGTTTGTCAGTTTATCACGTCTGTGGCCTGCTAATTAATGTGCTAGCACAGTGTTCAATTCCCTGCACCATTGTTGACACTAAAGTTTGTCAGTTTATCACGTCTGTGGCCTGCTAATTAATGTGATAGCACAGTGTTCAATTCCCTGCACCATTGTTGACACTAAAGTTTGTCAGTTTATCACGTCTGTGGCCTGCTAATTAATGTGCTAGCACAGTGTTCAATTTCCTGCACCATTGTTGACACTAAAGTTTGTCAGTTTATCACGTCTGTGTCCTGCTAATTAATGTGATAGCACAGTGTTCAATTCCCTGCACCATTGTTGACACTAAAGTTTGTCAGTTTATCACGTCTGTGGCCTGCTAATTAATGTGATAGCACAGTGTTCAATTCCCTGCACCATTGTTGACATTAAAGTTTGTCAGTTTATCATGTCTGTGGCCTGCTAATTAATGTGCTAGCACAGTGTTCAATTCCCTACACCATTGTTGACACTAAAGTTTGTCAGTTTATCATGTCTGTGGCCTGCTAATTAATGTGCTAGCACAGTGTTCAATTCCCTGCACCATTGTTGACTCTAAAGTTTCTCAGTTTATCATGTCTAAGGCCTGCTAATTAATGTGCTAGCACTGTGTTCAATTCCCTGCACCATTGTTGACACTAAAGTTTATCAGTTTATCATGTCTAAGGCCTGCTAATTAATGTGCTAGCACAGTGTTCAATTCCCTGCACCATTGTTGACTCTAAAGTTTCTCAGTTTATCACGTCTGTGGCCTGCTAATTAATGTGATAGCACAGTGTTCAATTCCCTGCACCATTGTTGACATTAAAGTTTGTCAGTTTATCACAACTTTCTGTTAACAGTCATTCAATGAGTTGCTGTAGCCTGCTAATTAATGTGCTAGCACAGTGTTCAATTCCCTGCACCATTGTTGACTCTAAAGTTTCTCAGTTTATCATGTCTAAGGCCTGCTAATTAATGTGCTAGCACAGTGTTCAATTCCCTGCACCATTGTTGACACTAAAGTTTATCAGTTTATCATGTCTGTGGCCTGCTAATTAATGTGATAGCACAGTGTTCAATTCCCTGCACCATTGTTGACTCTAAAGTTTCTCAGTTTATCATGTCTAAGGCCTGCTAATTAATGTGCTAGCACAGTGTTCAATTCCCTGCACCATTGTTGACTCTAAAGTTTCTCAGTTTATCACGTCTGTGGCCTGCTAATTAATGTGCTAGCACAGTGTTCAATTCCCTGCACCATTGTTGACTCTAAAGTTTCTCAGTTTATCATGTCTAAGGCCTGCTAATTAATGTGCTAGCACAGTGTTCAATTCCCTGCACCATTGTTGACTCTAAAGTTTCTCAGTTTATCATGTCTGTGGCCTGCTAATTAATGTGCTAGCACAGTGTTCAATTCCCTGCACCATTGTTGACTCTAAAGTTTCTCAGTTTATCATGTCTGTGGCCTGCTAATTAATGTGCTAGCACAGTGTTCAATTCCCTGCACCATTGTTGACTCTAAAGTTTCTCAGTTTATCACGAATGTGGCCTGCTAATTAATGTGCTAGCACAGTGTTCCTTTCCCTGCATCATTGTTGACACTAAAGTTTGTCAGTTTGTCACGTCTAAGGCCTGCTAATTAATGTGCTAGCACAGTGTTCAATTCCCTGCACCATTGTTGACTCTAAAGTTTCTCAGTTTATCACGTCTGTGGCCTGCTAATTAATGTGCTAGCACAGTGTTCAATTCCCTGCACCATTGTTGACACTAAAGTTTGTCAGTTTATCACGTCTGTGGCCTGCTAATTAATGTGATAGCACAGTGTTCAATTCCCTGCACCATTGTTTACACTAAAGTTTGTCAGTTTATCACAACTTTCTGTTAACAGTCATTCAATGAGTTGCTGTAGCCTGCTAATTAATGTGCTAGCACAGTGTTCAATTCCCTGCACCATTGTTGACTCTAACGTTTCTCAGTTTATCATGTCTAAGGCCTGCTAATTAATGTGCTAGCACAGTGTTCAATTCCCTGCACCATTGTTGACACTAAAGTTTATCAGTTTATCGTGTCTAAGGCCTGCTAATTAATGTGCTAGCACAGTGTTCAATTCCCTGCACCATTGTTGACACTAAAGTTTATCAGTTTATCATGTCTAAGGCCTGCTAATTAATGTGCTAGCACAGTGTTCAATTCCCTGCACCATTGTTGACTCTAAAGTTTGTCAGTTTATCATGTCTGTGGCCTGCTAATTAATGTGCTAGCACAGTGTTCAATTCCCTGCACCATTGTTGACACTAAAGTTTGTCAGTTTATCATGTCTGTGGCCTGCTAATTAATGTGCTAGCACAGTGTTCAATTCCCTGCTACATTGTTGACTCTAAAGTTTCTCAGTTTATCATGTCTAAGGCCTGCTAATTAATGTGCTAGCACAGTGTTCAATTCCCTGCACCATTGTTGACACTAAAGTTTATCAGTTTATCATGTCTAAGGCCTGCTAATTAATGTGCTAGCACAGTGTTCAATTCCCTGCACCATTGTTGACTCTAAAGTTTCTCAGTTTATCACGTCTGTGGCCTGCTAATTAATGTGATAGCACAGTGTTCAATTCCCTGCACCATTGTTGACATTAAAGTTTGTCAGTTTATCACAACTTTCTGTTAACAGTCATTCAATGAGTTGCTGTAGCCTGCTAATTAATGTGCTAGCACAGTGTTCAATTCCCTGCACCATTGTTGACTCTAAAGTTTCTCAGTTTATCATGTCTAAGGCCTGCTAATTAATGTGCTAGCACAGTGTTCAATTCCCTGCACCATTGTTGACACTAAAGTTTATCAGTTTATCATGTCTGTGGCCTGCTAATTAATGTGATAGCACAGTGTTCAATTCCCTGCACCATTGTTGACTCTAAAGTTTCTCAGTTTATCACGTCTGTGGCCTGCTAATTAATGTGCTAGCACAGTGTTCAATTCCCTGCACCATTGTTGACTCTAAAGTTTCTCAGTTTATCACGTCTGTGGCCTGCTAATTAATGTGCTAGCACAGTGTTCAATTCCCTGCACCATTGTTGACTCTAAAGTGTCTCAGTTTATCATGTCTAAGGCCTGCTAATTAATGTGCTAGCACAGTGTTCAATTCCCTGCACCATTGTTGACTCTAAAGTTTCTCAGTTTATCATGTCTGTGGCCTGCTAATTAATGTGCTAGCACAGTGTTCAATTCCCTGCACCATTGTTGACTCTAGAGTTTCTCAGTTTATCACGTCTGTGGCCTGCTAATTAATGTGCTAGCACAGTGTTCAATTCCCTGCAATATTGTTGACTCTAAAGTTTCTCAGTTTATCACGAATGTGGCCTGCTAATTAATGTGCTAGCACAGTGTTCCTTTCCCTGCATCATTGTTGACACTAAAGTTTGTCAGTTTGTCACGTCTAAGACCTGCTAATTAATGTGCTAGCACAGTGTTCAATTCCCTGCACCATTGTTGACTCTAAAGTTTCTCAGTTTATCACGTCTGTGGCCTGCTAATTAATGTGCTAGCACAGTGTTCAATTCCCTGCACCATTGTTGACACTAAAGTTTGTCAGTTTATCACGTCTGTGGCCTGCTAATTAATGTGATAGCACAGTGTTCAATTCCCTGCACCATTGTTTACACTAAAGTTTGTCAGTTTATCACAACTTTCTGTTAACAGTCATTCAATGAGTTGCTGTAGCCTGCTAATTAATGTGCTAGCACAGTGTTCAATTCCCTGCACCATTGTTGACTCTAACGTTTCTCAGTTTATCATGTCTAAGGCCTGCTAATTAATGTGCTAGCACAGTGTTCAATTCCCTGCACCATTGTTGACACTAAAGTTTATCAGTTTATCGTGTCTAAGGCCTGCTAATTAATGTGCTAGCACAGTGTTCAATTCCCTGCACCATTGTTGACACTAAAGTTTATCAGTTTATCATGTCTAAGGCCTGCTAATTAATGTGCTAGCACAGTGTTCAATTCCCTGCACGATTGTTGACTCTAAAGTTTGTCAGTTTATCATGTCTGTGGCCTGCTAATTAATGTGCTAGCACAGTGTTCAATTCCCTGCACCATTGTTGACATTAAAGTTTGTCAGTTTATCACGTCTGTGGCCTGCTAATTAATGTGCTAGCACAGTGTTCAATTCCCTGCACCATTGTTGACTCTAAAGTTTCTCAGTTTATCATGTCTGTGGCCTGCTAATTAATGTGCTAGCACAGTGTTCTTTTCCCTGCACCATTGTTGACATTAAAGTTTGTCAGTTTATCACGTCTGTGGCCTGCTAATTAATGTGCTAGCACAGTGTTCAATTCCCTGCACCATTGTTGACATTAAAGTTTGTCAGTTTATCACGTCTGTGGCCTGCTAATTAATGTGCTAGCACAGTGTTCAATTCCCTGCACCATTGTTGACACTAAAGTTTATCAGTTTATCATGTCTGTGGCCTGCTAATTAATGTGCTAGCACAGTGTTCAATTCCCTGCACCATTGTTGACACTAAAGTTTATCAGTTTATCATGTCTGTGGACTGCTAATTAATGTGCTAGCACAGTGTTCAATTCCCTGCACCATTGTTGACATTAAAGTTTATCAGTTTATCATGTCTGTGGCCTGCTAATTAATGTGCTAGCACAGTGTTCAATTCCCTGCACCATTGTTGACTCTAAAGTTTATCAGTTTATCATGTCTGTGGACTGCTAATTAATGTGCTAGCACAGTGTTCAATTCCCTGCACCATTGTTGACACTAAAGTTTATCAGTTTATCATGTCTGTGGACTGCTAATTAATGTGCTAGCACAGTGTTCAATTCCCTGCACCATTGTTGACACTAAAGTTTATCAGTTTATCATGTCTGTGGACTGCTAATTAATGTGCTAGCACAGTGTTCAATTCCCTGCACCATTGTTGACACTAAAGTTTATCAGTTTATCATGTCTGTGGACTGCTAATTAATGTGCTAGCACAGTGTTCAATTCCCTGCACCATTGTTGACACTAAAGTTTATCAGTTTATCATGTCTGTGGCCTGCTAATTAATGTGCTAGCACAGTGTTCAATTCCCTGCACCATTGTTGACACTAAAGTTTATCAGTTTATCATGTCTGTGGACTGCTAATTAATGTGCTAGCACAGTGTTCAATTCCCTGCACCATTGTTGACTCTAAAGTTTCTCAGTTTATCATGTCTAAGGCCTGCTAATTAATGTGCTAGCACAGTGTTCAATTCCCTGCACCATTGTTGACATTAAAGTTTGTCAGTTTATCACAACTTTCTGTTAACAGTCATTCAATGAGTTGCTGTAGCCTGCTAATTAATGTGCTAGCACAGTGTTCAATTCCCTGCACCATTGTTGACACTAAAGTTTGCAGTTTTTCACATTTGTCTGTTACCAATCATTCAATCTGTTGATGTGGCATACTGATTAGTGTTCTAGCACAGTGTTCAATTTCCTGCACCATTGTTGACATTAAAGTTTGTCATTTTATCACATTTGTCTGTTAACAATCATTCAATCTGTTGATGTGGCATACTGATTAGTGTTCTAGCACAGTGTTCAATTTCCTGCACCATTGTTGACATTAAAGTTTGTCATTTTATTCACATTTGTCTGTTACCAATCATTCAATCTGTTTATGTGGCATACTGATTAGTGTTCTAGCACAGTGTTCAATTTCCTGCACCATTGTTGACCTTAAAGTTTGTCATTTTATCACATTTGTCTGTTAACAATCATTCAATCTGTTGATGTGGCATACTGATTAGTGTTCTAGCACAGTGTTCAATTTCCTGCACCATTGTTGACATTAAAGTTTGTCATTTTATCACATTTGTCTGTTAACAATCATTCAATCTGTTGATGTGGCATACTGATTAGTGTTCTAGCACAGTGTTCAATTTCCTGCACCATTGTTGACATTAAAGTTTGTCATTTTATTCACATTTGTCTGTTACCAATCATTCAATCTGTTTATGTGGCATACTGATTAGTGTTCTAGCACAGTGTTCAATTTCCTGCACCATTGTTGACATTAAAGTTTGTCATTTTATCACATTTGTCTGTTAACAATCATTCAATCTGTTGATGTGGGTGGTAATTAGTATGCTAGCACAGTGTTCGATTCCCTGCACCATTGTTGACATTAAAGTTTGTCATTTTATCACATTTGTCTGTTACCAATCATTCAATCTGTTGATGTGGCATACTGATTAGTGTGCAGGCACAGCGTTAAATTCCCTGCATCATTTTTGTCACTAATGTTTGTCATTTTATCACTTTTGACTGTTAACAATCATTCAATCTGTGACTGCGGACCGGTCGTTAGTCTGCTAACTAAGCATTCAATTTCATGCACCTTTGTTGACACTAAATTTTCCAGTTTATCACAGTCTGTAAACAGTCATTCATCCTGTTGTAGTAGCTTGCTGATTAGTGTGGTAGCACAGTGTTCATTTCCTTGCACCATTGTTGACACTTAACCTTGTCATTTTTTCATAATTGTCAGATACCATCATACAATCTGCGGCTTTCGCATGACGACAAGCTTGCTAGCACTGTGTTCAATTCCCTGCACCATTATTGACACTAAAGTTTGTCAGTTTATCACATTTGTCTGTTAACAGCCAAGCAATCTGTTGCAGTGGCCTGCTGATTATTGTTCCGGCACAGTCCTGAATTCCCTATCCATTGTTCACACTAGACATTGTCAGTTTGTCACAACCTTCTGTTAACAGTCATTCAATCTGTTGCAGTGGCCTGCTGATTATTGTTCCGGCACAGTCCTGAATTCCCTATCCATTGTTCACACTAGACATTTTCAGTTTGTCACAACCTTCTGTTAACAGTCATTCAATCTATTGCAGTGGTCTTCTGATTATTGTTCCGGCACAGTCCTGAATTCCCTATCCATTGTTCACACTAGACATTTTCAGTTTGTCACAACCTTCTGTTAACAGTCATTCAATCTATTGCAGTGGTCTTCTGATTATTGTTCCGGCACAGTCCTGAATTCCCTATCCATTGTTCACACTAGACATTGTCAGTTTGTCACAACCTTCTGTTAACAGTCATTCAATCTATTGCAGTGGCCTGCTGATTATTGTTCCGGCACAGTCCTGAATTCCCTATCCATTGTTCACACTAGACATTTTCAGTTTGTCACAACCTTCTGTTAACAGTCATTCAATCTATTGCAGTGGCCTGCTGATTATTGTTCCGGCACAGTCCTGAATTCCCTATCCATTGTTCACACTAGACATTTTCAGTTTGTCACAACCTTCTGTTAACAGTCATTCAATCTATTGCAGTGGCCTGCTGATTATTGTTCCGGCACAGTCCTGAATTCCCTATCCATTGTTCACACTAGACATTGTCAGTTTGTCACAACCTTCTGTTAACAGTCATTCAATCTATTGCAGTGGTCTTCTGATTATTGTTCCGGCACAGTCCTGAATTCCCTATCCATTGTTCACACTAGACATTGTCAGTTTGTCACAACCTTCTGTTAACAGTCATTCAATCTATTGCAGTGGTCTTCTGATTATTGTTCCGGCACAGTCCTGAATTCCCTATCCATTGTTCACACTAGACATTGTCAGTTTGTCACAACCTTCTGTTAACAGTCATTCAATCTATTGCAGTGGTCTTCTGATTATTGTTCCGGCACAGTCCTGAATTCCCTATCCATTGTTCACACTAGACATTGTCAGTTTGTCACAACCTTCTGTTAACAGTCATTCAATCTATTGCAGTGGTCTTCTGATTATTGTTCCGGCACAGTCCTGAATTCCCTATCCATTGTTCACACTAGACATTGTCAGTTTGTCACAACCTTCTGTTAACAGTCATTCAATCTATTGCAGTGGTCTTCTGATTATTGTTCCGGCACAGTCCTGAATTCCCTATCCATTGTTCACACTAGACATTGTCAGTTTGTCACAACCTTCTGTTAACAGTCATTCAATCTATTGCAGTGGTCTTCTGATTATTGTTCCGGCACAGTCCTGAATTCCCTATCCATTGTTCACACTAGACATTGTCAGTTTGTCACAACCTTCTGTTAACAGTCATTCAATCTATTGCAGTGGTCTTCTGATTATTGTTCCGGCACAGTCCTGAATTCCCTATCCATTGTTCACACTAGACATTGTCAGTTTGTCACAACCTTCTGTTAACAGTCATTCAATCTATTGCAGTGGTCTTCTGATTATTGTTCCGGCACAGTCCTGAATTCCCTATCCATTGTTCACACTAGACATTGTCAGTTTGTCACAACCTTCTGTTAACAGTCATTCAATCTATTGCAGTGGTCTTCTGATTATTGTTCCGGCACAGTCCTGAATTCCCTATCCATTGTTCACACTAGACATTGTCAGTTTGTCACAACCTTCTGTTAACAGTCATTCAATCTATTGCAGTGGTCTTCTGATTATTGTTCCGGCACAGTCCTGAATTCCCTATCCATTGTTCACACTAGACATTGTCAGTTTGTCACAACCTTCTGTTAACAGTCATTCAATCTATTGCAGTGGTCTTCGGATTATTGTTCCGGCACAGTCCTGAATTCCCTATCCATTGTTCACACTAGACATTGTCAGTTTGTCACAACCTTCTGTTAACAGTCATTCAATCTATTGCAGTGGTCTTCTGATTATTGTTCCGGCACAGTCCTGAATTCCCTATCCATTGTTCACACTAGACATTGTCAGTTTGTCACAACCTTCTGTTAACAGTCATTCAATCTATTGCAGTGGTCTTCTGATTACTGTACCAGAACAGTGTTCAAGTCCCTGTACCACTGTTCACACTAAACATTGTCGTTTATCACGTTTGTCTGTTAACAGTCATTGAATCTGTTGATGTGGCATGAGGATTAGTGTGCCAGCACAGTGTTCTATTCCCTGCATCATTGTTGACACTAAAGTTTATGAGTTTATCACATTTGTCTGTTAGCAGTCATTGACTCTGTTGATGTGACATGAGGATTAGTGTGCTAGCACAGTGTTCAAGTCCATGCACCATTGTTCACACTAAACATTGTCGTTTGTCACATTTGTCTGTTAACAGTCATTGACTCTGTTGATGTGACATGAGGATTAGTGTGCTAGCACAGTGTTCAAGTCCATGCACCATTGTTCACACTAAACATTGTCGTTTGTCACATTTGTCTGTTAACAGTCATTGAATCTGTTGATGTGACATGAGGATTAGTGTGCCAGCACAGTGTACTATTCCCTGCATCATTGTTCACACTAGACATTGTCAGTTTGTCACAACCTTCTGTTAACAGTCATTCAATCTATTGCAGTGGTCTTCTGATTACTGTACCAGAACAGTGTTCAAGTCCCTGTACTACTGTTCACACTAAACATTGTCGTTTATCACGTTTGTCTGTTAACAGTCATTGAATCGGTTGATGTGGCATGAGGATTAGTGTGCCAGCACAGTGTTCTATTCCCTGCATCATTGTTGACACTAAAGTTTATGAGTTTATCACATTTGTCTGTTAGCAGTCATTGACTCTGTTGATGTGACATGAGGATTAGTGTGCTAGCACAGTGTTCAAGTCCATGCACCATTGTTCACACTAAACATTGTCGTTTGTCACATTTGTCTGTTAACAGTCATTGAATCTGTTGATGTGACATGAGGATTAGTGTGCTAGCACAGTGTTCAAGTCCATGCACCATTGTTCACACTAAACATTGTCGTTTATCACATTTGTCTGTTAGCAGTCATTGACTCTGTTGCTGTGACATGAGGATTAGTGTGCCAGCACAGTGTACTATTCCCTGCATCATTGTTCACATTAAACATTGTCAGTATATCATGTTTGTCAGTTAACAGTCATTCAATCTGTTGCTGTCGCCTGCTGATTACTGTACCAGCACAGTGTTCAATTCCCTGCATCATTGTTCACACTAAACATTGACAGTATATCATGTTTGTCTGTTAACAGTCAATCAATCTGTTGCACTTGCCTGGTGATTACTGTACCAGCACAGTGTTCAATTCCCTGCATCATTGTTCACACTAAACATTGTCAGTATATCATGTTTGTCAGTTAACAGTCATTCAATCTGTTGCTGTTGCCTGGTGATTACTGTACCAGCACAGTGTTCAATTCCCTGCATCATTGTTCACACTAAACATTGACAGTATATCATGTTTGTCTGTTAACAGTCAATCAATCTGTTGCACTTGCCTGGTGATTACTGTACCAGCACAGTGTTCAATTCCCTGCATCATTGTTCACACTAAACATTGTCAGTATATCATGTTTATCTGTTAACAGTCAATCAATCTGTTGGTGTGGCCTGCTGATTACTGTACAAGCAAAGTGTTCAATTCCCTGCATCATTGTTCACACTAAACATTGTCAGTATATCATGTTTATCTGTTAACAGTCAATCAATCTGTTGGTGTGGCCTGCTGATTACTGTACCAGCAAAGGGTTCAATTCCCTGCATCATTGTTAACACTAAACATTGTCAGTATATCATGTTTATCTGTTAACAGTCAATCAATCTTTTGCTGTGGCCTGCTGATTACTGTAACAGCACAGTGTTCAATTCCCTGCATCATTGTTAACACTAAACATTGTCAGTTTATCACATATGTCTGTTAACAGTCAATCAATCTGTTGCTGTCGCCTGCTGATTACTGTACCAGCACAGTGTTCAACTCCCTGCATCATTGTTCACATTAAACGTTGTCAGTATATCATGTTTGTCTGTTAACAGTCAATCAATCTGTTGCTGTTGCCTGCTGATTACTGTACCAGCAAAGTGCTCAATTCCCTGCATCATTCTTCACACTAAACATTGTCAGTATATCATGTTTATCTGTTAACAGTCAATCAATCTGTTGCTGTCGCCTGCTGATTACTGTAACAGCACAGTGTTCAATTCCCTGCACCATTGTTCACACTAAACATTGACAGTATATGATGTTTGTCTGTTAACAGTCAATCAATCTGTTGCTGTGACCTGCTGATTGCTGTACCAGCACAGTGTTCAATTCCCTGCACCATTGTTCACACTAAACATTGACAGTATATCATGTTTGTCTGTTAACAGTCAATCAATCTGCTGCTGTGACCTGCTGATTGCTGTACCAGCACAGTGTTCAATTCCCTGCACCATTGTTCACACTAAACATTGACAGTATATCATGTTTGTCTGTTAACAGTCAATCAATCTGCTGCTGTGACCTGCTGATTGCTGTACCAGCACAGTGTTCAATTCCCTGCACCATTGTTCACACTAAACATTGACAGTATATCATGTTTGTCTGTTAACAGTCAATTAATCTGTAGCTGTTGCCTGGTGATTACTGTACCAGCACAGTGTTCAATTCCCTGCATCATTGTTTACACTAAACATTGACACTATATCATGTTTGTCTGTTAACAGTCAATTAATCTGTTGCTGTGGCCTGGTGATTACTGTACCAGCACAGTGTTCAATTCCCTGCATCATTGTTTACATTAAACATTGACACTATATCATGTTTGTCTGTTAACAGTCAATCAATCTGTTGCTGTTGCCTGGTGATTACTGTACCAGCACAGTGTTATATTCCCTGCACCATTGTTCACACTAAACATTGTCAGTATATCATGTTTGTCTGTTAACCATCAATCAATCTGTTGCTGTCGCCTGCTGATTACTGTACCAGCACAGTGTTCAATTCCCTGCACCATTGTTCAAACTAAACATTGACAGTATATCATGCTTGTCTGTTAAAAGTCAATTAATCTGTTGCTTTTGCCTGGTGATTTCTGTAACAGCACAGTGTTCAATTCCCTGCATCATTGTTCACACTAAACATTGACAGTGTATCATGTTTTTCTGTTAACAGTCAATCAATCTGTTGCTGTGGCCTGCTGATTACTGTAACAGCACAGTGTTCAATTCCCTGCATCATTGTTGACACTAACGTTTGTCAGTTTATCACAATTGTCTGTTAGCAGTCATTCAATCTGTTGCTGTGGCATGACAATTATTGTGCTAGCACAACATACAATTACCTGCACCAATGTTGACACTAAAGCTTGTCAGTTTATCACAACCTTCCTTTAACAGTCATTCTATCTGTTGCTGTGGCATGACAATTAGCTTGCTAGCACAGTGTTAAATTCCCTTCACCATTGTTGACACTAAAGTTTGTCAGTTTATCACAACCTTCTGTTAACAGTCATTCAATCTGTTGCTGTGGCCT
This sequence comes from Deroplatys truncata, assembly GCA_030765065.1. Lineage (NCBI taxonomy): Eukaryota > Metazoa > Arthropoda > Insecta > Mantodea > Mantidae > Deroplatys > Deroplatys truncata. The sequence goes on along the minus strand of CM060981.1, from coordinate 3,073,232 downwards.
GCTGATTAGTGTGCTAGCACAGTGTTCAATTCCCTGCAACATTGTTGACACTAAAGTTTGTCAGCTTATTACATTTGTCTGTTAATAATCATTCAATCTGTTGCTGTGGCCTGCTGATTAGTGTGCTAGCACAGTGTTCAATTCCGTGCAACATTGTTGACACTAACGTTTGTCAGCTTATTACATTTGTGTGTTAATAATCATTCAATCTGTTGCTGTGGCCTGCTGATTAGTGTGCTAGCACAGTGTTCAATTCCCTGCAACATTGTTGACACTAACGTTTGTCAGCTTATTACATTTGTCTGTTAACAATCATTCAATCTGTTGGTGTGGCCTGCTGATTAGTGTGCTAGCACAGTGTTCAATTCCCGGCACCATTGTTGACACTAAAGTTTGTCAGCTGATCACATTCAACTGTTAACAATCATTCAATCTGTGACTGCGGCCCTGTGATTAGTCCGCTAGCTCAGCGTTCAATTCCCTGCACCATTGTTGACTAAAGTTTGTCAGTTTATCACATTGTCTGTTAACAGTCAATCCATCTGTTGCTGTGGCATGACGATTAGTGTGCTAGCACAGCATACAATTACCTGCACCGATGTTGACACTAAAGCTTGTCAGTTTATCACATTGTCTGTTAACAGTCAATCCATCTGTTGCTTTGGCATGACAATTAGTGCGCTAGCACAGCATACAATTACCTGCACCAATGTTGACACTAAAGCTTGTCAGTTTATCACATTGTCTGTTAACAGTCAATCCATCTGTTGCTTTGGCATGAGGATTGGTGTCCTAGCAAAACATACAATTCCCTGCATCGTTGTTGACACTAACGTTTGTCAGTTTATCACAATTCTCTTTTAGCAGTCATTCAATCTGTTGCTGTGGCATGACAATTAGTGTGTTAGCACAACATACAATTCCCTGCATCATTGTTGACACTAACGTTTGTCAGTTTATCACAATTCTTTGTTAGCTGTCATTGAATCTGTTGCTGTGGCATGACAATTAGTCTGCTAGCTCAGCGTTCAATTCCCTGTACCATTGTTGACTAAATTTCGGCAGTTTATCACATTGTCTGTTAACAGTCAATCCATCTGTTGCTGTGGCCTGCTGATTAGTGTGCTAGCACAGTGTTCAATTCCCTGCAACATTGTTGACACTAAAGTTTGTCAGCTTATTACATTTGTCTGTTAACAATCATTCAATCTGTTGCTGTGGCCTGCTGATTAGTGTGCTAGCACAGTGTTCAATTCCCTGCAACATTGTTGACACTAAAGTTTGTCAGCTTATTACATTTGTCTGTTAACAATCATTCAATCTGTTGCTGTGGCCTGCTGATTAGTGTGCTAGCACAGTGTTCAATTCCCTGCAACATTGTTGACACTAAAGTTTGTCAGCTTATTACATTTGTCTGTTAACAATCATTCAATCTGTTGGTGTGACTTGATGATTAGTGTGCTAGCACAATGTTCAATTCCCTGCAACATTGTTGACACTAATGTTTGTCAGCTTATTACATTTGTCTGTTAACAATCATTCAATCTGTTGCTGTGGCCTGCTGATTAGTGTGCTAGCACAGTGTTCAATTCCCTGCAACATTGTTGACACTAATGTTTGTCAGCTTATTACATTTGTCTGTTAACAATCATTCAATCTGTTGCTGTGGCCTGCTGATTAGTGTGCTAGCACAGTGTTCAATTCCCTGCAACATTGTTGACACTAATGTTTGTCAGCTTATTACATTTGTCTGTTAACAATCATTCAATCTGTTGGTGTGACTTGATGATTAGTGTGCTAGCACAATGTTCAATTCCCTGCACCAATGTTGACACTAAAGCTTGTCAGTTTATCACATTGTCTGTTAACAGTCAATCCATCTGTTGCTGTGGCCTGCTGATTAGTGTGCTAGCACAGTGTTCAATTCCCTGCAACATTGTTGACACTAATGTTTGTCAGCTTATTACATTTGTCTGTTAACAATCATTCAATCTGTTGCTGTGGCCTGCTGATTAGTGTGCTAGCACAGTGTTCAATTCCCTGCAACATTGTTGACACTAATGTTTGTCAGCTTATTACATTTGTCTGTTAACAATCATTCAATCTGTTGGTGTGACTTGATGATTAGTGTGCTAGCACAATGTTCAATTCCCTGCACCAATGTTGACACTAAAGCTTGTCAGTTTATCACATTGTCTGTTAACAGTCAATCCATCTGTTGCTCTGGCATAACAATTAGTGTGCTAGCACAGGATACAATTACCTGCACCAATGTTGACACTAAAGCTTGTCAGTTTATCACAATTGTCTGTTAGCAGTCATTCAAAGTGTTGCTGTGGCATGACAATTACTGTGCTAGCACAGCATACAATTACCTGCACCAATGTTGACACTAAAGTGTGTCAGTTTATCACATTGTCTGTTAACAGTCAATCCGTCTGTTGCTTTGGCATGAGGATTGGTGTCCTAGCACAACATACAATTCCCTGCATCATTGTTGACACTAACGTTTGTCAGTTTATCACAATTCTCTGTTAGCAGTCATTCAATCTGTTGCTGTGGCATGACAATTAGTGTGCTAGCACAACATACAATTACCTGCATCATTGTTGACACTAACGTTTGTCGGTTTATCACAATTGTCTGTTAACAGTCATTCAATCTGTTGCTGTGGCATGACAATTAGTGTGCTAGCACAACATACAATTACCTGCACCAATGTTGACACTAAAGCTTGTCAGTTTATCACCACCTTCCTTTAACAGTCATTCTATCTGTTGCTGTGGCATGACAATTACCTTGCTAGCACAGTGTAAAATTCCCTTCACCATTGTTGACACTAAAGTTTGTCAGTTTATCACAACCTTCTGTTAACAGTCATTCAATCTGTTGCTGTGGCCTGCTGATTAGTGTGCTAGCACAGTGTTTAATTCCCTGCAACATTGTTGACACTAAAGTTTGTCAGCTTATTACATTTGTCTGTTAACAATCATTCAATCTGTTGCTGTGGCCTGCTGATTAGTGTGCTAGCACAGTGTTCAATTCCCTGCAACATTGTTGACACTAAAGTTTGTCAGCTTATTACATTTGTCTGTTAATAATCATTCAATCTGTTGGTGTGGCCTGCTGATTGGTGTGCTAGCACAGTGTTAAATTCCCTGCAACATTGTTGACACTAAAGTTTATCAGTTTATCACAACCTACTGTTAACAGTCATTCATCCTGTTGCTGTTGCCTGCTGATTAGTGTGCTAGCACAGTGTTCAATTCCCTGCAACATTGTTGACACTAAAGTTTGTCAGCTTATTACATTTGTCTGTTAATAATCATTCAATCTGTTGCTGTGGCCTGCTGATTAGTGTGCTAGCACAGTGTTCAATTCCCTGCAACATTATTGACAGTAAAGTTTGTCAGCTTATTACATTTGTCTGTTAACAATCATTCAATCTGTTGGTGTGGCCTGCTGATTAGTGTGCTAGCACAGTGTTCAATTCCTTGCAACATTGTTGACACTAAAGTTTGTCAGCTTATTACATTTGTCTGTTAACAATCATTCAATCTTTGCTGTGGCCTGCTGATTAGTGTGCTAGCACAGTGTTCAATTCCTGGCACCATTGTTTACACTAAAGTTTGTCAGCTGATCACATTCATCTGTTAACAATCATTCAGTCTGTTGGTGTGACTTGACGATTAGTGTGCTAGCACAGTGTTCAATTCCCTGCAACATTGTTGACACTAAAGTTTGTCAGCTTATTACATTTGTCTGTTAACAATCATTCAATCTGTTGCTGTGGCCTGCTGATTAGTGTGCTAGCACAGTGTTCAATTCCCTGCAACATTGTTGACACTAATGTTTGTCAGCTTATTACATTTGTCTGTTAACAATCATTCAATCTGTTGGTGTGGCCTGCTGATTAGTGTGCTAGCACAGTGTTCAATTCCCTGCAACATTGTTTACAATAAAGTTTGTCAGCTTATTACATTTGTCTGTTAACAATCATTCAATCTGTTGCTGTGGCCTGCTGATTAGTGTGCTAGTACAGTGTTCAATTCCCTGCAACATTGTTTACAATAAAGTTTGTCAGCTTATTACATTTGTCTGTTAACAATCATTCAATCTGTTGGTGTGGCCTGCTGATTAGTGTGCTAGCACAGTGTTCAATTCCCGGCACCATTGTTGACACTAAAGTTTGTCAGCTGATCACATTCAACTGTTAACAATCATTCAATCTGTGACTGCGGATCTGTGATTAGTCTGCTAGCTCAGCGTTCAATTCCCTGCACCATTGTTGACTAAAGTTTGTCAGCTTATCACATTTGTCTGTTAACAATCATTCAATCTGTGACTGCGGCCCTGTGATTAGTCTGCTAGCTCAGCGTTCAATTACCTGCACCATTGTTGACATTAAAGTTTGTCAGCTTATCACATTTGTCTGTTAACAATCATTCAATCTGTGACTGTGGCCCTGTGATTAGTCTGCTAGCTCAGCGTTCAATTCCCTGCACCATTGTTGACTAACGTTTGGCAGATTATCACATTTGTCTCTTAACAATCATTCAATCTGTGACTAAGGCCCTGTGATTAGTCTGCTAGCTCAGCGTTCAATTCCCTGCACCATTGTTGACTAAAATTTGTCAGCTTATCACATTTGTCTGTTAACAATCATTCAATCTGTGACTGCGGCCCTGTGATTAGTCTGCTAGCTCAGCGTTCAATTCCCTGCACCATTGTTGACATTAAAGTTTGTCAGCTTATCACATTTGTCTGTTAACAATCATTCAATCTGTGACTGCGGCCCTGTGATTAGTCTGCTAGCTCAGCGTTCAATTCCCTGCACCATTGTTGACTAAAGTTTGGCAGTTTATCACACTGTCTGTTAACAGTCAATCAATCTGTTGCTGTGGCATGACGATTAGTGTGCTAGCACAGTGTTCAATTCCCTGCAACATTGTTGACATTAAAGTTTGTCAGTTTATCAGATTTGTCTGTTAACAATCAGTATCACTAATACAACCTATGTTTCCTGAAACATACCAACAATCAGTATCACTAATACAACCTATGTTTCCTGAAACATACCAACAATCAGTATCACTAATACAACCTATGTTTCCTGAATCATACCAACAATCAGTATCACTAATACAACCTATGTTTCCTGAATCATACCAACAATCAGTATCACTGACACAAGCTGTGTTTCCTGAAACATACCAACAATCAGTATCACTAATACAACCTATGTTTCCTGAAACATACCAACAATCAGTATCACTAATACAACCTATGTTTCCTGAATCATACCAACAATCAGTATCACTGACACAAGCTGTGTTTCCTGAAACATACCAACAATCAGTATCACTGATACAACCTGTGTTTCCTGAAACATACCAACGTATAGTTTCACTTACACTACCTATGTTTCCTGAATCATACCAACAATCAGTATCACTGATACAAACTGTGTTTCCTGAAACATACCAACAATCAGTATCACTGATACAACCTATGTTTCCTGAAACATACCAACGTATAGTTTCACTGAGACTACCTATGTTTCCTTAGTCATACCCACGTACAGTATCACTGACACAACCTATGTTTTCTGAATCATACCAACAATCAGTATCACTGACACAACCTATGTTTTCTGAATCATACCAACGTATAGTTTCACTGACACAATCTATGTTTTCTGAATCATACCAACGTATAGTTTCACTGACACAACCTTTGTTTTCTGAATCATACCAACGTATAGTTTCACTGACACAACCTATGTTTTCTGAATCATACCAACGTATAGTTTCACTGACACAACCTATGTTTCCTGAACCATACCAACGTACAGTATCACTGACACAACCTATGTTTTCTGAATCATACCAACGTATAGTTTCACTGACACAACCTATGTTTTCTGAATCATACCCACGTATAGTATCACTGACACAACCTATGTTTTCTGAATCATACCAACGTATAGTATCACTGACACAACCTATGTTTTCTGAATCATACCAACGTATAGTATCACTGACACAACCTATGTTTTCTGAATCATACCAACGTATAGTATCACTGACATAACCTATGTTTTCTGAATCATACCAACGTATAGTATCACTGACACAACCTATGTTTTCTGAATCATACCAACGTATAGTATCACTGACACAACCTATGTTTTCTGAATCATACCCACGTACAGTATCACTGACACAACCTATGTTTTCTGAATCATACCCACGTACAGTATCACTGACACAGCATATGTTTTCTGAATCATACCAACATATAGTATCACTGACACAACCTATGTTTTCTGAATCATACCAACGTATAGTATCACTGACACAACCTATGTTTTCTGAATCATACCCACGTACAGTATCACTGACACAACCTATGTTTTCTGAATCATACCCACGTACAGTATCACTGACACAGCATATGTTTTCTGAATCATACCAACATATAGTATCACTGACACAACCTATGTTTTCTGAATCATACCAACGTATAGTATCACTGACACAACCTATGTTTTCTGAATCATACCAACGTATAGTATCACTGACACAACCTATGTTTTCTGAATCATACCCACGTACAGTATCACTGACACAACCTATGTTTTCTGAATCATACCCACGTACAGTATTACTGACACAACCTATGTTTTCTGAATCATACCAACGTATAGTATCACTGACACAAACTGTGTTTTCTGAATCATACCAACGTATAGTATCACTGACACAACCTATGTTTCCTTAGTCATACCAACGTACAGTATCACTGATACAACATATGTTTCCTTAGTCATACCAACGTACATTATCACTGATACAACATATGTTTCCTTAGTCATACCAACGTATAGTATCACTGACACAAACTATGTTTCCTTAGTCATACCAACGTATAGTATCACTGATACAACCTATGTTTCCTTAGTCATACCAACGTACAGTATCACTGATACAACCTATGTTTCCTTAGTCATACCAACGTACAGTATCACTGATACAACATATGTTTCCTTAGTCATACCAACATATAGTATCACTGATACAACCTATGTTTCCTTAGTCATACCAACGTACAGTATCACTGATACAACCTATGTTTCCTTAGTCATACCAACGTATAGTATCACTGATACAACCTATGTTTCCTTAGTCATACCAACGTACAGTATCACTGATACAATATATGTTTCCTTAGTCATACCAACGTATAGTATCACTGACACAACCTATGTTTCCTTAGTCATACCAACGTACAGTATCACTGACACAACCTATGTTTCCTTAGTCATACCAACGTATAGTATCACTGACACAACATATGTTTCCTTAGTCATACCAACGTACAGTATCACTGATACAACATATGTTTCCTTAGTCATACCAACGTATAGTATCACTGACACAACCTATGTTTCCTTAGTCATACCAACGTACAGTATCACTGACACAACATATGTTTAATTAATTAATTTATTAATCCTTTAACATCAATTCAGTACATAGTACATTGATACAGGATATGTCAATAGTTAAATTTATATATTTACATTACAATAAAGTTATATATAATTTGAGTTCAACTTTGATATACAATAGATATATTTATAAATTAAATGACATACTACTAGATAATTTAACGGATTAGTACAATGTCTTATGCAAACAGGGATTTATTAAACTGTAAATATTCCTTTACGGTGTAGAAGCAGTGTTCCTGCAAGAAAGCCTTTGTTCTAGTTTTAAACACATTATAATTATTTATATCTTTAATGGCATTAGGTAGGGAATTATAATTCCTTATACTGGAGTGCAGTACTGCATTCTTACATATTGTAGTTCTGACAGAGGTTAAGTGTATATCCTTATTATGTCTAGTGTAATGACTATGGACATTGTCATTATTTTGAACATTAAATTTATTTCTTTTTACAAATAAGACTGTTTCCAATATATAAGAACATGCCAAAGTAAGTATGCCAAGCTTTCTGAATAGTGGTTTACATGAGCATAACCTTTTTTTACCACATATAATTCGTATGGCTTGTTTTTGTTTGATAAATACATCCTTAGTTTCTGGTGAGTTTCCCCAAAATATGATACCATATTTAATTATTGAATGTATATGTGCATAATAAGTTGTTAACAGCACATGGAGACTGACATTTTGACTTAAAATTCTTAAGGCATATACATTCCTGCTTAATTTGGTTATTAAATGTTTTATATGAGTTTTCCATTTCAAGTTATTCTGTATCCACAAGCCCAAAAAGTTTGTCTCGTTTTTATATGAGATTAATTTATTATTTAATTTTACTTCAGGGATGTTATAATTATTGTTTGCACTATCAGTAATATGAAATTTAAGACAAACAGTTTTGACCGTATTTAAAACCAGGTTGTTATTATCCAACCAATATACCAGATCTTTACTGGCCTGGTTTAGTGAATTATTTAACATTTCATTACTCTTTTCTGTTATTAGTAAATTAGTATCATCTGCAAATAGAACAATGTTATGAGCTTGTATGTTATTTGTTAAGTCGTTTATATACAAGATAAATAAAAATGGTCCAAGTATAGAGCCTTGTGGTACTCCATAAGTTATATCAAGTGCATTAGATCTAACTGCCAAAAGTGCATTAGTGTTAGCATTATAATCTGTAATCTCTGTTATTTGCTTACGGTTTGTAAGGTAAGATTCAAACCAAGAATATGCTAATCCTCTTATACCAAAGTCAAATAATTTTGTTAGCAAAATTTTGTGGTTAATAGTATCGAAAGCTTTAGTTAAATCTAGAAATATGCCAATTGCTTTATCTTTATTATCTAAAGCAGTTATGACACTATTTAAGAAAAAATATATCGCAGTCTCTGTTGATTTTTCTCGTCGGAATCCATGCTGTGAATTAGTAATTATATTATTTTTTCCAATAAACGATACAAGTCTTCTATACATTATTTTTTCCAATATCTTTGAAAATACGGAGGGTATGGAAATAGGACGGTAGTTAGCTACCTCAGTCTTTTTCCCTTTTTTGTGCAAGGGTATAACCTTAGATATTTTTAACATGTCTGGAAATATTCCACTAGTCATGGATACATTACACAAATGGACAAGTGGACCAATTATGTGGTCACTACATCTTTTTATAATTATATCTGGTACATCATCAACACCTGCAGAATATGTATTATTCAATCCATTTATTATGTTTAGCATTTCCTCAGGCGTAACTTCATAAAGGTATATAGAGTTTACATTATTGGTAGTATTAGTCTTTATTAGACTGCCAAGATGTCCATTACTATTTTGAACCAAATCTTTAATTATTTCTGTAAAGTAGGTATTAAAACATGTAACAACTTCTGTTGCATCAGTAATCTTTCTATCATTATGCTCAAGTTCTATTTTACCTTGCATATGACGTGTTTTATTAGTCAATTGGTTTACTATTTGCCACATAGCTTTGGTCTTATTTTTAGAGTTTTTAATATGATTGTCATTACTATTGATTTTAGCCTGTCTTATAACTTTATTTAGTATGCGTTTATAATTCTTAAAATAATTATCAGAATCTGTCGTTGTGCTACCTTTACTTAAGTTATATAGTAATCTTCTACGTTCACATGACTTTCTTATACCTGGAGTTAACCAATTTCTCTTAGCTTTCCCATTGGAGGTTCTTGATGTTTTGAGAGGAAATGCAGTATTAAAGCAGAACATAAAACTATTTGCAAACAATCTAAATTTCTCATTAGTATCAGCTGTATTATACATATCAAGCCAATCTTCCTTGCTTAAGAGATAATTCATATACAAAATATTATCATTGCTAAATATTCTTTTTTTTATGAGTGTTGATCTAAACATCTTAGTATTATTAGTTTCAATTTGAATTATTTGCGCCTCATGATCACTAAATCCTGTATTTATCACCTGTGCTTTATATGTACAATTTTCATTAATTATAATTTGATCTACCGCAGTTTTTGAGCGACTAGTTATTCTTGTAGGGGATGTTATGACATGCATTAGGTTATAACTTCTAAGCAGATGTATGAGGTCTTGCTTTTCTTTGCTGTCTTTAAGAAAGTCAATATTTAAATCACCACATAATGCAAATTTTTTTTTGGTTTTCACGAGAATGTTGAGTAGTCTCTCTAAGCTATTTTGAAAAATCCTAACATTACTATCTGGGGCACGGTATAAAACAATCACAGTAATATCTAGTTCAATCAAATCCACACCTGCAACTTCAAAATCACTTTCTCGACATAATGTCCGGCATGTACCTATATTTATGAAACGGATACCTGTTTTAATAAATATGCATACCCCACCCCCACTTTTGTTAGATCTACAATATGAGCTGGCTAATGTATAATTTGGTATCTGTATGTAATCGATTTCATTGCTCTTTTTCCTTAGTCATACCAACGTATAGTATCACTGACACAACCTATGTTTCCTTAGTCATACCAACGTACAGTATCACTGATACAACATATGTTTCCTTAGTCATACCAACGTACAGTATCACTGATACAACATATGTTTCCTTAGTCATACCAACGTATAGTATCACTGATACAACCTATGTTTCCTTAGTCATACCAACGTACAGTATCACTGATACAACATATGTTTCCTTACTCATACCAACGTATAGTATCACTGATACAACCTATGTTTCCTTAGTCATACCAACCTACAGTATCACTGATACAACCTAAGTTTCCTTAGTCATACCAACGTATAGTATCACTGATACAACCTATGTTTCCTTAGTCATACCAACGTACAGTATCACTGACACAACCTATGTTTCCTTAGTCATACCAACGTATAGTATCACTGATACAACCTATGTTTCCTTAGTCATACCAACGTATAGTATCACTGATAGAACCTATGTTTCCTTAGTCATACCAACGTATAGTATCACTGACACAACCTATGTTTCCTTAGTCATACCAACGTATAGTATCACTGATACAACCTATGTTTCCTTAGTCATACCAACGTATAGTATCACTGATACAACCTATGTTTCCTTAGTCATACCAACGTATAGTATCACTGACACAACCTATGTTTCCTTAGTCATACCAACGTATAGTATCACTGAAACAACCTATGTTTCCTTAATCATACCAACGTACAGTATCACTGATACAACCTATGTTTCCTTAGTCATACCAACGTACAGTATCACTGATACAACCTATGTTTCCTTTGTCATAACAACGTACAGTATCATTGACACTACCTATGTTTCCTTAGTCATACCAACGTATAGTATCACTGATACAACCTATGTTTCCTTAGTTAAACCAACATACAGTATCATTGACACTACCTATATTTCCTTAGTCATACCAACGTATAGTATCACTGACACAACCTATGTTTCCTTAGTCATACCCACGTACAGTATCACTGATACAACCTATGTTTCCTTAGTCATACCAACATACAGTATCACTGATACAACCTATGTTTCCTTAGTCATACCAACGTATAGTATCACTGATACAACATATGTTTCCTTAGTCATACCAACGTATAGTATCACTGATACAAGATATGTTTCCTTAGTCATACCAATGTATAGTATCACTGACACAACCTATGTTTCCTTAGTCATACCAACGTATAGTATCACTGACACAACCTATGTTTCCTTAGTCATACCAACGTATAGTATCACTGATACAACATATGTTTCCTTAGTCATACCAACGTACAGTATCACTGACACAACCTATGTTTCCTTAGTCATACCAACATACAGTATCACTGATACAACCTATGTTTCCTTAGTCATACCAACGTACAGTATCACTGACACAACCTATGTTTCCTTAGTCATACCAACGTATAGTATCACTGATACAACCTATGTTTCCTTAGTCATACCAACGTATAGTATCACTGACACAACCTATGTTTCCTTAGTCATACCAACGTATAGTATCACTGATACAACATTGTTTCCTTAGTCATACCAACGTACAGTATCACTGATACAACCTATTTTCCTTAGTCATACCAACGTATAGTATCACTGATACAACATATGTTTCCTTAGTCATACCAACGTATAGTATCACTGATACAACCTATGTATCCTTAGTCATACCAACGTACAGTATCACTGATACAACATATGTTTCCTTAGTCATACCAACATACAGTATCACTGATACAACATATGTTTCCTTAGTCATACCAACGTACAGTATCACTGATACAACCTATGTTTCCTTAGTCATACCCACGTATAGTATCACTGATACAACCTATGTTTCCTTAGTCATACCAACGTACAGTATCATTGACATTACCTCTGTTTCCTTAGTCATACCCACGTACAGTATCACTGACACAACCTATGTTTCCTTAATCATACCAACGTACAGTATCATTGACACTACCTATGTTTCCTTAGTCATACCAACGTATAGTATCACTAATACAACCTATGTTTCCTTAGTCATACCCACGTACAGTATCATTGACACACCCTATGTTTCCTTAGTCATACCCACGTACAGTATCACTGATACAACCTATGTTTCCTTAGTCATACCCACGTACACTATCATTGACACTACCTATGTTTCCTTAGTCATACCCACGTACAGTATCATTGATACAACCTATGTTTCCTTAGTCATACCCACGTACATTATCACTAATACTACCTATGTTTCCTTAGTCATACCCACGTACAGTATCATTGATACAACCTATGTTTCCTTAGTCATACCCACGTACAGTATCACTGATACTACCTATGTTTCCTTAATCATACCAACGTACAGTATCACTGATACAACCTATGTTTCCTTAGTCATACCAACATACAGTATCACTGATACAACATATGTTTCCTTAGTCATACCAACGTACAGTATCACTGATACAACCTATGTTTCCTTAGTCATACCCACGTATAGTATCACTGATACAACCTATGGTTACTTAGTCATACCAACGTACAGTATCATTGACATTACCTATGTTTCCTTAGTCATACCCACGTACAGTATCACTGACACAACCTATGTTTCCTTAATCATACCAACGTACAGTATCATTGACACTACCTATGTTTCCTTAGTCATACCAACGTATAGTATCACTGACACAACCTATGTTTCCTTAGTCATACGAACGTATAGTATCACTGATACAACCTATGTTTCCTTAGTCATACCAACGTACAGTATCACTGATACAACATATGTTTCCTTAGTCATACCAACATACAGTATCACTGATACAACATATGTTTCCTTAGTCATACCAACGTATAGTATCACTGACACAACCTATGTTTCCTTAGTCATACCAACGTACAGTATCACTAATACAACCTATGTTTCCTTAGTCATACCCACGTATAGTATCACTGATACAACATATGTTTCCTTAGTCATACCAACGTACAGTATCACTGATACAACCTATGTTTCCTTAGTCATACCCACGTACAGTATCACTGGCACAACCTATGTTTCCTTAGTCATACCAACGTATAGTATCACTGATACAACATATGTTTCCTTAGTCATACCAACGTACAGTATCACTGACACAACCTATGTTTCCTTAGTCATACCAACATACAGTATCACTGATACAACCTATGTTTCCTTAGTCATACCAACGTACAGTATCACTGACACAACCTATGTTTCCTTAGTCATACCAAAGTATAGTATCACTGATACAACCTATGTTTCCTTAGTCATACCAACGTATAGTATCACTGACACAACCTATGTTTCCTTAGTCATACCAACATACAGTATCACTGATACAACCTATGTTTCCTTAGTCATACCCACGTACAGTATCATTGATACAACCTATGTTTCCTTAGTCATACCCACGTACATTATCACTAATACTACCTATGTTTCCTTAGTCATACCCACGTACAGTATCATTGATACAACCTATGTTTCCTTAGTCATACCCACGTACAGTATCACTGATACTACCTATGTTTCCTTAATCATACCAACGTACAGTATCACTGATACAACCTATGTTTCCTTAGTCATACCCACGTACATTATCACTAATACTACCTATGTTTCCTTAGTCATACCCACGTACAGTATCACTGATACTACCTATGTTTCCATAGTCATACCCACGTACAGTATCACTAATACTACCTATGTTTCCTTAATCATACCCACGTACAGTATCACTGATACTACCTATGTTTCCTTAGTCATACCAACGTACAGTATCACTGATACAACCTATGTTTCCTTAGTCATACCCACGTACAGTATCATTGATACAACCTATGTTTCCTTAGTCATACCCACGTACATTATCACTAATACTACCTATGTTTCCTTAGTCATACCCACGTACAGTATCATTGATACAACCTATGTTTCCTTAGTCATACCCACGTACAGTATCACTGATACTACCTATGTTTCCTTAATCATACCAACGTACAGTATCACTGATACAACCTATGTTTCCTTAGTCATACCCACGTACATTATCACTAATACTACCTATGTTTCCTTAGTCATACCCACGTACAGTATCACTGATACTACCTATGTTTCCATAGTCATACCCACGTACAGTATCACTAATACTACCTATGTTTCCTTAATCATACCCACGTACAGTATCACTGATACTACCTATGTTTCCTTAGTCATACCAACGTACAGTATCACTGATACAACCTATGTTTCCTTAGTCATACCAACGTACAGTATCATTGACACTACCTATGTTTCCTTAGTCATACCAACGTATAGTATCACCGATACGACCTATGTTTCCTTAGTCATACCAACATACAGTATCATTGACACTACCTATGTTTCGTTAGTCATACCAACGTATAGTATCACTGACACAACCTATGTTTCCTTAGTCATACCAACGTACAGTATCCTTGATACAACCTATGTTTCCTTAGTCATTCCAACGTACAGTATCACTGATACAACATATGTTTCCTTAGTCATACCAACGTACAGTATCACTGATACAACATATGTTTCCTTAGTCATACCAACGTACAGTATCTCTGATACAACATATGTTTCCTTAGTCATACCAACATACAGTATCACTGATACAACATATGTTTCCTTAGTCATACCAACGTATAGTATCACTGATACAACCTATGTTTCCGTAGTCATACCAACGTACAGTATCACTGATACAACATATGTTTCCTTAGTCATACCAACGTACAGTATCACTGATACAACATATGTTTCCTTAGTCATACCAACGTACAGTATCACTGATACAACATATGTTTCCTTAGTCATACCAACGTATAGTATCACTGACACAACCTACGTTTCCTTAGTCATACCAACGTATAGTATCACTGACACAACCTATGTTTCCTTAGTCATACCAACGTATAGTATCACTGATACAACATATGTTTCCTTAGTCATACCAACGTATAGTATCACTGATACAACATATGTTTCCTTAGTCATACCAACGTACAGCATCACTGATACAACCTATGTTTCCTTAGTCATACCAACGTACAGTATCACTGATACAACATATGTTTCCTTAGTCATACCAACGTACAGCATCACTGACACAACCTATGTTTCCTTAGTCATACCAACGTATAGTATCACTGATACAACCTATGTATCCTTAGTCATACCAACGTACAGTATCACTGACACAACCTATGTTTCCTTAGTAATACCAACGTATAGTAGCACTGATACAACCTATGTTTCCTTAGTCATACCAACGTATAGTATCACTGATAGAACCTATGTTTCCTTAGTCATACCAAAGTATAGTATCACTGACACAACCTATGTTTCCTTAGTCATACCAACGTATAGTATCACTGATACAACCTATGTTTCCTTAGTGATACCAACGTCTAGTATCACTGATACAACCTATGTTTCCTTAGTCATACCAACGTATAGTATCAGTGACACAACCTATGTTTCCTTAGTCATACCAACGTATAGTATCACTGACACAACCTATGTTTCCTTAATCATACCAACGTACAAAATCACTGATACAACCTGTGTTTCCTTAGTCATACCAACGTACAGTATCACTGATACAACCTATGTTTCCTTAGTCATACCAACGTACAGTATCATTGACACTACCTATGTTTCCTTAGTCATACCAACGTATAGTATCACCGATACAACCTATGTTTCCTTAGTCATACCAACATACAGTATCATTGACACTACCTATGTTTCGTTAGTCATACCAACGTATAGTATCACTGACACAACCTATGTTTCCTTAGTCATACCCACGTACAGTATCACTGATACAACCTATGTTTCCTTAGTCATACCAACGTACAGTATCACTGATACAACCTATGTTTCCTTAGTCATACCAACGTATAATATCACTGATACAACATATGTTTCCTTAGTCATACCAACGTATAGTATCACTGATAGAAGATATGTTTCCTTAGTCATACCAACGTATAGTATCACTGACACAACCTATGTTTCCTTAAGCATACCAACGTATAGTATCACTGACACAACCTATGTTTCCTTAGTCATACCAACGTATAGTATCACTGATACAACATATGTTTCCTTAGTCATACCAACGTACAGTATCACTGACACAACCTATGTTTCCTTAGTCATACCAACATACAGTATCACTGATACAACCTATGTTTCCTTAGTCATACCAACGTACAGTATCACTGATACAACCTATGTTTCCTTAGTCATACCAACGTACAGTATCACTGATACAACCTATGTTTCCTTAGTCATACCAACGTACAGTATCATTGATACAACCTATGTTTCCTTAGTCATACCAACGTACAGTATCACTGATACAACCTATGTTTCCTTAGTCATACCAACGTACAGTATCACTGATACAACCTATGTTTCCTTAGTCATACCAACGTACAGTATCACTGACACAACCTATGTTTCCTTAGTCATACCAACGTACAGTATCACTAATACAACCTATGTTTCCTTAATCATACCAACGTACAGTATCATTGATACAACCTATGTTTCCTTAATCATACCAACGTACAGTATCACTGACACAACCTATGTTTCCTTAGTCATAACCACGTACAGTATCACTGATACAACCTATGTTTCCTTAGTCATACCCACGTACAGTATCACTGACACAACCTATGTTTCCTTAGTCATACCCACGTACAGTATCACTGTAACAACCTATGTTTCCTTAATCACACCAACGTACAGTATCACTGAAAACCTATGTTTCCTTAATCATACCAACGTACAGTATCACTGATACAACCTATGTTTCCTTAGTCATACCCACGTACAGTATCACTGATACAACCTATGTTTCCTTAGTCATACCCACGTACAGTATCACTAATACAACCAATGTTTCCTTAGTCATACCAACGTATAGTATCACTGATACAACCTATGTTTCCTTAGTCATACCAACGTACAGTATCCTTGATACAACCTATGTTTCCTTAGTCATACCAACGTACAGTATCACTGATACAACATATGTTTCCTTAGTCATACCAACGTACAGTATCACTGATACAACATATGTTTCCTTAGTCATACCAACGTACAGTATCTCTGATACAACATATGTTTCCTTAGTCATACCAACATACAGTATCACTGATACAACATATGTTTCCTTAGTCATACCAACGTATAGTATCACTGATACAACCTATGTTTCCGTAGTCATACCAACGTACAGTATCACTGATACAACATATGTTTCCTTAGTCATACCAACGTACAGTATCACTGATACAGCATATGTTTCCTTAGTCATACCAACGTACAGTATCACTGATACAACATATGTTTCCTTAGTCATACCAACGTATAGTATCACTGACACAACCTATGTTTCCTTAGTCATTCCAACGTATAGTATCACTGACACAACCTATGTTTCCTTAGTCATACCAACGTATAGTATCACTGATACAACATATGTTTCCTTAGTCATACCAACGTATAGTATCACTGATACAACATATGTTTCCTTAGTCATACCAACGTACAGCATCACTGATACAACCTATGTTTCCTTAGTCATACCAACGTACAGTATCACTGATACAACATATGTTTCCTTAGTCATACCAACGTACAGCATCACTGACACAACCTATGTTTCCTTAGTCATACCAACGTATAGTATCACTGATACAACCTATGTTTCCTTAGTCATACCAACGTACAGTATCACTGACACAACCTATGTTTCCTTAGTAATACCAACGTATAGTAGCACTGATACAACCTATGTTTCCTTAGTCATACCAACGTATAGTATCACTGATACAACATTGTTTCCTTAGTCATACCAACGTACAGTATCA
Source organism: Deroplatys truncata (assembly GCA_030765065.1). Classification (NCBI taxonomy): domain Eukaryota; kingdom Metazoa; phylum Arthropoda; class Insecta; order Mantodea; family Mantidae; genus Deroplatys; species Deroplatys truncata. Next base: position 3,054,784 of record CM060981.1, on the reverse strand, counting down.
CTGATACAACCTATTTTCCTTAGTCATACCAACGTATAGCATCACTGATACAACATATGTTTCCTTAGTCATACCAACGTATAGTATCACTGATACAACCTATGTATCCTTAGTCATACCAACGTACAGTATCACTGATACAACATATGTTTCCTTAGTCATACCAACATACAGTATCACTGATACAACATATGTTTCCTTAGTCATACCAACGTACAGTATCACTGATACAACCTATGTTTCCTTAGTCATACCAACGTATAGTATCACTAATACAACCTATGTTTCCTTAGTCATACCCACGTACAGTATCATTGACACACCCTATGTTTCCTTAGTCATACCCACGTACAGTATCACTGATACAACCTATGTTTCCTTAGTCATACCCACGTACACTATCATTGACACTACCTATGTTTCCTTAGTCATACCCACGTACAGTATCATTGATACAACCTATGTTTCCTTAGTCATACCCACGTACATTATCACTAATACTACCTATGTTTCCTTAGTCATACCCACGTACAGTATCATTGATACAACCTATGTTTCCTTAGTCATACCCACGTACAGTATCACTGATACTACCTATGTTTCCTTAATCATACCAACGTACAGTATCACTGATACAACCTATGTTTCCTTAGTCATACCAACATACAGTATCACTGATACAACATATGTTTCCTTAGTCATACCAACGTACAGTATCACTGATACAACCTATGTTTCCTTAGTCATACCCACGTATAGTATCACTGATACAACCTATGGTTACTTAGTCATACCAACGTACAGTATCATTGACATTACCTATGTTTCCTTAGTCATACCCACGTACAGTATCACTGACACAACCTATGTTTCCTTAATCATACCAACGTACAGTATCATTGACACTACCTATGTTTCCTTAGTCATACCAACGTATAGTATCACTGACACAACCTATGTTTCCTTAGTCATACGAACGTATAGTATCACTGATACAACCTATGTTTCCTTAGTCATACCAACGTACAGTATCACTGATACAACATATGTTTCCTTAGTCATACCAACATACAGTATCACTGATACAACATATGTTTCCTTAGTCATACCAACGTATAGTATCACTGACACAACCTATGTTTCCTTAGTCATACCAACGTACAGTATCACTAATACAACCTATGTTTCCTTAGTCATACCCACGTATAGTATCACTGATACAACATATGTTTCCTTAGTCATACCAACGTACAGTATCACTGATACAACCTATGTTTCCTTAGTCATACCCACGTACAGTATCACTGGCACAACCTATGTTTCCTTAGTCATACCAACGTATAGTATCACTGATACAACATATGTTTCCTTAGTCATACCAACGTACAGTATCACTGACACAACCTATGTTTCCTTAGTCATACCAACATACAGTATCACTGATACAACCTATGTTTCCTTAGTCATACCAACGTACAGTATCACTGACACAACCTATGTTTCCTTAGTCATACCAAAGTATAGTATCACTGATACAACCTATGTTTCCTTAGTCATACCAACGTATAGTATCACTGACACAACCTATGTTTCCTTAGTCATACCAACATACAGTATCACTGATACAACCTATGTTTCCTTAGTCATACCCACGTACAGTATCATTGATACAACCTATGTTTCCTTAGTCATACCCACGTACATTATCACTAATACTACCTATGTTTCCTTAGTCATACCCACGTACAGTATCATTGATACAACCTATGTTTCCTTAGTCATACCCACGTACAGTATCACTGATACTACCTATGTTTCCTTAATCATACCAACGTACAGTATCACTGATACAACCTATGTTTCCTTAGTCATACCCACGTACATTATCACTAATACTACCTATGTTTCCTTAGTCATACCCACGTACAGTATCACTGATACTACCTATGTTTCCATAGTCATACCCACGTACAGTATCACTAATACTACCTATGTTTCCTTAATCATACCCACGTACAGTATCACTGATACTACCTATGTTTCCTTAGTCATACCAACGTACAGTATCACTGATACAACCTATGTTTCCTTAGTCATACCAACGTACAGTATCATTGACACTACCTATGTTTCCTTAGTCATACCAACGTATAGTATCACCGATACGACCTATGTTTCCTTAGTCATACCAACATACAGTATCATTGACACTACCTATGTTTCGTTAGTCATACCAACGTATAGTATCACTGACACAACCTATGTTTCCTTAGTCATACCAACGTACAGTATCCTTGATACAACCTATGTTTCCTTAGTCATTCCAACGTACAGTATCACTGATACAACATATGTTTCCTTAGTCATACCAACGTACAGTATCACTGATACAACATATGTTTCCTTAGTCATACCAACGTACAGTATCTCTGATACAACATATGTTTCCTTAGTCATACCAACATACAGTATCACTGATACAACATATGTTTCCTTAGTCATACCAACGTATAGTATCACTGATACAACCTATGTTTCCGTAGTCATACCAACGTACAGTATCACTGATACAACATATGTTTCCTTAGTCATACCAACGTACAGTATCACTGATACAACATATGTTTCCTTAGTCATACCAACGTACAGTATCACTGATACAACATATGTTTCCTTAGTCATACCAACGTATAGTATCACTGACACAACCTATGTTTCCTTAGTCATACCAACGTATAGTATCACTGACACAACCTATGTTTCCTTAGTCATACCAACGTATAGTATCACTGATACAACATATGTTTCCTTAGTCATACCAACGTATAGTATCACTGATACAACATATGTTTCCTTAGTCATACCAACGTACAGCATCACTGATACAACCTATGTTTCCTTAGTCATACCAACGTACAGTATCACTGATACAACATATGTTTCCTTAGTCATACCAACGTACAGCATCACTGACACAACCTATGTTTCCTTAGTCATACCAACGTATAGTATCACTGATACAACCTATGTATCCTTAGTCATACCAACGTACAGTATCACTGACACAACCTATGTTTCCTTAGTAATACCAACGTATAGTAGCACTGATACAACCTATGTTTCCTTAGTCATACCAACGTATAGTATCACTGATAGAACCTATGTTTCCTTAGTCATACCAAAGTATAGTATCACTGACACAACCTATGTTTCCTTAGTCATACCAACGTATAGTATCACTGATACAACCTATGTTTCCTTAGTGATACCAACGTCTAGTATCACTGATACAACCTATGTTTCCTTAGTCATACCAACGTATAGTATCAGTGACACAACCTATGTTTCCTTAGTCATACCAACGTATAGTATCACTGACACAACCTATGTTTCCTTAATCATACCAACGTACAAAATCACTGATACAACCTGTGTTTCCTTAGTCATACCAACGTACAGTATCACTGATACAACCTATGTTTCCTTAGTCATACCAACGTACAGTATCATTGACACTACCTATGTTTCCTTAGTCATACCAACGTATAGTATCACCGATACAACCTATGTTTCCTTAGTCATACCAACATACAGTATCATTGACACTACCTATGTTTCGTTAGTCATACCAACGTATAGTATCACTGACACAACCTATGTTTCCTTAGTCATACCCACGTACAGTATCACTGATACAACCTATGTTTCCTTAGTCATACCAACGTACAGTATCACTGATACAACCTATGTTTCCTTAGTCATACCAACGTATAATATCACTGATACAACATATGTTTCCTTAGTCATACCAACGTATAGTATCACTGATAGAAGATATGTTTCCTTAGTCATACCAACGTATAGTATCACTGACACAACCTATGTTTCCTTAAGCATACCAACGTATAGTATCACTGACACAACCTATGTTTCCTTAGTCATACCAACGTATAGTATCACTGATACAACATATGTTTCCTTAGTCATACCAACGTACAGTATCACTGACACAACCTATGTTTCCTTAGTCATACCAACATACAGTATCACTGATACAACCTATGTTTCCTTAGTCATACCAACGTACAGTATCACTGATACAACCTATGTTTCCTTAGTCATACCAACGTACAGTATCACTGATACAACCTATGTTTCCTTAGTCATACCAACGTACAGTATCATTGATACAACCTATGTTTCCTTAGTCATACCAACGTACAGTATCACTGATACAACCTATGTTTCCTTAGTCATACCAACGTACAGTATCACTGATACAACCTATGTTTCGTTAGTCATACCAACGTACAGTATCACTGACACAACCTATGTTTCCTTAGTCATACCAACGTACAGTATCACTAATACAACCTATGTTTCCTTAATCATACCAACGTACAGTATCATTGATACAACCTATGTTTCCTTAATCATACCAACGTACAGTATCACTGACACAACCTATGTTTCCTTAGTCATAACCACGTACAGTATCACTGATACAACCTATGTTTCCTTAGTCATACCCACGTACAGTATCACTGACACAACCTATGTTTCCTTAGTCATACCCACGTACAGTATCACTGTAACAACCTATGTTTCCTTAATCACACCAACGTACAGTATCACTGAAAACCTATGTTTCCTTAATCATACCAACGTACAGTATCACTGATACAACCTATGTTTCCTTAGTCATACCCACGTACAGTATCACTGATACAACCTATGTTTCCTTAGTCATACCCACGTACAGTATCACTAATACAACCAATGTTTCCTTAGTCATACCAACGTATAGTATCACTGATACAACCTATGTTTCCTTAGTCATACCAACGTACAGTATCCTTGATACAACCTATGTTTCCTTAGTCATACCAACGTACAGTATCACTGATACAACATATGTTTCCTTAGTCATACCAACGTACAGTATCACTGATACAACATATGTTTCCTTAGTCATACCAACGTACAGTATCTCTGATACAACATATGTTTCCTTAGTCATACCAACATACAGTATCACTGATACAACATATGTTTCCTTAGTCATACCAACGTATAGTATCACTGATACAACCTATGTTTCCGTAGTCATACCAACGTACAGTATCACTGATACAACATATGTTTCCTTAGTCATACCAACGTACAGTATCACTGATACAACATATGTTTCCTTAGTCATACCAACGTACAGTATCACTGATACAACATATGTTTCCTTAGTCATACCAACGTATAGTATCACTGACACAACCTATGTTTCCTTAGTCATACCAACGTATAGTATCACTGACACAACCTATGTTTCCTTAGTCATACCAACGTATAGTATCACTGATACAACATATGTTTCCTTAGTCATACCAACGTATAGTATCACTGATACAACATATGTTTCCTTAGTCATACCAACGTACAGCATCACTGATACAACCTATGTTTCCTTAGTCATACCAACGTACAGTATCACTGATACAACATATGTTTCCTTAGTCATACCAACGTACAGCATCACTGACACAACCTATGTTTCCTTAGTCATACCAACGTATAGTATCACTGATACAACCTATGTTTCCTTAGTCATACCAACGTACAGTATCACTGACACAACCTATGTTTCCTTAGTAATACCAACGTATAGTAGCACTGATACAACCTATGTTTCCTTAGTCATACCAACGTATAGTATCACTGATACAACATTGTTTCCTTAGTCATACCAACGTACAGTATCACTGATACAACCTATTTTCCTTAGTCATACCAACGTATAGTATCACTGATACAACATATGTTTCCTTAGTCATACCAACGTATAGTATCACTGATACAACCTATGTATCCTTAGTCATACCAACGTACAGTATCACTGATACAACATATGTTTCCTTAGTCATACCAACATACAGTATCACTGATACAACATATGTTTCCTTAGTCATACCAACGTACAGTATCACTGATACAACCTATGTTTCCTTAGTCATACCCACGTATAGTATCACTGATACAACCTATGTTTCCTTAGTCATACCAACGTACAGTATCATTGACATTACCTATGTTTCCTTAGTCATACCCACGTACAGTATCACTGACACAACCTATGTTTCCTTAATCATACCAACGTACAGTATCATTGACACTACCTATGTTTCCTTAGTCATACCAACGTATAGTATCACTAATACAACCTATGTTTCCTTAGTCATACCCACGTACAGTATCATTGACACACCCTATGTTTCCTTAGTCATACCCACGTACAGTATCACTGATACAACCTATGTTTCCTTAGTCATACCCACGTACACTATCATTGACACTACCTATGTTTCCTTAGTCATACCCACGTACAGTATCATTGATACAACCTATGTTTCCTTAGTCATACCCACGTACATTATCACTAATACTACCTATGTTTCCTTAGTCATACCCACGTACAGTATCACTGATACTACCTATGTTTCCTTAATCATACCAACGTACAGTATCACTGATACAACCTATGTTTCCTTAGTCATACCAACATACAGTATCACTGATACAACATATGTTTCCTTAGTCATACCAACGTACAGTATCACTGATACAACCTATGTTTCCTTAGTCATACCCACGTATAGTATCACTGATACAACCTATGGTTACTTAGTCATACCAACGTACAGTATCATTGACATTACCTATGTTTCCTTAGTCATACCCACGTACAGTATCACTGACACAACCTATGTTTCCTTAATCATACCAACGTACAGTATCATTGACACTACCTATGTTTCCTTAGTCATACAAACGTATAGTATCACTGACACAACCTATGTTTCCTTTGTCATACGAACGTATAGTATCACTGATACAACCTATGTTTCCTTAGTCATACCAACGTACAGTATCACTGATACAACATATGTTTCCTTAGTCATACCAACATACAGTATCACTGATACAACATATGTTTCCTTAGTCATACCAACGTATAGTATCACTGACACAACCTATGTTTCCTTAGTCATACCAACGTACAGTATCACTAATACAACATATGTTTCCTTAGTCATACCCACGTATAGTATCACTGATACAACATATGTTTCCTTAGTCATACCAACGTACAGTATCACTGATACAACCTATGTTTCCTTAGTCATACCCACGTACAGTATCACTGACACAACCTATGTTTCCTTAGTCATACCAACGTATAGTATCACTGATACAACATATGTTTCCTTAGTCATACCAACGTACAGTATCACTGACACGACCTATGTTTCCTTAGTCATACCAACATACAGTATCACTGATACAACCTATGTTTCCTTAGTCATACCAACGTACAGTATCACTGACACAACCTATGTTTCCTTAGTCATACCAAAGTATAGTATCACTGATACAACCTATGTTTCCTTAGTCATACCAACGTACAGTATCACTGACACAACCTATGTTTCCTTAGTCATACCACATACAGTATCACTGATACAACCTATGTTTCCTTAGTCATACCCACGTACATTATCACTAATACTACCTATGTTTCCTTAGTCATACCCACGTACAGTATCATTGATACAACCTATGTTTCCTTAGTCATACCCACGTACAGTATCACTGATACTACCTATGTTTCCTTAATCATACCAACGTACAGTATCACTGATACAACCTATGTTTCCTTAGTCATACCCACGTACATTATCACTAATACTACCTATGTTTCCTTAGTCATACCCACGTACAGTATCACTGATACTACCTATGTTTCCATAGTCATACCCACGTACAGTATCACTAATACTACCTATGTTTCCTTAATCATACCCACGTACAGTATCACTGATACTACCTATGTTTCCTTAGTCATACCCACGTAGAGTATCACTAATACTACCTATGTTTCCTTAATCATACCAACGTACAGTATCATTGATACAATCTATGTTTCCTTAATCATACCAACGTACAGTATCATTGATACAACCTATGTTTCCTTAATCATACCCACGTACAGTATCATTGACACAACCTATGTTTCCTTAATCATACCCACGTACAGTATCACTGACATAACCTATGTTTCCTTAATCATACCCACGTACAGTATCACTGATACAACATATGTTTCCTTAGTCATACCAACATACAGTATCACTGACACAACCTATGTTTCCTTAGTCATACCAACGTACAGTATCACTGATACAACCTATGTTTCCTTAGTCATACCAACGTACAGCATCACTGACACAACCTATGTTTCCTTAGTCATACCAACGTATAGTATCACTGATACAACCTATGTTTCCTTAGTCATACCAACGTACAGTATCACTGACACAACCTATGTTTCCTTAGTAATACCAACGTATAGTAGCACTGATACAACCTATGTTTCCTTAGTCATACCAACGTATAGTATCACTGATACAACATTGTTTCCTTAGTCATACCAACGTACAGTATCACTGATACAACCTATTTTCCTTAGTCATACCAACGTATAGTATCACTGATACAACATATGTTTCCTTAGTCATACCAACGTATAGTATCACTGATACAACCTATGTATCCTTAGTCATACCAACGTACAGTATCACTGATACAACATATGTTTCCTTAGTCATACCAACATACAGTATCACTGATACAACATATGTTTCCTTAGTCATACCAACGTACAGTATCACTGATACAACCTATGTTTCCTTAGTCATACCAACGTATAGTATCACTAATACAACCTATGTTTCCTTAGTCATACCCACGTACAGTATCATTGACACACCCTATGTTTCCTTAGTCATACCCACGTACAGTATCACTGATACAACCTATGTTTCCTTAGTCATACCCACGTACACTATCATTGACACTACCTATGTTTCCTTAGTCATACCCACGTACAGTATCATTGATACAACCTATGTTTCCTTAGTCATACCCACGTACATTATCACTAATACTACCTATGTTTCCTTAGTCATACCCACGTACAGTATCATTGATACAACCTATGTTTCCTTAGTCATACCCACGTACAGTATCACTGATACTACCTATGTTTCCTTAATCATACCAACGTACAGTATCACTGATACAACCTATGTTTCCTTAGTCATACCAACATACAGTATCACTGATACAACATATGTTTCCTTAGTCATACCAACGTACAGTATCACTGATACAACCTATGTTTCCTTAGTCATACCCACGTATAGTATCACTGATACAACCTATGGTTACTTAGTCATACCAACGTACAGTATCATTGACATTACCTATGTTTCCTTAGTCATACCCACGTACAGTATCACTGACACAACCTATGTTTCCTTAATCATACCAACGTACAGTATCATTGACACTACCTATGTTTCCTTAGTCATACGAACGTATAGTATCACTGATACAACCTATGTTTCCTTAGTCATACCAACGTACAGTATCACTGATACAACATATGTTTCCTTAGTCATACCAACATACAGTATCACTGATACAACATATGTTTCCTTAGTCATACCAACGTATAGTATCACTGACACAACCTATGTTTCCTTAGTCATACCAACGTACAGTATCACTAATACAACCTATGTTTCCTTAGTCATACCCACGTATAGTATCACTGATACAACATATGTTTCCTTAGTCATACCAACGTACAGTATCACTGATACAACCTATGTTTCCTTAGTCATACCCACGTACAGTATCACTGGCACAACCTATGTTTCCTTAGTCATACCAACGTATAGTATCACTGATACAACATATGTTTCCTTAGTCATACCAACGTACAGTATCACTGACACAACCTATGTTTCCTTAGTCATACCAACATACAGTATCACTGATACAACCTATGTTTCCTTAGTCATACCAACGTACAGTATCACTGACACAACCTATGTTTCCTTAGTCATACCAAAGTATAGTATCACTGATACAACCTATGTTTCCTTAGTCATACCAACGTATAGTATCACTGACACAACCTATGTTTCCTTAGTCATACCAACATACAGTATCACTGATACAACCTATGTTTCCTTAGTCATACCCACGTACAGTATCATTGATACAACCTATGTTTCCTTAGTCATACCAACGTACAGCATCACTGACACAACCTATGTTTCCTTAGTCATACCAACGTATAGTATCACTGATACAACCTATGTATCCTTAGTCATACCAACGTACAGTATCACTGACACAACCTATGTTTCCTTAGTAATACCAACGTATAGTAGCACTGATACAACCTATGTTTCCTTAGTCATACCAACGTATAGTATCACTGATAGAACCTATGTTTCCTTAGTCATACCAAAGTATAGTATCACTGACACAACCTATGTTTCCTTAGTCATACCAACGTATAGTATCACTGATACAACCTATGTTTCCTTAGTGATACCAACGTCTAGTATCACTGATACAACCTATGTTTCCTTAGTCATACCAACGTATAGTATCAGTGACACAACCTATGTTTCCTTAGTCATACCAACGTATAGTATCACTGACACAACCTATGTTTCCTTAATCATACCAACGTACAAAATCACTGATACAACCTGTGTTTCCTTAGTCATACCAACGTACAGTATCACTGATACAACCTATGTTTCCTTAGTCATACCAACGTACAGTATCATTGACACTACCTATGTTTCCTTAGTCATACCAACGTATAGTATCACCGATACAACCTATGTTTCCTTAGTCATACCAACATACAGTATCATTGACACTACCTATGTTTCGTTAGTCATACCAACGTATAGTATCACTGACACAACCTATGTTTCCTTAGTCATACCCACGTACAGTATCACTGATACAACCTATGTTTCCTTAGTCATACCAACGTACAGTATCACTGATACAACCTATGTTTCCTTAGTCATACCAACGTATAATATCACTGATACAACATATGTTTCCTTAGTCATACCAACGTATAGTATCACTGATAGAAGATATGTTTCCTTAGTCATACCAACGTATAGTATCACTGACACAACCTATGTTTCCTTAAGCATACCAACGTATAGTATCACTGACACAACCTATGTTTCCTTAGTCATACCAACGTATAGTATCACTGATACAACATATGTTTCCTTAGTCATACCAACGTACAGTATCACTGACACAACCTATGTTTCCTTAGTCATACCAACATACAGTATCACTGATACAACCTATGTTTCCTTAGTCATACCAACGTACAGTATCACTGATACAACCTATGTTTCCTTAGTCATACCAACGTACAGTATCACTGATACAACCTATGTTTCCTTAGTCATACCAACGTACAGTATCATTGATACAACCTATGTTTCCTTAGTCATACCAACGTACAGTATCACTGATACAACCTATGTTTCCTTAGTCATACCAACGTACAGTATCACTGATACAACCTATGTTTCCTTAGTCATACCAACGTACAGTATCACTGACACAACCTATGTTTCCTTAGTCATACCAACGTACAGTATCACTAATACAACCTATGTTTCCTTAATCATACCAACGTACAGTATCATTGATACAACCTATGTTTCCTTAATCATACCAACGTACAGTATCACTGACACAACCTATGTTTCCTTAGTCATAACCACGTACAGTATCACTGATACAACCTATGTTTCCTTAGTCATACCCACGTACAGTATCACTGACACAACCTATGTTTCCTTAGTCATACCCACGTACAGTATCACTGTAACAACCTATGTTTCCTTAATCACACCAACGTACAGTATCACTGAAAACCTATGTTTCCTTAATCATACCAACGTACAGTATCACTGATACAACCTATGTTTCCTTAGTCATACCCACGTACAGTATCACTGATACAACCTATGTTTCCTTAGTCATACCCACGTACAGTATCACTAATACAACCAATGTTTCCTTAGTCATACCAACGTATAGTATCACTGATACAACCTATGTTTCCTTAGTCATACCAACGTACAGTATCCTTGATACAACCTATGTTTCCTTAGTCATACCAACGTACAGTATCACTGATACAACATATGTTTCCTTAGTCATACCAACGTACAGTATCACTGATACAACATATGTTTCCTTAGTCATACCAACGTACAGTATCTCTGATACAACATATGTTTCCTTAGTCATACCAACATACAGTATCACTGATACAACATATGTTTCCTTAGTCATACCAACGTATAGTATCACTGATACAACCTATGTTTCCGTAGTCATACCAACGTACAGTATCACTGATACAACATATGTTTCCTTAGTCATACCAACGTACAGTATCACTGATACAGCATATGTTTCCTTAGTCATACCAACGTACAGTATCACTGATACAACATATGTTTCCTTAGTCATACCAACGTATAGTATCACTGACACAACCTATGTTTCCTTAGTCATTCCAACGTATAGTATCACTGACACAACCTATGTTTCCTTAGTCATACCAACGTATAGTATCACTGATACAACATATGTTTCCTTAGTCATACCAACGTATAGTATCACTGATACAACATATGTTTCCTTAGTCATACCAACGTACAGCATCACTGATACAACCTATGTTTCCTTAGTCATACCAACGTACAGTATCACTGATACAACATATGTTTCCTTAGTCATACCAACGTACAGCATCACTGACACAACCTATGTTTCCTTAGTCATACCAACGTATAGTATCACTGATACAACCTATGTTTCCTTAGTCATACCAACGTACAGTATCACTGACACAACCTATGTTTCCTTAGTAATACCAACGTATAGTAGCACTGATACAACCTATGTTTCCTTAGTCATACCAACGTATAGTATCACTGATACAACATTGTTTCCTTAGTCATACCAACGTACAGTATCACTGATACAACCTATTTTCCTTAGTCATACCAACGTATAGTATCACTGATACAACATATGTTTCCTTAGTCATACCAACGTATAGTATCACTGATACAACCTATGTATCCTTAGTCATACCAACGTACAGTATCACTGATACAACATATGTTTCCTTAGTCATACCAACATACAGTATCACTGATACAACATATGTTTCCTTAGTCATACCAACGTACAGTATCACTGATACAACCTATGTTTCCTTAGTCATACCAACGTATAGTATCACTAATACAACCTATGTTTCCTTAGTCATACCCACGTACAGTATCATTGACACACCCTATGTTTCCTTAGTCATACCCACGTACAGTATCACTGATACAACCTATGTTTCCTTAGTCATACCCACGTACACTATCATTGACACTACCTATGTTTCCTTAGTCATACCCACGTACAGTATCATTGATACAACCTATGTTTCCTTAGTCATACCCACGTACATTATCACTAATACTACCTATGTTTCCTTAGTCATACCCACGTACAGTATCATTGATACAACCTATGTTTCCTTAGTCATACCCACGTACAGTATCACTGATACTACCTATGTTTCCTTAATCATACCAACGTACAGTATCACTGATACAACCTATGTTTCCTTAGTCATACCAACATACAGTATCACTGATACAACATATGTTTCCTTAGTCATACCAACGTACAGTATCACTGATACAACCTATGTTTCCTTAGTCATACCCACGTATAGTATCACTGATACAACCTATGGTTACTTAGTCATACCAACGTACAGTATCATTGACATTACCTATGTTTCCTTAGTCATACCCACGTACAGTATCACTGACACAACCTATGTTTCCTTAATCATACCAACGTACAGTATCATTGACACTACCTATGTTTCCTTAGTCATACCAACGTATAGTATCACTGACACAACCTATGTTTCCTTAGTCATACGAACGTATAGTATCACTGATACAACCTATGTTTCCTTAGTCATACCAACGTACAGTATCACTGATACAACATATGTTTCCTTAGTCATACCAACATACAGTATCACTGATACAACATATGTTTCCTTAGTCATACCAACGTATAGTATCACTGACACAACCTATGTTTCCTTAGTCATACCAACGTACAGTATCACTAATACAACCTATGTTTCCTTAGTCATACCCACGTATAGTATCACTGATACAACATATGTTTCCTTAGTCATACCAACGTACAGTATCACTGATACAACCTATGTTTCCTTAGTCATACCCACGTACAGTATCACTGGCACAACCTATGTTTCCTTAGTCATACCAACGTATAGTATCACTGATACAACATATGTTTCCTTAGTCATACCAACGTACAGTATCACTGACACAACCTATGTTTCCTTAGTCATACCAACATACAGTATCACTGATACAACCTATGTTTCCTTAGTCATACCAACGTACAGTATCACTGACACAACCTATGTTTCCTTAGTCATACCAAAGTATAGTATCACTGATACAACCTATGTTTCCTTAGTCATACCAACGTATAGTATCACTGACACAACCTATGTTTCCTTAGTCATACCAACATACAGTATCACTGATACAACCTATGTTTCCTTAGTCATACCCACGTACAGTATCATTGATACAACCTATGTTTCCTTAGTCATACCCACGTACATTATCACTAATACTACCTATGTTTCCTTAGTCATACCCACGTACAGTATCATTGATACAACCTATGTTTCCTTAGTCATACCCACGTACAGTATCACTGATACTACCTATGTTTCCTTAATCATACCAACGTACAGTATCACTGATACAACCTATGTTTCCTTAGTCATACCCACGTACATTATCACTAATACTACCTATGTTTCCTTAGTCATACCCACGTACAGTATCACTGATACTACCTATGTTTCCATAGTCATACCCACGTACAGTATCACTAATACTACCTATGTTTCCTTAATCATACCCACGTACAGTATCACTGATACTACCTATGTTTCCTTAGTCATACCAACGTACAGTATCACTGATACAACCTATGTTTCCTTAGTCATACCAACGTACAGTATCATTGACACTACCTATGTTTCCTTAGTCATACCAACGTATAGTATCACCGATACGACCTATGTTTCCTTAGTCATACCAACATACAGTATCATTGACACTACCTATGTTTCGTTAGTCATACCAACGTATAGTATCACTGACACAACCTATGTTTCCTTAGTCATACCAACGTACAGTATCCTTGATACAACCTATGTTTCCTTAGTCATTCCAACGTACAGTATCACTGATACAACATATGTTTCCTTAGTCATACCAACGTACAGTATCACTGATACAACATATGTTTCCTTAGTCATACCAACGTACAGTATCTCTGATACAACATATGTTTCCTTAGTCATACCAACATACAGTATCACTGATACAACATATGTTTCCTTAGTCATACCAACGTATAGTATCACTGATACAACCTATGTTTCCGTAGTCATACCAACGTACAGTATCACTGATACAACATATGTTTCCTTAGTCATACCAACGTACAGTATCACTGATACAACATATGTTTCCTTAGTCATACCAACGTACAGTATCACTGATACAACATATGTTTCCTTAGTCATACCAACGTATAGTATCACTGACACAACCTATGTTTCCTTAGTCATACCAACGTATAGTATCACTGACACAACCTATGTTTCCTTAGTCATACCAACGTATAGTATCACTGATACAACATATGTTTCCTTAGTCATACCAACGTATAGTATCACTGATACAACATATGTTTCCTTAGTCATACCAACGTACAGCATCACTGATACAACCTATGTTTCCTTAGTCATACCAACGTACAGTATCACTGATACAACATATGTTTCCTTAGTCATACCAACGTACAGCATCACTGACACAACCTATGTTTCCTTAGTCATACCAACGTATAGTATCACTGATACAACCTATGTATCCTTAGTCATACCAACGTACAGTATCACTGACACAACCTATGTTTCCTTAGTAATACCAACGTATAGTAGCACTGATACAACCTATGTTTCCTTAGTCATACCAACGTATAGTATCACTGATAGAACCTATGTTTCCTTAGTCATACCAAAGTATAGTATCACTGACACAACCTATGTTTCCTTAGTCATACCAACGTATAGTATCACTGATACAACCTATGTTTCCTTAGTGATACCAACGTCTAGTATCACTGATACAACCTATGTTTCCTTAGTCATACCAACGTATAGTATCAGTGACACAACCTATGTTTCCTTAGTCATACCAACGTATAGTATCACTGACACAACCTATGTTTCCTTAATCATACCAACGTACAAAATCACTGATACAACCTGTGTTTCCTTAGTCATACCAACGTACAGTATCACTGATACAACCTATGTTTCCTTAGTCATACCAACGTACAGTATCATTGACACTACCTATGTTTCCTTAGTCATACCAACGTATAGTATCACCGATACAACCTATGTTTCCTTAGTCATACCAACATACAGTATCATTGACACTACCTATGTTTCGTTAGTCATACCAACGTATAGTATCACTGACACAACGTATGTTTCCTTAGTCATACCCACGTACAGTATCACTGATACAACCTATGTTTCCTTAGTCATACCAACGTACAGTATCACTGATACAACCTATGTTTCCTTAGTCATACCAACGTATAATATCACTGATACAACATATGTTTCCTTAGTCATACCAACGTATAGTATCACTGATAGAAGATATGTTTCCTTAGTCATACCAACGTATAGTATCACTGACACAACCTATGTTTCCTTAAGCATACCAACGTATAGTATCACTGACACAACCTATGTTTCCTTAGTCATACCAACGTATAGTATCACTGATACAACATATGTTTCCTTAGTCATACCAACGTACAGTATCACTGACACAACCTATGTTTCCTTAGTCATACCAACATACAGTATCACTGATACAACCTATGTTTCCTTAGTCATACCAACGTACAGTATCACTGATACAACCTATGTTTCCTTAGTCATACCAACGTACAGTATCACTGATACAACCTATGTTTCCTTAGTCATACCAACGTACAGTATCATTGATACAACCTATGTTTCCTTAGTCATACCAACGTACAGTATCACTGATACAACCTATGTTTCCTTAGTCATACCAACGTACAGTATCACTGATACAACCTATGTTTCGTTAGTCATACCAACGTACAGTATCACTGACACAACCTATGTTTCCTTAGTCATACCAACGTACAGTATCACTAATACAACCTATGTTTCCTTAATCATACCAACGTACAGTATCATTGATACAACCTATGTTTCCTTAATCATACCAACGTACAGTATCACTGACACAACCTATGTTTCCTTAGTCATAACCACGTACAGTATCACTGATACAACCTATGTTTCCTTAGTCATACCCACGTACAGTATCACTGACACAACCTATGTTTCCTTAGTCATACCCACGTACAGTATCACTGTAACAACCTATGTTTCCTTAATCACACCAACGTACAGTATCACTGAAAACCTATGTTTCCTTAATCATACCAACGTACAGTATCACTGATACAACCTATGTTTCCTTAGTCATACCCACGTACAGTATCACTGATACAACCTATGTTTCCTTAGTCATACCCACGTACAGTATCACTAATACAACCAATGTTTCCTTAGTCATACCAACGTATAGTATCACTGATACAACCTATGTTTCCTTAGTCATACCAACGTACAGTATCCTTGATACAACCTATGTTTCCTTAGTCATACCAACGTACAGTATCACTGATACAACATATGTTTCCTTAGTCATACCAACGTACAGTATCACTGATACAACATATGTTTCCTTAGTCATACCAACGTACAGTATCTCTGATACAACATATGTTTCCTTAGTCATACCAACATACAGTATCACTGATACAACATATGTTTCCTTAGTCATACCAACGTATAGTATCACTGATACAACCTATGTTTCCGTAGTCATACCAACGTACAGTATCACTGATACAACATATGTTTCCTTAGTCATACCAACGTACAGTATCACTGATACAACATATGTTTCCTTAGTCATACCAACGTACAGTATCACTGATACAACATATGTTTCCTTAGTCATACCAACGTATAGTATCACTGACACAACCTATGTTTCCTTAGTCATACCAACGTATAGTATCACTGACACAACCTATGTTTCCTTAGTCATACCAACGTATAGTATCACTGATACAACATATGTTTCCTTAGTCATACCAACGTATAGTATCACTGATACAACATATGTTTCCTTAGTCATACCAACGTACAGCATCACTGATACAACCTATGTTTCCTTAGTCATACCAACGTACAGTATCACTGATACAACATATGTTTCCTTAGTCATACCAACGTACAGCATCACTGACACAACCTATGTTTCCTTAGTCATACCAACGTATAGTATCACTGATACAACCTATGTTTCCTTAGTCATACCAACGTACAGTATCACTGACACAACCTATGTTTCCTTAGTAATACCAACGTATAGTAGCACTGATACAACCTATGTTTCCTTAGTCATACCAACGTATAGTATCACTGATACAACATTGTTTCCTTAGTCATACCAACGTACAGTATCACTGATACAACCTATTTTCCTTAGTCATACCAACGTATAGTATCACTGATACAACATATGTTTCCTTAGTCATACCAACGTATAGTATCACTGATACAACCTATGTATCCTTAGTCATACCAACGTACAGTATCACTGATACAACATATGTTTCCTTAGTCATACCAACATACAGTATCACTGATACAACATATGTTTCCTTAGTCATACCAACGTACAGTATCACTGATACAACCTATGTTTCCTTAGTCATACCCACGTATAGTATCACTGATACAACCTATGTTTCCTTAGTCATACCAACGTACAGTATCATTGACATTACCTATGTTTCCTTAGTCATACCCACGTACAGTATCACTGACACAACCTATGTTTCCTTAATCATACCAACGTACAGTATCATTGACACTACCTATGTTTCCTTAGTCATACCAACGTATAGTATCACTAATACAACCTATGTTTCCTTAGTCATACCCACGTACAGTATCATTGACACACCCTATGTTTCCTTAGTCATACCCACGTACAGTATCACTGATACAACCTATGTTTCCTTAGTCATACCCACGTACACTATCATTGACACTACCTATGTTTCCTTAGTCATACCCACGTACAGTATCATTGATACAACCTATGTTTCCTTAGTCATACCCACGTACATTATCACTAATACTACCTATGTTTCCTTAGTCATACCCACGTACAGTATCACTGATACTACCTATGTTTCCTTAATCATACCAACGTACAGTATCACTGATACAACCTATGTTTCCTTAGTCATACCAACATACAGTATCACTGATACAACATATGTTTCCTTAGTCATACCAACGTACAGTATCACTGATACAACCTATGTTTCCTTAGTCATACCCACGTATAGTATCACTGATACAACCTATGGTTACTTAGTCATACCAACGTACAGTATCATTGACATTACCTATGTTTCCTTAGTCATACCCACGTACAGTATCACTGACACAACCTATGTTTCCTTAATCATACCAACGTACAGTATCATTGACACTACCTATGTTTCCTTAGTCATACAAACGTATAGTATCACTGACACAACCTATGTTTCCTTTGTCATACGAACGTATAGTATCACTGATACAACCTATGTTTCCTTAGTCATACCAACGTACAGTATCACTGATACAACATATGTTTCCTTAGTCATACCAACATACAGTATCACTGATACAACATATGTTTCCTTAGTCATACCAACGTATAGTATCACTGACACAACCTATGTTTCCTTAGTCATACCAACGTACAGTATCACTAATACAACATATGTTTCCTTAGTCATACCCACGTATAGTATCACTGATACAACATATGTTTCCTTAGTCATACCAACGTACAGTATCACTGATACAACCTATGTTTCCTTAGTCATACCCACGTACAGTATCACTGACACAACCTATGTTTCCTTAGTCATACCAACGTATAGTATCACTGATACAACATATGTTTCCTTAGTCATACCAACGTACAGTATCACTGACACGACCTATGTTTCCTTAGTCATACCAACATACAGTATCACTGATACAACCTATGTTTCCTTAGTCATACCAACGTACAGTATCACTGACACAACCTATGTTTCCTTAGTCATACCAAAGTATAGTATCACTGATACAACCTATGTTTCCTTAGTCATACCAACGTACAGTATCACTGACACAACCTATGTTTCCTTAGTCATACCAACATACAGTATCACTGATACAACCTATGTTTCCTTAGTCATACCCACGTACATTATCACTAATACTACCTATGTTTCCTTAGTCATACCCACGTACAGTATCATTGATACAACCTATGTTTCCTTAGTCATACCCACGTACAGTATCACTGATACTACCTATGTTTCCTTAATCATACCAACGTACAGTATC
Source organism: Deroplatys truncata (assembly GCA_030765065.1). Classification (NCBI taxonomy): domain Eukaryota; kingdom Metazoa; phylum Arthropoda; class Insecta; order Mantodea; family Mantidae; genus Deroplatys; species Deroplatys truncata. The sequence continues at coordinate 3,034,146 of CM060981.1, read as the reverse complement.
ACTGATACAACCTATGTTTCCTTAGTCATACCCACGTACATTATCACTAATACTACCTATGTTTCCTTAGTCATACCCACGTACAGTATCACTGATACTACCTATGTTTCCATAGTCATACCCACGTACAGTATCACTAATACTACCTATGTTTCCTTAATCATACCCACGTACAGTATCACTGATACTACCTATGTTTCCTTAGTCATACCCACGTAGAGTATCACTAATACTACCTATGTTTCCTTAATCATACCAACGTACAGTATCATTGATACAATCTATGTTTCCTTAATCATACCAACGTACAGTATCATTGATACAACCTATGTTTCCTTAATCATACCCACGTACAGTATCATTGACACAACCTATGTTTCCTTAATCATACCCACGTACAGTATCACTGACATAACCTATGTTTCCTTAATCATACCCACGTACAGTATCACTGATACAACATATGTTTCCTTAGTCATACCAACATACAGTATCACTGACACAACCTATGTTTCCTTAGTCATACCAACGTACAGTATCACTGATACAACCTATGTTTCCTTAGTCATACCAACGTACAGCATCACTGACACAACCTATGTTTCCTTAGTCATACCAACGTATAGTATCACTGATACAACCTATGTTTCCTTAGTCATACCAACGTACAGTATCACTGACACAACCTATGTTTCCTTAGTAATACCAACGTATAGTAGCACTGATACAACCTATGTTTCCTTAGTCATACCAACGTATAGTATCACTGATACAACATTGTTTCCTTAGTCATACCAACGTACAGTATCACTGATACAACCTATTTTCCTTAGTCATACCAACGTATAGTATCACTGATACAACATATGTTTCCTTAGTCATACCAACGTATAGTATCACTGATACAACCTATGTATCCTTAGTCATACCAACGTACAGTATCACTGATACAACATATGTTTCCTTAGTCATACCAACATACAGTATCACTGATACAACATATGTTTCCTTAGTCATACCAACGTACAGTATCACTGATACAACCTATGTTTCCTTAGTCATACCAACGTATAGTATCACTAATACAACCTATGTTTCCTTAGTCATACCCACGTACAGTATCATTGACACACCCTATGTTTCCTTAGTCATACCCACGTACAGTATCACTGATACAACCTATGTTTCCTTAGTCATACCCACGTACACTATCATTGACACTACCTATGTTTCCTTAGTCATACCCACGTACAGTATCATTGATACAACCTATGTTTCCTTAGTCATACCCACGTACATTATCACTAATACTACCTATGTTTCCTTAGTCATACCCACGTACAGTATCATTGATACAACCTATGTTTCCTTAGTCATACCCACGTACAGTATCACTGATACTACCTATGTTTCCTTAATCATACCAACGTACAGTATCACTGATACAACCTATGTTTCCTTAGTCATACCAACATACAGTATCACTGATACAACATATGTTTCCTTAGTCATACCAACGTACAGTATCACTGATACAACCTATGTTTCCTTAGTCATACCCACGTATAGTATCACTGATACAACCTATGGTTACTTAGTCATACCAACGTACAGTATCATTGACATTACCTATGTTTCCTTAGTCATACCCACGTACAGTATCACTGACACAACCTATGTTTCCTTAATCATACCAACGTACAGTATCATTGACACTACCTATGTTTCCTTAGTCATACGAACGTATAGTATCACTGATACAACCTATGTTTCCTTAGTCATACCAACGTACAGTATCACTGATACAACATATGTTTCCTTAGTCATACCAACATACAGTATCACTGATACAACATATGTTTCCTTAGTCATACCAACGTATAGTATCACTGACACAACCTATGTTTCCTTAGTCATACCAACGTACAGTATCACTAATACAACCTATGTTTCCTTAGTCATACCCACGTATAGTATCACTGATACAACATATGTTTCCTTAGTCATACCAACGTACAGTATCACTGATACAACCTATGTTTCCTTAGTCATACCCACGTACAGTATCACTGGCACAACCTATGTTTCCTTAGTCATACCAACGTATAGTATCACTGATACAACATATGTTTCCTTAGTCATACCAACGTACAGTATCACTGACACAACCTATGTTTCCTTAGTCATACCAACATACAGTATCACTGATACAACCTATGTTTCCTTAGTCATACCAACGTACAGTATCACTGACACAACCTATGTTTCCTTAGTCATACCAAAGTATAGTATCACTGATACAACCTATGTTTCCTTAGTCATACCAACGTATAGTATCACTGACACAACCTATGTTTCCTTAGTCATACCAACATACAGTATCACTGATACAACCTATGTTTCCTTAGTCATACCCACGTACAGTATCATTGATACAACCTATGTTTCCTTAGTCATACCCACGTACATTATCACTAATACTACCTATGTTTCCTTAGTCATACCCACGTACAGTATCATTGATACAACCTATGTTTCCTTAGTCATACCCACGTACAGTATCACTGATACTACCTATGTTTCCTTAATCATACCAACGTACAGTATCACTGATACAACCTATATTTCCTTAGTCATACCCACGTACATTATCACTAATACTACCTATGTTTCCTTAGTCATACCCACGTACAGTATCACTGATACTACCTATGTTTCCATAGTCATACCCACGTACAGTATCACTAATACTACCTATGTTTCCTTAATCATACCCACGTACAGTATCACTGATACTACCTATGTTTCCTTAGTCATACCAACGTACAGTATCACTGATACAACCTATGTTTCCTTAGTCATACCAACGTACAGTATCATTGACACTACCTATGTTTCCTTAGTCATACCAACGTATAGTATCACCGATACGACCTATGTTTCCTTAGTCATACCAACATACAGTATCATTGACACTACCTATGTTTCGTTAGTCATACCAACGTATAGTATCACTGACACAACCTATGTTTCCTTAGTCATACCAACGTACAGTATCCTTGATACAACCTATGTTTCCTTAGTCATTCCAACGTACAGTATCACTGATACAACATATGTTTCCTTAGTCATACCAACGTACAGTATCACTGATACAACATATGTTTCCTTAGTCATACCAACGTACAGTATCTCTGATACAACATATGTTTCCTTAGTCATACCAACATACAGTATCACTGATACAACATATGTTTCCTTAGTCATACCAACGTATAGTATCACTGATACAACCTATGTTTCCGTAGTCATACCAACGTACAGTATCACTGATACAACATATGTTTCCTTAGTCATACCAACGTACAGTATCACTGATACAACATATGTTTCCTTAGTCATACCAACGTACAGTATCACTGATACAACATATGTTTCCTTAGTCATACCAACGTATAGTATCACTGACACAACCTATGTTTCCTTAGTCATACCAACGTATAGTATCACTGACACAACCTATGTTTCCTTAGTCATACCAACGTATAGTATCACTGATACAACATATGTTTCCTTAGTCATACCAACGTATAGTATCACTGATACAACATATGTTTCCTTAGTCATACCAACGTACAGCATCACTGATACAACCTATGTTTCCTTAGTCATACCAACGTACAGTATCACTGATACAACATATGTTTCCTTAGTCATACCAACGTACAGCATCACTGACACAACCTATGTTTCCTTAGTCATACCAACGTATAGTATCACTGATACAACCTATGTATCCTTAGTCATACCAACGTACAGTATCACTGACACAACCTATGTTTCCTTAGTAATACCAACGTATAGTAGCACTGATACAACCTATGTTTCCTTAGTCATACCAACGTATAGTATCACTGATAGAACCTATGTTTCCTTAGTCATACCAAAGTATAGTATCACTGACACAACCTATGTTTCCTTAGTCATACCAACGTATAGTATCACTGATACAACCTATGTTTCCTTAGTGATACCAACGTCTAGTATCACTGATACAACCTATGTTTCCTTAGTCATACCAACGTATAGTATCAGTGACACAACCTATGTTTCCTTAGTCATACCAACGTATAGTATCACTGACACAACCTATGTTTCCTTAATCATACCAACGTACAAAATCACTGATACAACCTGTGTTTCCTTAGTCATACCAACGTACAGTATCACTGATACAACCTATGTTTCCTTAGTCATACCAACGTACAGTATCATTGACACTACCTATGTTTCCTTAGTCATACCAACGTATAGTATCACCGATACAACCTATGTTTCCTTAGTCATACCAACATACAGTATCATTGACACTACCTATGTTTCGTTAGTCATACCAACGTATAGTATCACTGACACAACCTATGTTTCCTTAGTCATACCCACGTACAGTATCACTGATACAACCTATGTTTCCTTAGTCATACCAACGTACAGTATCACTGATACAACCTATGTTTCCTTAGTCATACCAACGTATAATATCACTGATACAACATATGTTTCCTTAGTCATACCAACGTATAGTATCACTGATAGAAGATATGTTTCCTTAGTCATACCAACGTATAGTATCACTGACACAACCTATGTTTCCTTAAGCATACCAACGTATAGTATCACTGACACAACCTATGTTTCCTTAGTCATACCAACGTATAGTATCACTGATACAACATATGTTTCCTTAGTCATACCAACGTACAGTATCACTGACACAACCTATGTTTCCTTAGTCATACCAACATACAGTATCACTGATACAACCTATGTTTCCTTAGTCATACCAACGTACAGTATCACTGATACAACCTATGTTTCCTTAGTCATACCAACGTACAGTATCACTGATACAACCTATGTTTCCTTAGTCATACCAACGTACAGTATCATTGATACAACCTATGTTTCCTTAGTCATACCAACGTACAGTATCACTGATACAACCTATGTTTCCTTAGTCATACCAACGTACAGTATCACTGATACAACCTATGTTTCCTTAGTCATACCAACGTACAGTATCACTGACACAACCTATGTTTCCTTAGTCATACCAACGTACAGTATCACTAATACAACCTATGTTTCCTTAATCATACCAACGTACAGTATCATTGATACAACCTATGTTTCCTTAATCATACCAACGTACAGTATCACTGACACAACCTATGTTTCCTTAGTCATAACCACGTACAGTATCACTGATACAACCTATGTTTCCTTAGTCATACCCACGTACAGTATCACTGACACAACCTATGTTTCCTTAGTCATACCCACGTACAGTATCACTGTAACAACCTATGTTTCCTTAATCACACCAACGTACAGTATCACTGAAAACCTATGTTTCCTTAATCATACCAACGTACAGTATCACTGATACAACCTATGTTTCCTTAGTCATACCCACGTACAGTATCACTGATACAACCTATGTTTCCTTAGTCATACCCACGTACAGTATCACTAATACAACCAATGTTTCCTTAGTCATACCAACGTATAGTATCACTGATACAACCTATGTTTCCTTAGTCATACCAACGTACAGTATCCTTGATACAACCTATGTTTCCTTAGTCATACCAACGTACAGTATCACTGATACAACATATGTTTCCTTAGTCATACCAACGTACAGTATCACTGATACAACATATGTTTCCTTAGTCATACCAACGTACAGTATCTCTGATACAACATATGTTTCCTTAGTCATACCAACATACAGTATCACTGATACAACATATGTTTCCTTAGTCATACCAACGTATAGTATCACTGATACAACCTATGTTTCCGTAGTCATACCAACGTACAGTATCACTGATACAACATATGTTTCCTTAGTCATACCAACGTACAGTATCACTGATACAACATATGTTTCCTTAGTCATACCAACGTACAGTATCACTGATACAACATATGTTTCCTTAGTCATACCAACGTATAGTATCACTGACACAACCTATGTTTCCTTAGTCATACCAACGTATAGTATCACTGACACAACCTATGTTTCCTTAGTCATACCAACGTATAGTATCACTGATACAACATATGTTTCCTTAGTCATACCAACGTATAGTATCACTGATACAACATATGTTTCCTTAGTCATACCAACGTACAGCATCACTGATACAACCTATGTTTCCTTAGTCATACCAACGTACAGTATCACTGATACAACATATGTTTCCTTAGTCATACCAACGTACAGCATCACTGACACAACCTATGTTTCCTTAGTCATACCAACGTATAGTATCACTGATACAACCTATGTTTCCTTAGTCATACCAACGTACAGTATCACTGACACAACCTATGTTTCCTTAGTAATACCAACGTATAGTAGCACTGATACAACCTATGTTTCCTTAGTCATACCAACGTATAGTATCACTGATACAACATTGTTTCCTTAGTCATACCAACGTACAGTATCACTGATACAACCTATTTTCCTTAGTCATACCAACGTATAGTATCACTGATACAACATATGTTTCCTTAGTCATACCAACGTATAGTATCACTGATACAACCTATGTATCCTTAGTCATACCAACGTACAGTATCACTGATACAACATATGTTTCCTTAGTCATACCAACATACAGTATCACTGATACAACATATGTTTCCTTAGTCATACCAACGTACAGTATCACTGATACAACCTATGTTTCCTTAGTCATACCCACGTATAGTATCACTGATACAACCTATGTTTCCTTAGTCATACCAACGTACAGTATCATTGACATTACCTATGTTTCCTTAGTCATACCCACGTACAGTATCACTGACACAACCTATGTTTCCTTAATCATACCAACGTACAGTATCATTGACACTACCTATGTTTCCTTAGTCATACCAACGTATAGTATCACTAATACAACCTATGTTTCCTTAGTCATACCCACGTACAGTATCATTGACACACCCTATGTTTCCTTAGTCATACCCACGTACAGTATCACTGATACAACCTATGTTTCCTTAGTCATACCCACGTACACTATCATTGACACTACCTATGTTTCCTTAGTCATACCCACGTACAGTATCATTGATACAACCTATGTTTCCTTAGTCATACCCACGTACATTATCACTAATACTACCTATGTTTCCTTAGTCATACCCACGTACAGTATCACTGATACTACCTATGTTTCCTTAATCATACCAACGTACAGTATCACTGATACAACCTATGTTTCCTTAGTCATACCAACATACAGTATCACTGATACAACATATGTTTCCTTAGTCATACCAACGTACAGTATCACTGATACAACCTATGTTTCCTTAGTCATACCCACGTATAGTATCACTGATACAACCTATGGTTACTTAGTCATACCAACGTACAGTATCATTGACATTACCTATGTTTCCTTAGTCATACCCACGTACAGTATCACTGACACAACCTATGTTTCCTTAATCATACCAACGTACAGTATCATTGACACTACCTATGTTTCCTTAGTCATACAAACGTATAGTATCACTGACACAACCTATGTTTCCTTTGTCATACGAACGTATAGTATCACTGATACAACCTATGTTTCCTTAGTCATACCAACGTACAGTATCACTGATACAACATATGTTTCCTTAGTCATACCAACATACAGTATCACTGATACAACATATGTTTCCTTAGTCATACCAACGTATAGTATCACTGACACAACCTATGTTTCCTTAGTCATACCAACGTACAGTATCACTAATACAACCTATGTTTCCTTAGTCATACCCACGTATAGTATCACTGATACAACATATGTTTCCTTAGTCATACCAACGTACAGTATCACTGATACAACCTATGTTTCCTTAGTCATACCCACGTACAGTATCACTGACACAACCTATGTTTCCTTAGTCATACCAACGTATAGTATCACTGATACAACATATGTTTCCTTAGTCATACCAACGTACAGTATCACTGACACGACCTATGTTTCCTTAGTCATACCAACATACAGTATCACTGATACAACCTATGTTTCCTTAGTCATACCAACGTACAGTATCACTGACACAACCTATGTTTCCTTAGTCATACCAAAGTATAGTATCACTGATACAACCTATGTTTCCTTAGTCATACCAACGTACAGTATCACTGACACAACCTATGTTTCCTTAGTCATACCAACATACAGTATCACTGATACAACCTATGTTTCCTTAGTCATACCCACGTACATTATCACTAATACTACCTATGTTTCCTTAGTCATACCCACGTACAGTATCATTGATACAACCTATGTTTCCTTAGTCATACCCACGTACAGTATCACTGATACTACCTATGTTTCCTTAATCATACCAACGTACAGTATCACTGATACAACCTATGTTTCCTTAGTCATACCCACGTACATTATCACTAATACTACCTATGTTTCCTTAGTCATACCCACGTACAGTATCACTGATACTACCTATGTTTCCATAGTCATACCCACGTACAGTATCACTAATACTACCTATGTTTCCTTAATCATACCCACGTACAGTATCACTGATACTACCTATGTTTCCTTAGTCATACCCACGTAGAGTATCACTAATACTACCTATGTTTCCTTAATCATACCAACGTACAGTATCATTGATACAATCTATGTTTCCTTAATCATACCAACGTACAGTATCATTGATACAACCTATGTTTCCTTAATCATACCCACGTACAGTATCATTGACACAACCTATGTTTCCTTAATCATACCCACGTACAGTATCACTGACATAACCTATGTTTCCTTAATCATACCCACGTACAGTATCACTGATACAACATATGTTTCCTTAGTCATACCAACATACAGTATCACTGACACAACCTATGTTTCCTTAGTCATACCAACGTACAGTATCACTGATACAACCTATGTTTCCTTAGTCATACCAACGTACAGTATCACTGATACAACCTATGTTTCCTTAGTCATACCAACGTACAGTATCATTGATACAACCTATGTTTCCTTAGTCATACCAACGTACAGTATCACTGATACAACCTATGTTTCCTTAGTCATACCAACGTACAGTATCACTGATACAACCTATGTTTCCTTAGTCATACCAACGTACAGTATCACTGACACAACCTATGTTTCCTTAGTCATACCAACGTACAGTATCACTAATACAACCTATGTTTCCTTAATCATACCAACGTACAGTATCATTGATACAACCTATGTTTCCTTAATCATACCAACGTACAGTATCACTGACACAACCTATGTTTCCTTAGTCATAACCACGTACAGTATCACTGATACAACCTATGTTTCCTTAGTCATACCCACGTACAGTATCACTGATACAACCTATGTTTCCTTAGTCATACCCACGTACAGTATCACTGTAACAACCTATGTTTCCTTAATCACACCAACGTACAGTATCACTGAAAACCTATGTTTCCTTAATCATACCAACGTACAGTATCACTGATACAACCTATGTTTCCTTAGTCATACCCACGTACAGTATCACTGATACAACCTATGTTTCCTTAGTCATACCCACGTACAGTATCACTAATACAATCAATGTTTCCTTAGTCATACCAACGTATAGTATCACTGATACAACCTATGTTTCCTTTGTCATACCAACGTACAGTATCCTTGATACAACCTATGTTTCCTTAGTCATACCAACGTACAGTATCACTGATACAACATATGTTTCCTTAGTCATACCAACGTACAGTATCACTGATACAACATATGTTTCCTTAGTCATACCAACGTACAGTATCTCTGATACAACATATGTTTCCTTAGTCATACCAACATACAGTATCACTGATACAACATATGTTTCCTTAGTCATACCAACGTATAGTATCACTGATACAACCTATGTTTCCGTAGTCATACCAACGTACAGTATCACTGATACAACATATGTTTCCTTAGTCATACCAACGTATAGTATCACCGATACGACCTATGTTTCCTTAGTCATACCAACATACAGTATCATTGACACTACCTATGTTTCCTTAGTCATACCAACGTATAGTATCACCGATACGACCTATGTTTCCTTAGTCATACCAACATACAGTATCATTGACACTACCTATGTTTCGTTAGTCATACCAACGTATAGTATCACTGACACAACCTATGTTTCCTTAGTCATACCAACGTACAGTATCCTTGATACAACCTATGTTTCCTTAGTCATACCAACGTACAGTATCACTGATACAACATATGTTTCCTTAGTCATACCAACGTACAGTATCACTGATACAACATATGTTTCCTTAGTCATACCAACGTACAGTATCTCTGATACAACATATGTTTCCTTAGTCATACCAACATACAGTATCACTGATACAACATATGTTTCCTTAGTCATACCAACGTATAGTATCACTGATACAACCTATGTTTCCGTAGTCATACCAACGTACAGTATCACTGATACAACATATGTTTCCTTAGTCATACCAACGTACAGTATCACTGATACAACATATGTTTCCTTAGTCATACCAACGTACAGTATCACTGATACAACATATGTTTCCTTAGTCATACCAACGTATAGTATCACTGACACAACCTATGTTTCCTTAGTCATACCAACGTATAGTATCACTGACACAACCTATGTTTCCTTAGTCATACCAACGTATAGTATCACTGACACAACCTATGTTTCCTTAATCATACCAACGTACAGTATCCTTGATACAACCTATGTTTCCTTAGTCATACCAACGTACAGTATCACTGATACAACATATGTTTCCTTAGTCATACCAACGTACAGTATCACTGATACAACATATGTTTCCTTAGTCATACCAACGTACAGTATCTCTGATACAACATATGTTTCCTTAGTCATACCAACATACAGTATTCTCATACAACATATGTTTCCTTAGTCATACCAACGTATAGTATCACTGATACAACCTATGTTTCCGTAGTCATACCAACGTACAGTATCACTGATACAACATATGTTTCCTTAGTCATACCAACGTACAGTATCACTGATACAACATATGTTTCCTTAGTCATACCAACGTACAGTATCACTGATACAACATATGTTTCCTTAGTCATACCAACGTATAGTATCACTGACACAACCTATGTTTCCTTAGTCATACCAACGTATAGTATCACTGACACAACCTATGTTTCCTTAGTCATACCAACGTATAGTATCACTGATACAACATATGTTTCCTTAGTCATACCAACGTATAGTATCACTGATACAACATATGTGTCCTTAGTCATACCAACGTACAGCATCACTGATACAACCTATGTTTCCTTAGTCATACCAACGTACAGTATCACTGATACAACATATGTTTCCTTAGTCATACCAACGTACAGCATCACTGACACAACCTATGTTTCCTTAGTCATACCAACGTATAGTATCACTGATACAACCTATGTTTCCTTAGTCATACCAACGTACAGTATCACTGACACAACCTATGTTTCCTTAGTAATACCAACGTATAGTAGCACTGATACAACCTATGTTTCCTTAGTCATACCAACGTATAGTATCACTGATAGAACCTATGTTTCCTTAGTCATACCAAAGTATAGTATCACTGACACAACCTATGTTTCCTTAGTCATACCAACGTATAGTATCACTGATACAACCTATGTTTCCTTAGTGATACCGTCTAGTATCACTGATACAACCTATGTTTCCTTAGTCATACCAACGTATAGTATCAGTGACACAACCTATGTTTCCTTAGTCATACCAACGTATAGTATCACTGACACAACCTATGTTTCCTTAATCATACCAACGTACAAAATCACTGATACAACCTGTGTTTCCTTAGTCATACCAACGTACAGTATCACTGATACAACCTATGTTTCCTTAGTCATACCAACGTACAGTATCATTGACACTACCTATGTTTCCTTAGTCATACCAACGTATAGTATCACCGATACGACCTATGTTTCCTTAGTCATACCAACATGCAGTATCATTGACACTACCTATGTTTCGTTAGTCATACCAACGTATAGTATCACTGACACAACCTATGTTTCCTTAGTCATACCAACGTACAGTATCCTTGATACAACCTATGTTTCCTTAGTCATACCAACGTACAGTATCACTGATACAACATATGTTTCCTTAGTCATACCAACGTACAGTATCACTGATACAACATATGTTTCCTTAGTCATACCAACGTACAGTATCTCTGATACAACATATGTTTCCTTAGTCATACCAACATACAGTATCACTGATACAACATATGTTTCCTTAGTCATACCAACGTATAGTATCACTGATACAACCTATGTTTCCGTAGTCATACCAACGTACAGTATCACTGATACAACATATGTTTCCTTAGTCATACCAACGTACAGTATCACTGATACAACATATGTTTCCTTAGTCATACCAACGTACAGTATCACTGATACAACATATGTTTCCTTAGTCATACCAACGTATAGTATCACTGACACAACCTATGTTTCCTTAGTCATACCAACGTATAGTATCACTGACACAACCTATGTTTCCTTAGTCATACCAACGTATAGTATCACTGATACAACATATGTTTCCTTAGTCATACCAACGTATAGTATCACTGATACAACATATGTTTCCTTAGTCATACCAACGTACAGCATCACTGATACAACCTATGTTTCCTTAGTCATACCAACGTACAGTATCACTGATACAACATATGTTTCCTTAGTCATACCAACGTACAGCATCACTGACACAACCTATGTTTCCTTAGTCATACCAACGTATAGTATCACTGATACAACCTATGTATCCTTAGTCATACCAACGTACAGTATCACTGACACAACCTATGTTTCCTTAGTAATACCAACGTATAGTAGCACTGATACAACCTATGTTTCCTTAGTCATACCAACGTATAGTATCACTGATAGAACCTATGTTTCCTTAGTCATACCAAAGTATAGTATCACTGACACAACCTATGTTTCCTTAGTCATACCAACGTATAGTATCACTGATACAACCTATGTTTCCTTAGTGATACCAACGTCTAGTATCACTGATACAACCTATGTTTCCTTAGTCATACCAACGTATAGTATCAGTGACACAACCTATGTTTCCTTAGTCATACCAACGTATAGTATCACTGACACAACCTATGTTTCCTTAATCATACCAACGTACAAAATCACTGATACAACCTGTGTTTCCTTAGTCATACCAACGTACAGTATCACTGATACAACCTATGTTTCCTTAGTCATACCAACGTACAGTATCATTGACACTACCTATGTTTCCTTAGTCATACCAACGTATACTATCACCGATACAACCTATGTTTCCTTAGTCATACCAACATACAGTATCATTGACACTACCTATGTTTCGTTAGTCATACCAACGTATAGTATCACTGACACAACCTATGTTTCCTTAGTCATACCCACGTACAGTATCACTGATACAACCTATGTTTCCTTAGTCATACCAACGTACAGTATCACTGATACAACCTATGTTTCCTTAGTCATACCAACGTATAATATCACTGATACAACATATGTTTCCTTAGTCATACCAACGTATAGTATCACTGATAGAAGATATGTTTCCTTACTCATACCAACGTATAGTATCACTGACACAACCTATGTTTCCTTAAGCATACCAACGTATAGTATCACTGACACAACCTATGTTTCCTTAGTCATACCAACGTATAGTATCACTGATACAACATATGTTTCCTTAGTCATACCAACGTACAGTATCACTGACACAACCTATGTTTCCTTAGTCATACCAACATACAGTATCACTGATACAACCTATGTTTCCTTAGTCATACCAACGTACAGTATCACTGACACAACCTATGTTTCCTTAGTCATACCAAAGTATAGTATCACTGATACAACCTATGTTTCCTTAGTCATACCAACGTATAGTATCACTGATACAACATATGTTTCCTTAGTCATACCAACGTATAGTATCACTGATACAACCTATGTTTCCTTAGTCATACCAACGTACAGTATCACTGATACAACATATGTTTCCTTAGTCATACCAACATACAGTATCACTGATACAACATATGTTTCCTTAGTCATACCAACGTACAGTATCACTGATACAACCTATGTTTCCTTAGTCATACCCACGTATAGTATCACTGATACAACCTATGGTTACTTAGTCATACCAACGTACAGTATCATTGACATTACCTATGTTTCCTTAGTCATATCCACGTACAGTATCACTGACACAACCTATGTTTCCTTAGTCATACCAACGTATAGTATCACTGACACAACCTATGTTTCCTTAGTCATACGAACGTATAGTATCACTGATACAACCTATGTTTCCTTAGTCATACCAACGTACAGTATCACTGATACAACATATGTTTCCTTAGTCATACCAACATACAGTATCACTGATACAACATATGTTTCCTTAGTCATACCAACGTATAGTATCACTGACACAACCTATGTTTCCTTAGTCATACCAACGTACAGTATCACTAATACAACATATGTTTCCTTAGTCATACCAACGTACAGTATCACTGATACAACCTATGTTTCCTTAGTCATACCCACGTACAGTATCACTGACACAACCTATGTTTCCTTAGTCATACCAACGTACAGTATCACTGATACAACCTATGTTTCCTTAGTCATACCCACGTACAGTATCACTGATACAACATATGTTTCCTTAGTCATACCAACGTACAGTATCACTGATGCAACATATGTTTCCTTAGTCATACCAACGTATAGTATCACTGATACAACCTATGTTTCCTTAGTCATACCAACGTACAGTATCACTGATACAACATATGTTTCCTTAGTCATACCAACGTACAGTATCACTGACACAACCTATGTTTCCTTAGTCATACCAACGTATATTATCACTGATACAACCTATGTTTCCTTAGTCATACCAACATACAGTATCACTGACACAACCTATGTTTCCTTAGTCATACCAACGTATAGTATCACTGATACAACCTATGTTTCCTTAGTCATACCAACGTATAGTATCACTGATAGAACCTATGTTTCCTTAGTCATACCAACATATAGTATCACTGACACAACCTATGTTTCCTTAGTCATACCAACGTATGGTATCACTGATACAACCTATGTTTCCTTAGTCATACCAACGTATAGTATCACTGATACAACCTATGTTTCCTTAGTCATACCAACGTATAGTATCACTGACACAACCTATGTTTCCTTAGTCATACCAACGTATAGTATCACTGACACAACCTATGTTTCCTTAATCATACCAACGTACAGTATCACTGATACAACCTATGTTTCCTTAGTCATACCAACGTACAGTATCACTGATACAACCTATGTTTCCTTTGTCATACCAACGTACAGTATCATTGACACTACCTATGTTTCCTTAGTCATACCAACGTATAGTATCACTAATACAACCTATGTCTCCTTAGTCATACCCACGTACAGTATCACTGATACTACCTATGTTTCCTTAATCATACCAACATACAGTATCACTGATACAACCTATGTTTCCTTAGTCATACCCACGTACATTTTCACTAATACTACCTATGTTTCCTTAGTCATACCCACGTACAGTATCACTGACACAACCTATGTTTCCTTAGTCATACCAACATACAGTATCACTGATACAACCTATGTTTCCTTAGTCATACGAACGTATAGTATCACTGATACACCCTATGTTTCCTTAGTCATACCAACGTACAGTATCACTGATACAACATATGTTTCCTTAGTCATACCAACATACAGTATCACTGATACAACATATGTTTCCTTAGTCAAACCAACGTATAGTATCACTGACACAACCTATGTTTCCTTAGTCATACCAACGTACAGTATCACTAATACAACCTATGTTTCCTTAGTCATACCCACGTATAGTATCACTGATACAACATATGTTTCCTTAGTCATACCAACGTACAGTATCACTGATACAACCTATGTTTCCTTGGTCATACCCACGTACAGTATCACTGACACAACCTATGTTTCCTTAGTCATACCAACGTACAGTATCACTGATACAACCTATGTTTCCTTAGTCATACCCACGTACAGTATCACTGATACAACATATGTTTCCTTAGTCATACCAACGTACAGTATCACTGATGCAACATATGTTTCCTTAGTCATACCAACGTATAGTATCACTGATACAACCTATGTTTCCTTAGTCATACCAACGTACAGTATCACTGA
The DNA here is from genome assembly GCA_030765065.1 of Deroplatys truncata. NCBI lineage: Eukaryota > Metazoa > Arthropoda > Insecta > Mantodea > Mantidae > Deroplatys > Deroplatys truncata. The sequence goes on along the minus strand of CM060981.1, from coordinate 3,017,683 downwards.
TACAACATATGTTTCCTTAGTCATACCAACGTACAGTATCACTGACACAACCTATGTTTCCTTAGTCATACCAACGTATAGTATCACTGATACAACCTATGTTTCCTTAGTCATACCAACGTACAGTATCACTGACACAACCTATGTTTCCTTAGTCATACCAACGTATAGTATCACTGATACAACCTATGTTTCCTTAGTCATACCAACGTATAGTATCAATGATAGAACCTATGTTTCCTTAGTCATACCAACATATATTATCACTGACACAACCTATGTTTCCTTAGTCATACCAACGTATGGTATCACTGATACAACCTATGTTTCCTTAGTCATACCAACGTATAGTATCGCTGATACAACCTATGTTTCCTTAGTCATACCAACGTATAGTATCACTGACACAACCTATGTTTCCTTAGTCATGCCAACGTATAGTATCACTGACACAACCTATGTTTCCTTAATCATACCAACGTACAGTATCACTGATACAACCTATGTTTCCTTAGTCATACCAACGTACAGTATCACTGATACAACCTATGTTTCCTTTGTCATACCAACGTACAGTATCATTGACACTACCTATGTTTCCTTAGTCATACCAACGTATAGTATCACTGATACAACCTATGTTTCCTTAGTCATACCCACGTACAGTATCATTGACACACCCTATGTTTTCTGAATCATTCCAACGTACAGTATCACTGATACAACCTATGTTTCCTTAGTCATACCCACGTACAGTATCATTGATACAACCTATGTTTCCTTAGTCATACTCACGTACAGTATCACTGATACAACCTATGTTTCCTTAGTCATACCCACGTACACTATCATTGACACTACCTATGTTTCCTTAGTCATACCCATGTACAGTATCATTGATACAACCTATGTTTCCTTAGTCATACCCACGTACATTATCACTAATACTACCTATGTTTCCTAAGTCATACCCACGTACAGTATCATTGATACAACCTATGTTTCCTTAGTCATACCCACGTACAGTATCACTGATACAACCTATGTTTCCTCAGTCATACCCACGTACACTATCATTGACACTACCTATGTTTCCTTAGTCATACCCACGTACAGTATCATTGATACAACCTATGTTTCCTTAGTCATACCCACATACATTATCACTAATACTACCTATGTTTCCTTAGTCATACCCACGTACAGTATCATTGATACAACCTTTGTTTCCTTAGTCATACCCACGTACAGTATCACTGATACTACCTATGTTTCCTTAATCATACCAACGTACAGTATCACTGATACAACCTATGTTTCCTTAGTCATACCCACGTACATTATCACTAATACTACCTATGTTTCCTTAGTCATACCCACGTACAGTATCACTGATACTACCTATGTTTCCTTAGTCATACCCACGTACAGTATCACTAATACTACCTATGTTTCCTTAATCATACACACGTACAGTATCACTGATACTACCTATGTTTCCTTAGTCATACCCACGTAGAGTATCACTAATACTACCTATGTTTCCTTAATCATACCAACGTACAGTATCATTGATACAATCTATGTTTCCTTAATCATACCAACGTACAGTATCATTGATACAACCTATGTTTCCTTAATCATACCCACGTACAGTATCATTGACACAACCTATGTTTCCTTAATCATACCCACGTACAGTATCACTGATATAACCTATGTTTCCTTAATCATACCCACGTACAGTATCACTGATACAACATATGTTTCCTTAGTCATACCAACTTACAGTATCACTGACACAACCTATGTTTCCTTAGTCATACCAACGTACAGTATCACTGATACAACCTATGTTTCCTTAGTCATACCAACGTACAGTATCACTGATACAACCTATGTTTCCTTAGTCATACCAACGTACAGTATCATTGATACAACCTATGTTTCCTTAGTCATACCAACGTACAGTATCACTAATACAACCTATGTTTCCTTAATCATACCAACGTACAGTATCATTGTTACAACCTATGTTTCCTTAATCATACCAACGTACAGTATCACTGACACAACCTATGTTTCCGTAGTCATAACCACGTACAGTATCACTGATACAACCTATGTTTCCTTAGTCATACCCACGTACAGTATCACTGATACAACCTATGTTTCCTTAGTCATACCCACGTACAGTATCACTGATACAACCTATGTTTCCTTAATCACACCAACGTACAGTATCACTGAAAACCTATGTTTCCTTAATCATACCAACGTACAGTATCACTGATACAACCTATGTTTCCTTAGTCATACCCACGTACAGTATCACTGATACAACCTCTTTCCTTAGTCATACCCACGTACAGTATCACTAATACAACCAATGTTTCCTTAGTCATACCAACGTATAGTATCACTGATACAACCTATGTTTCCTTAGTCATACCAACGTACAGTATCCTTGATACAACCTATGTTTCCTTAGTCATACCAACGTACAGTATCACTGATACAACATATGTTTCCTTAGTCATACCAACGTACAGTATCACTGATACAACATATGTTTCCTTAGTCATACCAACGTACAGTATCTCTGATACAACATATGTTTCCTTAGTCATACCAACGTACGGTATCACTGATACAACATATGTTTCCTTAGTCATACCAACGTATAGTATCACTGATACAACCTATGTTTCCTTAGTCATACCAACGTACAGTATCACTGATACAACATATGTTTCCTTAGTCATACCAACGTACAGTATCACTGATACAACATATGTTTCCTTAGTCATACCAACGTACAGTATCACTGATACAACATATGTTTCCTTAGTCATACCAACGTATACTATCACTGACACAACCTATGTTTCCTTAGTCTTACCAACGTATAGTATCACTGATACAACATATGTTTCCTTAGTCATACCAACGTATAGTATCACTGATACAACATATGTTTCCTTAGTCATACCAACGTACAGCATCACTGATACAACCTATGTTTCCTTAGTCATACCAACGTACAGTATCACTGATACAACATATGTTTCCTTAGTCATTCCAACGTACAGCATCACTGACACAACCTGTTTCCTTAGTCATACCAACGTATAGTATCACTGATACAACCTATGTTTCCTTAGTCATACCAACTTACAGTATCACTGACACAACCTATGTTTACTTAGTAATACCAACGTATAGTATCACTGATACAACCTATGTTTCCTTAGTCATACCAACGTATAGTATCACTGATAGAACCTATGTTTCCTTAGTCATACCAAAGTATGGTATCACTGACACAACCTATGTTTCCTTAGTCATACCAACGTATAGTATCACTGATACAACCTATGTTTCCTTAGTCATACCAACGTCTAGTATCACTGATACAACCTATGTTTCCTTAGTCATACCAACGTATAGTATCAGTGACACAACCTATGTTTCCTTAGTCATACCAACGTATAGTATCACTGACACAACCTATGTTTCCTTAATCATACCAACGTACAAAATCACTGATACAACCTATGTTTCCTTAGTCATACCAACGTACAGTATCACTGATACAACCTATGTTTCCTTAGTCATACCAACGTACAGTATCATTCACACTACCTATGTTTCCTTAGTCATACCAACGTATAGTATCACCGATACAACCTATGTTGCCTTAGTCATACCAACATACAGTATCATTGACACTACCTATGTTTCCTTAGTCATACCAACGTATAGTATCACTGATACAACCTATGTTTCCTTAGTCATACCAACGTATAGTATCACTGATAGAACCTATGTTTCCTTAGTCATACCAACGTATAGTATCACTGACACAACCTATGTTTCCTTAGTCATACCAACGTATAGTATCACTGATACAACCTATGTTGCCTTAGTCATACCAACGTATAGTATCACTGATACAACCTATGTTTCCTTAGTCATACCAACGTATAGTATCACTGACACAACCTATGTTTCCTTAGTCATACCAACGTATAGTATCACTGAAACAACCTATGTTTCCTTAATCATACCAACGTACAGTATCACTGATACAACCTATGTTTCCTTAGTCATACCAACGTACAGTATCACTGATACAACCTATGTTTCCTTTGTCATAACAACGTACAGTATCATTGACACTACCTATGTTTCCTTAGTCATACCAACGTATAGTATCACTGATACAACCTATGTTTCCTTAGTTAAACCAACATACAGTATCATTGACACTACCTATATTTCCTTAGTCATACCAACGTATAGTATCACTGACACAACCTATGTTTCCTTAGTCATACCCACGTACAGTATCACTGATACAACCTATGTTTCCTTAGTCATACCAACGTACAGTATCACTGATACAACCTATGTTTCCTTAGTCATACCAACGTATAGTATCACTGATACAACATATGTTTCCTTAGTCATACCAACGTATAGTATCACTGATACAAGATATGTTTCCTTAGTCATACCAATGTATAGTATCACTGACACAACCTATGTTTCCTTAGTCATACCAACGTATAGTATCACTGACACAACCTATGTTTCCTTAGTCATACCAACGTATAGTATCACTGATACAACCTATGTTTCCTTAGTCATACCAACGTATAGTATCACTGATACAACCTATGTTTCCTTAGTCATACCAACGTATAGTATCACTGATACAACATATGTTTCCTTAGTCATACCAACATACAGTATCACTGATACAACCGATGTTTCCTTAGTCATACCAACGTACAGTATCACTGACACAACCTATGTTTCCTTAGTCATACCAACGTATAGTATCACTGATACAACCTATGTTTCCTTAGTCATACCAACGTATAGTATCACTGACACAACCTATGTTTCCTTAGTCATACCAACGTATAGTATCACTGATACAACCTATGTTTCCTTAGTCATACCAACGTACAGTATCATTGACATTACCTATGTTTCCTTAGTCATACCCACGTACAGTATCACTGACACAACCTATGTTTCCTTAATCATACCAACGTACAGTATCATTGACACTACCTATGTTTCCTTAGTCATACCAACGTATAGTATCACTAATACAACCTATGTTTCCTTAGTCATACCCACGTACAGTATCATTGACACACCCTATGTTTCCTTAGTCATACCCACGTACAGTATCACTGATACAACCTATGTTTCCTTAGTCATACCCACGTACACTATCATTGACACTACTTATGTTTCCTTAGTCATACCCACGTACAGTATCATTGATACAACCTATGTTTCCTTAGTCATACCCACGTACATTATCACTAATACTACCTATGTTTCCTTAGTCATACCCACGTACAGTATCATTGATACAACCTATGTTTCCTTAGTCATACCCACGTACAGTATCACTGATACTACCTATGTTTCCTTAATCATACCAACGTACAGTATCACTGATACAACCTATGTTTCCTTAGTCATACCCACGTACATTATCACTAATACTACCTATGTTTCCTTAGTCATACCCACGTACAGTATCACTAATACTACCTATGTTTCCATAGTCATACCCACGTACAGTATCACTAATACTACCTATGTTTCCTTAATCATACCCACGTACAGTATCACTGATACTACCTATGTTTCCTTAGTCATACCCACGTAGAGTATCACTAATACTACCTATGTTTCCTTAATCATACCAACGTACAGTATCATTGATACAATCTATGTTTCCTTAATCATACCAACGTACAGTATCATTGATACAACCTACGTTTCCTTAATCATACCCACGTACAGTATCATTGACACAACCTATGTTTCCTTAATCATACCCACGTACAGTATCACTGACATAACCTATGTTTCCTTAATCATACCCACGTACAGTATCACTGATACAACATATGTTTCCTTAGTCATACCAACATACAGTATCACTGACACAACCTTTGTTTCCTTAGTCATACCAACGTACAGTATCACTGACACAACCTATGTTTCCTTAGTCATACCAACGTACAGTATCACTGATACAACCTATGTTTCCTTAGTCATACCAACGTACAGTATCATTGATACAACCTATGTTTCCCTAGTCATACCAACGTACAGTATCACTGATACAACCTATGTTTCCTTAGTCATACCAACGTACAGTATCACTGATACAACCTATGTTTCCTTAGTCATACCAACGTACAGTATCACTGACACAACCTATGTTTCCTTAGTCATACCAACGTACAGTATCACTAATACAACCTATGTTTCCTTAGTCATACCAACGTACAGTATCATTGATACAACCTATGTTTCCTTAATCATACCAACGTACAGTATCACTGACACAACCTATGTTTCCTTAGTCATAACCACGTACAGTATCACTGATACAACCTATGTTTCCTTAGTCATACCCACGTACAGTATCACTGATACAACCTATGTTTCCTTAGTCATACCCACGTACAGTATCACTAATACAACCAATGTTTCCTTAGTCATACCAATGTATAGTATCACTGATACAACCTATGTTTCCTTAGTCATACCAACGTACAGTATCCTTGATACAACCTATGTTTCCTTAGTCATACCAACGTACAGTATCACTGATACAACATATGTTTCCTTAGTCATACCAACGTACAGTATCACTGATACAACATATGTTTCCTTAGTCATACCAACGTACAGTATCTCTGATACAACATATGTTTCCTTAGTCATACCAACATACAGTATCACTGATACAACATATGTTTCCTTAGTCATACCAACGTATAGTATCACTGATACAACCTATGTTTCCGTAGTCATACCAACGTACAGTATCACTGATACAACATATGTTTCCTTAGTCATACCAACGTACAGTATCACTGATACAACATATGTTTCCTTAGTCATACCAACGTACAGTATCACTGATACAACATATGTTTCCTTAGTCATACCAACGTATAGTATCACTGACACAACCTATGTTTCCTTAGTCATACCAACGTATAGTATCACTGACACAACCTATGTTTCCTTAGTCATACCAACGTATAGTATCACTGATACAACATATGTTTCCTTAGTCATACCAACGTATAGTATCACTGATACAACATATGTTTCCTTAGTCATACCAACGTACAGCATCACTGATACAACCTATGTTTCCTTAGTCATACCAACGTACAGTATCACTGATACAACATATGTTTCCTTAGTCATACCAACGTACAGCTAAACTGACACAACCTATGTTTCCTTAGTCATACCAACGTATAGTATCACTGATACAACCTATGTTTCCTTAGTCGTACCAACGTACAGTATCACTGACACAACCTATGTTTCCTTAGTAATACCAACGTATAGTAGCACTGATACAACCTATGTTTCCTTAGTCATACCAACGTATAGTATCACTGATAGAACCTATGTTTCCTTAGTCATACCAAAGTATAGTATCACTGACACAACCTATGTTTCCTTAGTCATACCAACGTATAGTATCACTGATACAACCTATGTTTCCTTAGTGATACCAACGTCTAGTATCACTGATACAACCTATGTTTCCTTAGTCATACCAACGTATAGTATCAGTGACACAACCTATGTTTCCTTAGTCATACCAACGTATAGTATCACTGACACAACCTATGTTTCCTTAATCATACCAACGTACAAAATCACTGATACAACCTGTGTTTCCTTAGTCATACCAACGTACAGTATCACTGATACAACCTATGTTTCCTTAGTCATACTAACGTACAGTATCATTGACACTACCTATGTTTCCTTAGTCATACCAACGTATAGTATCACCGATACAACCTATGTTTCCTTAGTCATACCAACATACAGTATCATTGACACTACCTATGTTTCGTTAGTCATACCAACGTATAGTATCACTGACACAACCTATGTATCCTTAGTCATACCCACGTACAGTATCACTGATACAACCTATGTTTCCTTAGTCATACCAACGTACAGTATCACTGATACAACCTATGTTTCCTTAGTCATACCAACGTATAATATCACTGATACAACATATGTTTCCTTAGTCATACCAACGTATAGTATCACTGATAGAAGATATGTTTCCTTAGTCATACCAACGTGTAGTATCACTGACACAACCTATGTTTCCTTAGTCATACCAACGTATAGTATCACTGACACAACCTATGTTTCCTTAGTCATACCAACGTACAGTATCACTGATACAACCTATGTTTCCTTAGTCATACCAACGTATAGTATCACTGATACAACATATGTTTCCTTAGTCATACCAACGTATAGTATCACTGATACAACCTATGTTTCCTTAGTCATACCAACGTACAGTATCACTGATACAACATATGTTTCCTTAGTCATACCAACATACAGTATCACTGATAAACATATGTTTCCTTAGTCATACCAACGTACAGTATCACTGATACAACCTATGTTTCCTTAGTCATACCCACGTATAGTATCACTGATACAACCTATGGTTACTTAGTCATACCAACGTACAGTATCATTGACATTACCTATGTTTCCTTAGTCATACCCACGTACAGTATCACTGACACAACCTATGTTTCCTTAATCATACCAACGTACAGTATCATTGACACTACCTATGTTTCCTTAGTCATACCAACGTATAGTATCACTGACACAACCTATGTTTCCTTAGTCATACGAACGTATAGTATCACTGATACAACCTATGTTTCCTTAGTCATACCAACGTACAGTATCACTGATACAACATATGTTTCCTTAGTCATACCAACATACAGTTTCACTGATACAACATATGTTTCCTTAGTCATACCAACGTATAGTATCACTGACACAACCTATGTTTCCTTAGTCATACCAACGTACAGTATCACTAATACAACCTATGTTTCCTTAGTCATACCCACGTATAGTATCACTGATACAACATATGTTTCCTTAGTCATACCAACGTACAGTATCACTGATACAACCTATGTTTCCTTAGTCATACCCACGTACAGTATCACTGACACAACCTATGTTTCCTTAGTCATACCAACGTACAGTATCACTGATACAACCTATGTTTCCTTAGTCATACCCACGTACAGTATCACTGATACAACATATGTTTCCTTAGTCATACCAACGTACAGTATCACTGATGCAACATATGTTTCCTTAGTCATACCAACGTATAGTATCACTGATACAACCTATGTTTCCTTAGTCATACCAACGTACAGTATCACTGATACAACATATGTTTCCTTAGTCATACCAACGTACAGTATCACTGACACAACCTATGTTTCCTTAGTCATACCAACGTATAGTATCACTGATACAACCTATGTTTCCTTAGTCATACCAACGTACAGTATCACTGACACAACCTATGTTTCCTTAGTCATACCAACGTATAGTATCACTGATACAACCTATGTTTCCTTAGTCATACCAACGTATAGTATCACTGATAGAACCTATGTTTCCTTAGTCATACCAACATATAGTATCACTGACACAACCTATGTTTCCTTAGTCATACCAACGTATGGTATCACTGATACAACCTATGTTTCCTTAGTCATACCAACGTATAGTATCACTGATACAACCTATGTTTCCTTAGTCATACCAACGTATAGTATCACTGACACAACCTATGTTTCCTTAGTCATACCAACGTATAGTATCACTGACACAACCTATGTTTCCTTAGTCATACCAACGTATAGTATCACTGACACAACCTATGTTTCCTTAATCATACCAACGTACAGTATCACTGATACAACCTATGTTTCCTTAGTCATACCAACGTACAGTATCACTGATACAACCTATGTTTCCTTTGTCATACCAACGTACAGTATCATTGACACTACCTATGTTTCCTTAGTCATACCAACGTATAGTATCACTAATACAACCTATGTCTCCTTAGTCATACCCACGTACAGTATCACTGATACTACCTATGTTTCCTTAATCATACCAACGTACAGTATCACTGATACAACCTATGTTTCCTTAGTCATACCCACGTACATTATCACTAATACTACCTATGTTTCCTTAGTCATACCCACGTACAGTATCACTGATACTACCTATGTTTCCATAGTCATACCCACGTACAGTATCACTAATACTACCTATGTTTCCTTAATCATACCCACGTACAGTATCACTGATACTACCTATGTTTCCTTAGTCATACCCACGTAGAGTATCACTAATACTACCTATGTTTCCTTAATCATACCAACGTACAGTATCATTGATACAATCTATGTTTCCTTAATCATACCAACGTACAGTATCATTGATACAACCTATGTTTCCTTAATCATACCCACGTACAGTATCATTGACACAACCTATGTTTCCTTAATCATACCCACGTACAGTATCACTGACATAACCTATGTTTCCTTAATCATACCCACGTACAGTATCACTGATACAACATATGTTTCCTTAGTCATACCAACATACAGTATCACTGACACAACCTATGTTTCCTTAGTCATACCAACGTACAGTATCACTGATACAACCTATGTTTCCTTAGTCATACCAACGTACAGTATCACTGATACAACCTATGTTTCCTTAGTCATACCAACGTACAGTATCATTGATACAACCTATGTTTCCTTAGTCATACCAACGTACAGTATCACTGATACAACCTATGTTTCCTTAGTCATACCAACGTACAGTATCACTGATACAACCTATGTTTCCTTAGTCATACCAACGTACAGTATCACTGACACAACCTATGTTTCCTTAGTCATACCAACGTACAGTATCACTGACACAACCTATGTTTCCTTAGTCATAACCACGTACAGTATCACTGATACAACCTATGTTTCCTTAGTCATACCCACGTACAGTATCACTGATACAACCTATGTTTCCTTAGTCATACCCACGTACAGTATCACTGTAACAACCTATGTTTCCTTAATCACACCAACGTACAGTATCACTGAAAACCTATGTTTCCTTAATCATACCAACGTACAGTATCACTGATACAACCTATGTTTCCTTAGTCATACCCACGTACAGTATCACTGATACAACCTATGTTTCCTTAGTCATACCCACGTACAGTATCACTAATACAACCAATGTTTCCTTAGTCATACCAACGTATAGTATCACTGATACAACCTGTTTCCTTAGTCATACCAACGTACAGTATCCTTGATACAACCTATGTTTCCTTAGTCATACCAACGTACAGTATCACTGATACAACATATGTTTCCTTAGTCATACCAACGTACAGTATCACTGATACAACATATGTTTCCTTAGTCATACCAACGTACAGTATCTCTGATACAACATGTTTCCTTAGTCATACCAACATACAGTATCACTGATACAACATATGTTTCCTTAGTCATACCAACGTATAGTATCACTGATACAACCTATGTTTCCGTAGTCATACCAACGTACAGTATCACTGATACAACATATGTTTCCTTAGTCATACCAACGTACAGTATCACTGATACAACATATGTTTCCTTAGTCATACCAACGTACAGTATCACTGATACAACATATGTTTCCTTAGTCATACCAACGTATAGTATCACTGATTCAACCTATGTTTCCTTAGTCATACCAACGTATAGTATCACTGACACAACCTATGTTTCCTTAGTCATACCAACGTATAGTATCACTGATACAACATATGTTTCCTTAGTCATACCAACGTATAGTATCACTGATACAACATATGTTTCCTTAGTCATACCAACGTACAGCATCACTGATACAACCTATGTTTCCTTAGTCATACCAACGTACAGTATCACTGATACAACATATGTTTCCTTAGTCATACCAACGTACAGCATCACTGACACAACCTATGTTTCCTTAGTCATACCAACGTATAGTATCACTGATACAACCTATGTTTCCTTAGTCATACCAACGTACAGTATCACTGACACAACCTATGTTTCCTTAGTAATACCAACGTATAGTAGCACTGATACAACCTATGTTTCCTTAGTCATACCAACGTATAGTATCACTGATAGAACCTATGTTTCCTTAGTCATACCAAAGTATAGTACCACTGACACAACCTATGTTTCCTTAGTCATACCAACGTATAGTATCACTGATACAACCTATGTTTCCTTAGTGATACCAACGTCTAGTATCACTGATACAACCTATGTTTCCTTAGTCATACCAACGTATAGTATCAGTGACACAACCTATGTTTCCTTAGTCATACCAACGTATAGTATCACTGACACAAGCTATGTTTCCTTAATCATACCAACGTACAAAATCACTGATACAACCTGTGTTTCCTTAGTCATACCAACGTACAGTATCACTGATACAACCTATGTTTCCTTAGTCATACCAACGTACAGTATCATTGACACTACCTATGTTTCCTTAGTCATACCAACGTATAGTATCACTGATACAACCTATGTTTCCTTAGTCATACCAACGTATAGTATCACTGATACAACATATGTTTCCTTAGTCATACCAACGTACAGCATCACTGATACAACCTATGTTTCCTTAGTCATACCAACGTACAGTATCACTGATACAACATATGTTTCCTTAGTCATTCCAACGTACAGCATCACTGACACAACCTGTTTCCTTAGTCATACCAACGTATAGTATCACTGATACAACCTATGTTTCCTTAGTCATACCAACTTACAGTATCACTGACACAACCTATGTTTACTTAGTAATACCAACGTATAGTATCACTGATACAACCTATGTTTCCTTAGTCATACCAACGTATAGTATCACTGATAGAACCTATGTTTCCTTAGTCATACCAAAGTATGGTATCACTGACACAACCTATGTTTCCTTAGTCATACCAACGTATAGTATCACTGATACAACCTATGTTTCCTTAGTCATACCAACGTCTAGTATCACTGATACAACCTATGTTTCCTTAGTCATACCAACGTATAGTATCAGTGACACAACCTATGTTTCCTTAGTCATACCAACGTATAGTATCACTGACACAACCTATGTTTCCTTAATCATACCAACGTACAAAATCACTGATACAACCTATGTTTCCGTAGTCATACCAACGTACAGTATCACTGATACAACCTATGTTTCCTTAGTCATACCAACGTACAGTATCATTCACACTACCTATGTTTCCTTAGTCATACCAACGTATAGTATCACCGATACAACCTATGTTGCCTTAGTCATACCAACATACAGTATCATTGACACTACCTATGTTTCCTTAGTCATACCAACGTATAGTATCACTGATACAACCTATGTTTCCTTAGTCATACCAACGTATAGTATCACTGATAGAACCTATGTTTCCTTAGTCATACCAACGTATAGTATCACTGACACAACCTATGTTTCCTTAGTCATACCAACGTATAGTATCACTGATACAACCTATGTTTCCTTAGTCATACCAACGTATAGTATCACTGACACAACCTATGTTTCCTTAGTCATACCAACGTATAGTATCACTGAAACAACCTATGTTTCCTTAATCATACCAACGTACAGTATCACTGATACAACCTATGTTTCCTTAGTCATACCAACGTACAGTATCACTGATACAACCTATGTTTCCTTTGTCATAACAACGTACAGTATCATTGACACTACCTATGTTTCCTTAGTCATACCAACGTATAGTATCACTGATACAACCTATGTTTCCTTAGTTAAACCAACATACAGTATCATTGACACTACCTATATTTCCTTAGTCATACCAACGTATAGTATCACTGACACAACCTATGTTTCCTTAGTCATACCCACGTACAGTATCACTGATACAACCTATGTTTCCTTAGTCATACCAACGTACAGTATCACTGATACAACCTATGTTTCCTTAGTCATACCAACGTATAGTATCACTGATACAACATATGTTTCCTTAGTCATACCAACGTATAGTATCACTGATACAAGATATGTTTCCTTAGTCATACCAATGTATAGTATCACTGACACAACCTATGTTTCCTTAGTCATACCAACGTATAGTATCACTGACACAACCTATGTTTCCTTAGTCATACCAACGTATAGTATCACTGATACAACCTATGTTTCCTTAGTCATACCAACGTATAGTATCACTGATACAACCTATGTTTCCTTAGTCATACCAACGTATAGTATCACTGATACAACATATGTTTCCTTAGTCATACCAACATACAGTATCACTGATACAACCGATGTTTCCTTAGTCATACCAACGTACAGTATCACTGACACAACCTATGTTTCCTTAGTCATACCAACGTATAGTATCACTGATACAACCTATGTTTCCTTAGTCATACCAACGTATAGTATCACTGACACAACCTATGTTTCCTTAGTCATACCAACGTATAGTATCACTGATACAACCTATGTTTCCTTAGTCATACCAACGTACAGTATCATTGACATTACCTATGTTTCCTTAGTCATACCCACGTACAGTATCACTGACACAACCTATGTTTCCTTAATCATACCAACGTACAGTATCATTGACACTACCTATGTTTCCTTAGTCATACCAACGTATAGTATCACTAATACAACCTATGTTTCCTTAGTCATACCCACGTACAGTATCATTGACACACCCTATGTTTCCTTAGTCATACCCACGTACAGTATCACTGATACAACCTATGTTTCCTTAGTCATACCCACGTACACTATCATTGACACTACCTATGTTTCCTTAGTCATACCCACGTACAGTATCATTGATACAACCTATGTTTCCTTAGTCATACCCACGTACATTATCACTAATACTACCTATGTTTCCTTAGTCATACCCACGTACAGTATCATTGATACAACCTATGTTTCCTTAGTCATACCCACGTACAGTATCACTGATACTACCTATGTTTCCTTAATCATACCAACGTACAGTATCACTGATACAACCTATGTTTCCTTAGTCATACCCACGTACATTATCACTAATACTACCTATGTTTCCTTAGTCATACCCACGTACAGTATCACTAATACTACCTATGTTTCCATAGTCATACCCACGTACAGTATCACTAATACTACCTATGTTTCCTTAATCATACCCACGTACAGTATCACTGATACTACCTATGTTTCCTTAGTCATACCCACGTAGAGTATCACTAATACTACCTATGTTTCCTTAATCATACCAACGTACAGTATCATTGATACAATCTATGTTTCCTTAATCATACCAACGTACAGTATCATTGATACAACCTACGTTTCCTTAATCATACCCACGTACAGTATCATTGACACAACCTATGTTTCCTTAATCATACCCACGTACAGTATCACTGACATAACCTATGTTTCCTTAATCATACCCACGTACAGTATCACTGATACAACATATGTTTCCTTAGTCATACCAACATACAGTATCACTGACACAACCTTTGTTTCCTTAGTCATACCAACGTACAGTATCACTGACACAACCTATGTTTCCTTAGTCATACCAACGTACAGTATCACTGATACAACCTATGTTTCCTTAGTCATACCAACGTACAGTATCATTGATACAACCTATGTTTCCCTAGTCATACCAACGTACAGTATCACTGATACAACCTATGTTTCCTTAGTCATACCAACGTACAGTATCACTGATACAACCTATGTTTCCTTAGTCATACCAACGTACAGTATCACTGACACAACCTATGTTTCCTTAGTCATACCAACGTACAGTATCACTAATACAACCTATGTTTCCTTAGTCATACCAACGTACAGTATCATTGATACAACCTATGTTTCCTTAATCATACCAACGTACAGTATCACTGACACAACCTATGTTTCCTTAGTCATAACCACGTACAGTATCACTGATACAACCTATGTTTCCTTAGTCATACCCACGTACAGTATCACTGATACAACCTATGTTTCCTTAGTCATACCCACGTACAGTATCACTAATACAACCAATGTTTCCTTAGTCATACCAATGTATAGTATCACTGATACAACCTATGTTTCCTTAGTCATACCAACGTACAGTATCCTTGATACAACCTATGTTTCCTTAGTCATACCAACGTACAGTATCACTGATACAACATATGTTTCCTTAGTCATACCAACGTACAGTATCACTGATACAACATATGTTTCCTTAGTCATACCAACGTACAGTATCTCTGATACAACATATGTTTCCTTAGTCATACCAACATACAGTATCACTGATACAACATATGTTTCCTTAGTCATACCAACGTATAGTATCACTGATACAACCTATGTTTCCGTAGTCATACCAACGTACAGTATCACTGATACAACATATGTTTCCTTAGTCATACCAACGTACAGTATCACTGATACAACATATGTTTCCTTAGTCATACCAACGTACAGTATCACTGATACAACATATGTTTCCTTAGTCATACCAACGTATAGTATCACTGACACAACCTATGTTTCCTTAGTCATACCAACGTATAGTATCACTGACACAACCTATGTTTCCTTAGTCATACCAACGTATAGTATCACTGATACAACATATGTTTCCTTAGTCATACCAACGTATAGTATCACTGATACAACATATGTTTCCTTAGTCATACCAACGTACAGCATCACTGATACAACCTATGTTTCCTTAGTCATACCAACGTACAGTATCACTGATACAACATATGTTTCCTTAGTCATACCAACGTACAGCTAAACTGACACAACCTATGTTTCCTTAGTCATACCAACGTATAGTATCACTGATACAACCTATGTTTCCTTAGTCGTACCAACGTACAGTATCACTGACACAACCTATGTTTCCTTAGTAATACCAACGTATAGTAGCACTGATACAACCTATGTTTCCTTAGTCATACCAACGTATAGTATCACTGATAGAACCTATGTTTCCTTAGTCATACCAAAGTATAGTATCACTGACACAACCTATGTTTCCTTAGTCATACCAACGTATAGTATCACTGATACAACCTATGTTTCCTTAGTGATACCAACGTCTAGTATCACTGATACAACCTATGTTTCCTTAGTCATACCAACGTATAGTATCAGTGACACAACCTATGTTTCCTTAGTCATACCAACGTATAGTATCACTGACACAACCTATGTTTCCTTAATCATACCAACGTACAAAATCACTGATACAACCTGTGTTTCCTTAGTCATACCAACGTACAGTATCACTGATACAACCTATGTTTCCTTAGTCATACTAACGTACAGTATCATTGACACTACCTATGTTTCCTTAGTCATACCAACGTATAGTATCACCGATACAACCTATGTTTCCTTAGTCATACCAACATACAGTATCATTGACACTACCTATGTTTCGTTAGTCATACCAACGTATAGTATCACTGACACAACCTATGTATCCTTAGTCATACCCACGTACAGTATCACTGATACAACCTATGTTTCCTTAGTCATACCAACGTACAGTATCACTGATACAACCTATGTTTCCTTAGTCATACCAACGTATAATATCACTGATACAACATATGTTTCCTTAGTCATACCAACGTATAGTATCACTGATAGAAGATATGTTTCCTTAGTCATACCAACGTATAGTATCACTGACACAACCTATGTTTCCTTAAGCATACCAACGTATAGTATCACTGACTAACCTATGTTTCCTTAGTCATACCAACGTATAGTATCACTGATACAACATATGTTTCCTTAGTCATACCAACGTACAGTATCACTGACACAACCTATGTTTCCTTAGTCATACCAACATACAGTATCACTGATACAACCTATGTTTCCTTAGTCATACCAACGTACAGTATCACTGACACAACTTATGTTTCCTTAGTCATACCAAAGTATAGTATCACTGATACAACCTATGTTTCCTTAGTCATACCAACGTGTAGTATCACTGACACAACCTATGTTTCCTTAGTCATACCAACGTATAGTATCACTGACACAACCTATGTTTCCTTAGTCATACCAACGTACAGTATCACTGATACAACCTATGTTTCCTTAGTCATACCAACGTATAGTATCACTGATACAACATATGTTTCCTTAGTCATACCAACGTATAGTATCACTGATACAACCTATGTTTCCTTAGTCATACCAACGTACAGTATCACTGATACAACATATGTTTCCTTAGTCATACCAACATACAGTATCACTGATAAACATATGTTTCCTTAGTCATACCAACGTACAGTATCACTGATACAACCTATGTTTCCTTAGTCATACCCACGTATAGTATCACTGATACAACCTATGGTTACTTAGTCATACCAACGTACAGTATCATTGACATTACCTATGTTTCCTTAGTCATACCCACGTACAGTATCACTGACACAACCTATGTTTCCTTAATCATACCAACGTACAGTATCATTGACACTACCTATGTTTCCTTAGTCATACCAACGTATAGTATCACTGACACAACCTATGTTTCCTTAGTCATACGAACGTATAGTATCACTGATACAACCTATGTTTCCTTAGTCATACCAACGTACAGTATCACTGATACAACATATGTTTCCTTAGTCATACCAACATACAGTTTCACTGATACAACATATGTTTCCTTAGTCATACCAACGTATAGTATCACTGACACAACCTATGTTTCCTTAGTCATACCAACGTACAGTATCACTAATACAACCTATGTTTCCTTAGTCATACCCACGTATAGTATCACTGATACAACATATGTTTCCTTAGTCATACCAACGTACAGTATCACTGATACAACCTATGTTTCCTTAGTCATACCCACGTACAGTATCACTGACACAACCTATGTTTCCTTAGTCATACCAACGTACAGTATCACTGATACAACCTATGTTTCCTTAGTCATACCCACGTACAGTATCACTGATACAACATATGTTTCCTTAGTCATACCAACGTACAGTATCACTGATGCAACATATGTTTCCTTAGTCATACCAACGTATAGTATCACTGATACAACCTATGTTTCCTTAGTCATACCCACGTACAGTATCACTGATACAACCTATGTTTCCTTAGTCATACCCACGTACAGTATCACTAATACAACCAATGTTTCCTTAGTCATACCAACATATAGTATCACTGACACAACCTATGTTTCCTTAGTCATACCAACGTATGGTATCACTGATACAACCTATGTTTCCTTAGTCATACCAACGTATAGTATCACTGATACAACCTATGTTTCCTTAGTCATACCAACGTATAGTATCACTGACACAACCTATGTTTCCTTAGTCATACCAACGTATAGTATCACTGACACAACCTATGTTTCCTTAGTCATACCAACGTATAGTATCACTGACACAACCTATGTTTCCTTAATCATACCAACGTACAGTATCACTGATACAACCTATGTTTCCTTAGTCATACCAACGTACAGTATCACTGATACAACCTATGTTTCCTTTGTCATACCAACGTACAGTATCATTGACACTACCTATGTTTCCTTAGTCATACCAACGTATAGTATCACTAATACAACCTATGTCTCCTTAGTCATACCCACGTACAGTATCACTGATACTACCTATGTTTCCTTAATCATACCAACGTACAGTATCACTGATACAACCTATGTTTCCTTAGTCATACCCACGTACATTATCACTAATACTACCTATGTTTCCTTAGTCATACCCACGTACAGTATCACTGATACTACCTATGTTTCCATAGTCATACCCACGTACAGTATCACTAATACTACCTATGTTTCCTTAATCATACCCACGTACAGTATCACTGATACTACCTATGTTTCCTTAGTCATACCCACGTAGAGTATCACTAATACTACCTATGTTTCCTTAATCATACCAACGTACAGTATCATTGATACAATCTATGTTTCCTTAATCATACCAACGTACAGTATCATTGATACAACCTATGTTTCCTTAATCATACCCACGTACAGTATCATTGACACAACCTATGTTTCCTTAATCATACCCACGTACAGTATCACTGACATAACCTATGTTTCCTTAATCATACCCACGTACAGTATCACTGATACAACATATGTTTCCTTAGTCATACCAACATACAGTATCACTGACACAACCTATGTTTCCTTAGTCATACCAACGTACAGTATCACTGATACAACCTATGTTTCCTTAGTCATACCAACGTACAGTATCACTGATACAACCTATGTTTCCTTAGTCATACCAACGTACAGTATCATTGATACAACCTATGTTTCCTTAGTCATACCAACGTACAGTATCACTGATACAACCTATGTTTCCTTAGTCATACCAACGTACAGTATCACTGATACAACCTATGTTTCCTTAGTCATACCAACGTACAGTATCACTGACACAACCTATGTTTCCTTAGTCATACCAACGTACAGTATCACTAATACAACCTATGTTTCCTTAATCATACCAACGTACAGTATCATTGATACAACCTATGTTTCCTTAATCATACCAACGTACAGTATCACTGACACAACCTATGTTTCCTTAGTCATAACCACGTACAGTATCACTGATACAACCTATGTTTCCTTAGTCATACCCACGTACAGTATCACTGATACAACCTATGTTTCCTTAGTCATACCCACGTACAGTATCACTGTAACAACCTATGTTTCCTTAATCACACCAACGTACAGTATCACTGAAAACCTATGTTTCCTTAATCATACCAACGTACAGTATCACTGATACAACCTATGTTTCCTTAGTCATACCCACGTACAGTATCACTGATACAACCTATGTTTCCTTAGTCATACCCACGTACAGTATCACTAATACAACCAATGTTTCCTTAGTCATACCAACGTATAGTATCACTGATACAACCTGTTTCCTTAGTCATACCAACGTACAGTATCCTTGATACAACCTATGTTTCCTTAGTCATACCAACGTACAGTATCACTGATACAACATATGTTTCCTTAGTCATACCAACGTACAGTATCACTGATACAACATATGTTTCCTTAGTCATACCAACGTACAGTATCTCTGATACAACATGTTTCCTTAGTCATACCAACATACAGTATCACTGATACAACATATGTTTCCTTAGTCATACCAACGTATAGTATCACTGATACAACCTATGTTTCCGTAGTCATACCAACGTACAGTATCACTGATACAACATATGTTTCCTTAGTCATACCAACGTACAGTATCACTGATACAACATATGTTTCCTTAGTCATACCAACGTACAGTATCACTGATACAACATATGTTTCCTTAGTCATACCAACGTATAGTATCACTGATACAACCTATGTTTCCTTAGTCATACCAACGTATAGTATCACTGACACAACCTATGTTTCCTTAGTCATACCAACGTATAGTATCACTGATACAACATATGTTTCCTTAGTCATACCAACGTATAATATCACTGATACAACATATGTTTCCTTAGTCATACCAACGTACAGCATCACTGATACAACCTATGTTTCCTTAGTCATACCAACGTACAGTATCACTGATACAACATATGTTTCCTTAGTCATACCAACGTACAGCATCACTGACACAACCTATGTTTCCTTAGTCATACCAACGTATAGTATCACTGATACAACCTATGTTTCCTTAGTCATACCAACGTACAGTATCACTGACACAACCTATGTTTCCTTAGTAATACCAACGTATAGTAGCACTGATACAACCTATGTTTCCTTAGTCATACCAACGTATAGTATCACTGATAGAACCTATGTTTCCTTAGTCATACCAAAGTATAGTACCACTGACACAACCTATGTTTCCTTAGTCATACCAACGTATAGTATCACTGATACAACCTATGTTTCCTTAGTGATACCAACGTCTAGTATCACTGATACAACCTATGTTTCCTTAGTCATACCAACGTATAGTATCAGTGACACAACCTATGTTTCCTTAGTCATACCAACGTATAGTATCACTGACACAAGCTATGTTTCCTTAATCATACCAACGTACAAAATCACTGATACAACCTGTGTTTCCTTAGTCATACCAACGTACAGTATCACTGATACAACCTATGTTTCCTTAGTCATACCAACGTACAGTATCATTGACACTACCTATGTTTCCTTAGTCATACCAACGTATAGTATCACCGATGCAACCTATGTTTCCTTAGTCATACCAACATACAGTATCATTGACACTACCTATGTTTCGTTAGTCATACCAACGTATAGTATCACTGACACAACCTATGTTTCCTTAGTCATACCCACGTACAGTATCACTGATACAACCTATGTTTCCTTAGTCATACCAACGTACAGTATCACTGATACAACCTATGTTTCCTTAGTCATACCAACGTATAATATCACTGATACAACATATGTTTCCTTAGTCATACCAATGTATAGTATCACTGATAGAAGATTTGTTTCCTTAGTCATACCAACGTATAGTATCACTGACACAACCTATGTTTCCTTAGGCATACCAACGTATAGTATCACTGACACAACCTATGTTTCCTTAGTCATACCAACGTATAGTATCACTGATACAACATATGTTTCCTTAGTCATACCAACGTACAGTATCACTGACACAACCTATGTTTCCTTAGTCATACCAACATACAGTATCACTGATACAACCTATGTTTCCTTAGTCATACCAACGTACAGTATCACTGACACAACCTATGTTTCCTTAGTCATACCAAAGTATAGTATCACTGATACAACCTATGTTTCCTTAGTCATACCAACGTATAGTATCAATGACACAACCTATGTTTCCTTAGTCATACCAACGTATAGTATCACTGATACAACATTGTTTCCTTAGTCATACCAACGTACAGTATCACTGATACAACCTATGTTTCCTTAGTCATACCAACGTATAGTATCACTGATACAACATATGTTTCCTTAGTCATACCAACGTATAGTATCACTGATACAACCTATGTTTCCTTAGTCATACCAACGTACAGTATCACTGATACAACATATGTTTCCTTAGTCATACCAACATACAGTATCACTGATACAACATATGTTTCCTTAGTCATACCAACGTACAGTATCACTGATACAACCTATGTTTCCTTAGTCATACCCACGTATAGTATCACGGATACAACCTATGGTTACTTAGTCATACCAACGTACAGTATCATTGACATTACCTATGTTTCCTTAGTCATACCCACGTACAGTATCACTGACACAACCTATGTTTCCTTAATCATACCAACGTACAGTATCATTGACACTACCTATGTTTCCTTAGTCATACCAACGTATAGTATCACTGACACAACCTATGCTTCCTTAGTCATACGAACGTATAGTATCACTGATACAACCTATGTTTCCTTAGTCATACCAACATACAGTATCACTGATACAACATATGTTTCCTTAGTCATACCAACGTATAGTATCACTGACACAACCTATGTTTCCTTAGTCATACCAACGTACAGTATCACTAATACAACCTATGTTTCCTTAGTCATACCCACGTATAGTATCACTGATACAACATATGTTTCCTTAGTCATACCAACGTACAGTATCACTGATACAACCTATGTTTCCTTAGTCATACCCACGTACAGTATCACTGACACAACCTATGTTTCCTTAGTCATACCAACGTACAGTATCACTGATACAACCTATGTTTCCTTAGTCATACCCACGTACAGTATCACTGATACAACATATGTTTCCTTAGTCATACCAACGTACAGTATCACTGATGCAACATATGTTTCCTTAGTCATACCAACGTATAGTATCACTGATACAACCTATGTTTCCTTAGTCATACCAACGTACAGTATCACTGATACAACATATGTTTCCTTAGTCATACCAACGTACAGTATCACTGACACAACCTATGTTTCCTTAGTCATACCAACGTATAGTATCACTGATACAACCTATGTTTCCTTAGTCATACCAACGTACAGTATCACTGACACAACCTATGTTTCCTTAGTCATACCAACGTATAGTATCACTGATACAACCTATGTTTCCTTAGTCATACCAACGTATAGTATCAATGATAGAACCTATGTTTCCTTAGTCATACCAACATATAGTATCACTGACACAACCTATGTTTCCTTAGTCATACCAACGTATGGTATCACTGATACAACCTATGTTTCCTTAGTCATACCAACGTATAGTATCACTGATACAACCTATGTTTCCTTAGTCATACCAACGTATAGTATCACTGACACAACCTATGTTTCCTTAGTCATACCAACGTATAGTATCACTGACACAACCTATGTTTCCTTAATCATACCAACGTACAGTATCACTGATACAACCTATGTTTCCTTAGTCATACCAACGTACAGTATCACTGATACAACCTATGTTTCCTTTGTCATACCAACGTACAGTATCATTGACACTACCTATGTTTCCTTAGTCATACCAACGTATAGTATCACTAATACAACCTATGTTTCCTTAGTCATACCCACGTACAGTATCATTGACACACCCTATGTTTTCTGAATCATTCCAACGTACAGTATCACTGATACAACCTATGTTTCCTTAGTCATACCCACGTACAGTATCATTGATACAACCTATGTTTCCTTAGTCATACCCACGTACAGTATCACTGATACAACCTATGTTTCCTTAGTCATACCCACGTACACTATCATTGACACTACCTATGTTTCCTTAGTCATACCCACGTACAGTATCATTGATACAACCTATGTTTCCTTAGTCATACCCACGTACATTATCACTAATACTACCTATGTTTCCTAAGTCATACCCACATACAGTATCATTGATACAACCTATGTTTCCTTAGTCATACCCACGTACAGTATCACTGATACAACCTATGTTTCCTTAGTCATACCCACGTACACTATCATTGACACTACCTATGTTTCCTTAGTCATACCCACGTACAGTATCATTGATACAACCTATGTTTCCTTAGTCATACCCACATACATTATCACTAATACTACCTATGTTTCCTTAGTCATACCCACGTACAGTATCATTGATACAACCTTTGTTTCCTTAGTCATACCCACGTACAGTATCACTGATACTACCTATGTTTCCTTAGTCATACCCACGTACAGTATCACTAATACTACCTATGTTTCCTTAATCATACCCACGTACAGTATCACTGATACTACCTATGTTTCCTTAGTCATACCCACGTAGAGTATCACTAATACTACCTATGTTTCCTTAATCATACCAACGTACAGTATCATTGATACAATCTATGTTTCCTTAATCATACCAACGTACAGTATCATTGATACAACCTATGTTTCCTTAATCATACCCACGTACAGTATCATTGACACAACCTATGTTTCCTTAATCATACCCACGTACAGTATCACTGACATAACCTATGTTTCCTTAATCATACCCACGTACAGTATCACTGATACAACATATGTTTCCTTAGTCATACCAACATAGAGTATCACTGACACAACCTATGTTTCCTTAGTCATACCAACGTACAGTATCACTGATACAACCTATGTTTCCTTAGTCATACCAACGTACAGTATCACTGATACAACCTATGTTTCCTTAGTCATACCAACGTACAGTATCATTGATACAACCTATGTTTCCTTAGTCATACCAACGTACAGTATCACTGATACAACCTATGTTTCCTTAGTCATACCAACGTACAGTATCACTGATACAACCTATGTTTCCTTAGTCATACCAACGTACAGTATCACTGACACAACCTATGTTTCCTTAGTCATACCAACGTACAGTATCACTAATACAACCTATGTTTCCTTAATCATACCAACGTACAGTATCATTGATACAACCTATGTTTCCTTAATCATACCAACGTACAGTATCACTGACACAACCTATGTTTCCTTAGTCATAACCACGTACAGTATCACTGATACAACCTATGTTTCCTTAGTCATACCCACGTACAGTATCACTGATACAACCTATGTTTCCTTAGTCATACCCACGTACAGTATCACTGTAACAACCTATGTTTCCTTAATCACACCAACGTACAGTATCACTGAAAACCTATGTTTCCTTAATCATACCAACGTACAGTATCACTGATACAACCTATGTTTCCTTAGTCATACCCACGTACAGTATCACTGATACAACCTATGTTTCCTTAGTCATACCCACGTACAGTATCACTAATACAACCAATGTTTCCTTAGTCATACCAACGTATAGTATCACTGATACAACCTATGTTTCCTTAGTCATACCAACGTACAGTATCCTTGATACAACCTATGTTTCCTTAGTCATACCAACGTACAGTATCACTGATACAACATATGTTTCCTTAGTCATACCAACGTACAGTATCACTGATACAACATATGTTTCCTTAGTCATACCAACGTACAGTATCTCTGATACAACATGTTTCCTTAGTCATACCAACATACAGTATCACTGATACAACATATGTTTCCTTAGTCATACCAACGTATAGTATCACTGATACAACCTATGTTTCCGTAGTTATACCAACGTACAGTATCACTGATACAACATATGTTTCCTTAGTCATACCAACGTACAGTATCACTGATACAACATATGTTTCCTTAGTCATACCAACGTACAGTATCACTGATACAACATATGTTTCCTTAGTCATACCAACGTATAGTATCACTGATACAACCTATGTTTCCTTAGTCATACCAACGTATAGTATCACTGACACAACCTATGTTTCCTTAGTCATACCAACGTATAGTATCACTGATACAACATATGTTTCCTTAGTCATACCAACGTATAGTATCACTGATACAACATATGTTTCCTTAGTCATACCAACGTACAGCATCACTGATACAACCTATGTTTCCTTAGTCATACCAACGTACAGTATCACTGATACAACATATGTTTCCTTAGTCATACCAACGTACAGCATCACTGACACAACCTATGTTTCCTTAGTCATACCAACGTATAGTATCACTGATACAACCTATGTTTCCTTAGTCATACCAACGTACAGTATCACTGACACAACCTATGTTTCCTTAGTAATACCAACGTATAGTAGCACTGATACAACCTATGTTTCCTTAGTCATACCAACGTATAGTATCACTGATAGAACCTATGTTTCCTTAGTCATACCAAAGTATAGTATCACTGACACAACCTATGTTTCCTTAGTCATACCAACGTATAGTATCACTGATACAACCTATGTTTCCTTAGTGATACCAACGTCTAGTATCACTGATACAACCTATGTTTCCTTAGTCATACCAACGTATAGTATCAGTGACATAACCTATGTTTCCTTAGTCATACCAACGTATAGTATCACTGACACAAGCTATGTTTCCTTAATCATACCAACGTACAAAATCACTGATACAACCTGTGTTTCCTTAGTCATACCAACGTACAGTATCACTGATACAACCTATGTTTCCTTAGTCATACCAACGTACAGTATCATTGACACTACCTATGTTTCCTTAGTCATACCAACGTATAGTATCACCGATACAACCTATGTTTCCTTAGTCATACCAACATACAGTATCATTGACACTACCTATGTTTCGTTAACCATACCAACGTATAGTATCACTGACACAACCTATGTTTCCTTAGTCATACCCACGTACAGTATCACTGATACAACCTATGTTTCCTTAGTCATACCAACGTACAGTATCACTGATACAACCTATGTTTCCTTAGTCATACCAACGTATAATATCACTGATACAACATATGTTTCCTTAGTCATACCAACGTATAGTATCACTGATAGAAGATATGTTTCCTTAGTCATACCAACGTATAGTATCACTGACACAACCTATGTTTCCTTAGGCATACCAACGTATAGTATCACTGACACAACCTATGTTTCCTTAGTCATACCAACGTATAGTATCACTGATACAACATATGTTTCCTTAGTCATACCAACGTACAGTATCACTGACACAACCTATGTTTCCTTAGTCATACCAACATACAGTATCACTGATACAACCTATGTTTCCTTAGTCATACCAACGTACAGTATCACTGACACAACCTATGTTTCCTTAGTCATACCAAAGTATAGTATCACTGATACAACCTATGTTTCCTTAGTCATACCAACGTATATTATCAATGACACAACCTATGTTTCCTTAGTCATACCAACGTATAGTATCACTGATACAACATTGTTTCCTTAGTCATACCAACGTACAGTATCACTGATACAACCTATGTTTCCTTAGTCATACCAACGTATAGTATCACTGATACAACATATGTTTCCTTAGTCATACCAACGTATAGTATCACTGATACAACCTATGTTTCCTTAGTCATACCAACGTACAGTATCACTGATACAACATATGTTTCCTTAGTCATACCAACATACAGTATCACTGATACAACATATGTTTCCTTAGTCATACCAACGTACAGTATCACCGATACAACCTATGTTTCCTTAGTCATACCCACGTATAGTATCACGGATACAACCTATGGTTACTTAGTCATACCAACGTACAGTATCATTGACATTACCTATGTTTCCTTAGTCATACCCACGTACAGTATCACTGACACAACCTATGTTTCCTTAATCATACCAACGTACAGTATCATTGACACTACCTATGTTTCCTTAGTCATACCAACGTATAGTATCACTGACACAACCTATGTTTCCTTAGTCATACGAACGTATAGTATCACTGATACAACCTATGTTTCCTTAGTCATACCAACGTACAGTATCACTGATACAACATATGTTTCCTTAGTCATACCAACATACAGTATCACTGATACAACATATGTTTCCTTAGTCATACCAACGTATAGTATCACTGACACAACCTATGTTTCCTTAGTCATACCAACATACAGTATCACTAATACAACCTATGTTTCCTTAGTCATACCCACGTATAGTATCACTGATACAACATATGTTTCCTTAGTCATACCAACGTACAGTATCACTGATACAACCTATGTTTCCTTAGTCATACCCACGTACAGTATCACTGACACAACCTATGTTTCCTTAGTCATACCAACGTACAGTATCACTGATACAACCTATGTTTCCTTAGTCATACCCACGTACAGTATCACTGATACAACATATGTTTCCTTAGTCATACCAACGTACAGTATCACTGATGCAACATATGTTTCCTTAGTCATACCAACGTATAGTATCACTGATACAACCTATGTTTCCTTAGTCATACCAACGTACAGTATCACTGATACAACATATGTTTCCTTAGTCATACCAACGTACAGTATCACTGACACAACCTATGTTTCCTTAGTCATACCAACGTATAGTATCACTGATACAACCTATGTCTCCTTAGTCATACCAACGTACAGTATCACTGACACAACCTATGTTTCCTTAGTCATACCAACGTATAGTATCACTGATACAACCTATGTTTCCTTAGTCATACCAACGTATAGTATCAATGATAGAACCTATGTTTCCTTAGTCATACCAACATTTAGTATCACTGACACAACCTATGTTTCCTTAGTCATACCAACGTATGGTATCACTGATACAACCTATGTTTCCTTAGTCATACCAACGTATAGTATCACTGATACAACCTATGTTTCCTTAGTCATACCAACGTATAGTATCACTGACACAACCTATGTTTCCTTAGTCATACCAACGTATAGTATCACTGACACAACCTATGTTTCCTTAATCATACCAACGTACAGTATCACTGATACAACCTATGTTTCCTTAGTCATACCAACGTACAGTATCACTGATACAACCTATGTTTCCTTTGTCATACCAACGTACAGTATCATTGACACTACCTATGTTTCCTTAGTCATACCAACGTATAGTATCACTAATACAACCTATGTTTCCTTAGTCATACCCACGTACAGTATCATTGACACACCCTATGTTTTCTGAATCATTCCAACGTACAGTATCACTGATACAACCTATGTTTCCTTAGTCATACCCGCGTACAGTATCATTGATACAACCTACGTTTCCTTAGTCATACCCACGTACAGTATCACTGATACAACCTATGTTTCCTTAGTCATACCCACGTACACTATCATTGACACTACCTATGTTTCCTTAGTCATACCCACGTACAGTATCATTGATACAACCTATGTTTCCTTAGTCATACCCACGTACATTATCACTAATACTACCTATGTTTCCTAAGTCATACCCACGTACAGTATCATTGATACAACCTATGTTTCCTTAGTCATACCCACGTACAGTATCACTGATACAACCTATGTTTCCTTAGTCATACCCACGTACACTATCATTGACACTACCTATGTTTCCTTAGTCATACCCACGTACAGTATCATTGATACAACCTATGTTTCCTTAGTCATACCCACATACATTATCACTAATACTACCTATGTTTCCTTAGTCATACCCACGTACAGTATCATTGATACAACCTTTGTTTCCTTAGTCATACCCACGTACAGTATCACTGATACCACCTATGTTTCCTTAATCATACAAACGTACAGTATCACTGATACAACCTATGTTTCCTTAGTCATACCCACGTACATTATCACTAATACTACCTATGTTTCCTTAGTCATACCCACGTACAGTATCACTGATACTACCTATGTTTCCTTAGTCATACCCACGTACAGTATCACTAATACTACCTATGTTTCCTTAATCATACCCACGTACAGTATCACTGATACTACCTATGTTTCCTTAGTCATACCCACGTAGAGTATCACTAATACTACCTATGTTTCCTTAATCATACCAACGTACAGTATCATTGATACAATCTATGTTTCCTTAATCATACCAACGTACAGTATCATTGATACAACCTATGTTTCCTTAATCATACCCACGTACAGTATCATTGACACAACCTATGTTTCCTTAATGATACCCACGTACAGTATCACTGATATAACCTATGTTTCCTTAATCATACCCACGTACAGTATCACTGATACAACATATGTTTCCTTAGTCATACCAACGTACAGTATCACTGACACAACCTATGTTTCCTTAGTCATACCAACGTACAGTATCACTGATACAACCTATGTTTCCTTAGTCATACCAACGTACAGTATCACTGATACAACCTATGTTTCCTTAGTCATACCAACGTACAGTATCATTGATACAACCTATGTTTCCTTAGTCATACCAACGTACAGTATCACTGATACAACCTATGTTTCCTTAGTCATACCAACGTACAGTATCACTGATACAACCTATGTTTCCTTAGTCATACCAACGTACAGTATCACTGACACAACCTATGTTTCCTTAGTCATACCAACGTACAGTATCACTAATACAACCTATGTTTCCTTAATCATACCTACGTACAGTATCATTGATACAACCTATGTTTCCTTAATCATACCAACGTACAGTATCACTGACACAACCTATGTTTCCTTAGTCATAACCACGTACAGTATCACTGATACAACCTATGTTTCCTTAGTCATACCCACGTACAGTATCACTGATACAACCTATGTTTCCTTAGTCATACCCACGTACAGTATCACTGATACAACCTATGTTTCCTTAATCACACCAACGTACAGTATCACTGAAAACCTATGTTTCCTTAATCATACCAACGTACAGTATCACTGATACAACCTATGTTTCCTTAGTCATACCCACGTACAGTATCACTGATACAACCTATGTTTCCTTAGTCATACCCACGTACAGTATCACTAATACAACCAATGTTTCCTTAGTCATACCAACGTATAGTATCACTGATACAACCTATGTTTCCTTAGTCATACCAACGTACAGTATCCTTGATACAACCTATGTTTCCTTAGTCATACCAACGTACAGTATCACTGATACAACATATGTTTCCTTAGTCATACCAACGTACAGTATCACTGATACAACATATGTTTCCTTAGTCATACCAACGTACAGTATCTCTGATACAACATATGTTTCCTTAGTCATACCAACGTACGGTATCACTGATACAACATATGTTTCCTTAGTCATACCAACGTATAGTATCACTGATACAACCTATGTTTCCTTAATCATACCAACGTACAGTATCACTGATACAACATATGTTTCCTTAGTCATACCAACGTACAGTATCACTGATACAACATATGTTTCCTTAGTCATACCAACGTACAGTATCACTGATACAACATATGTTTCCTTAGTCATACCAACGTATACTATCACTGACACAACCTATGTTTCCTTAGTCATACCAACGTATAGTATCACTGATACAACATATGTTTCCTTAGTCATACCAACGTATAGTATCACTGATACAACATATGTTTCCTTAGTCATACCAACGTACAGTATCTCTGATACAACATATGTTTCCTTAGTCATACCAACGTACGGTATCACTGATACAACATATGTTTCCTTAGTCATACCAACGTATAGTATCACTGATACAACCTATGTTTCCTTAATCATACCAACGTACAGTATCACTGATACAACATATGTTTCCTTAGTCATACCAACGTACAGTATCACTGATACAACATATGTTTCCTTAGTCATACCAACGTACAGTATCACTGATACAACATATGTTTCCTTAGTCATACCAACGTATACTATCACTGACACAACCTATGTTTCCTTAGTCATACCAACGTATAGTATCACTGATACAACATATGTTTCCTTAGTCATACCAACGTATAGTATCACTGATACAACATATGTTTCCTTAGTCATACCAACGTACAGCATCACTGATACAACCTATGTTTCCTTAGTCATACCAACGTACAGTATCACTGATACAACATATGTTTCCTTAGTCATTCCAACGTACAGCATCACTGACACAACCTGTTTCCTTAGTCATACCAACGTATAGTATCACTGATACAACCTATGTTTCCTTAGTCATACCAACGTACAGTATCACTGACACAACCTATGTTTCCTTAGTAATACCAACGTATAGTATCACTGATACAACCTATGTTTCCTTAGTCATACCAACGTATAGTATCACTGATAGAACTTATGTTTCCTTAGTCATACCAAAGTATAGTATCACTGACACAACCTATGTTTCCTTAGTCATACCAACGTATAGTATCACTGATACAACCTATGTTTCCTTAGTCATACCAACGTCTAGTATCACTGATACAACCTATGTTTCCTTAGTCATACCAACGTATAGTATCAGTGACACAACCTATGTTTCCTTAGTCATACCAACGTATAGTATCACTGACACAACCTATGTTTCCTTAATCATACCAACGTACAAAATCACTGATACAACCTATGTTTCCTTAGTCATACCAACGTACAGTATCACTGATACAACCTATGTTTCCTTAGTCATACCAACGTATAGTATCACCGATACAACCTATGTTTCCTTAGTCATACCAACATACAGTATCATTGACACTACCTATGTTTCCTTAGTCATACCAACGTATAGTATCACTGATACAACCTATGTTTCCTTAGTCATACCAACGTATAGGATCACTGATAGAACCTATGTTTCCTTAGTCATACCAACGTATAGTATCACTGACACAACCTATGTTTCCTTAGTCATACCAACGTATAGTATCACTGATACAACCTATGTTTCCTTAGTCATACCAACGTATAATATCACTGATACAACATATGTTTCCTTAGTCATACCAACGTATAGTATCACTGATAGAAGATATGTTTCCTTAGTCATACCAACGTATAGTATCACTGACACAACCTATGTTTCCTTAGGCATACCAACGTATAGTATCACTGACACAACCTATGTTTCCTTAGTCATACCAACGTATAGTATCACTGATACAACATATGTTTCCTTAGTCATACCAACGTACAGTATCACTGACACAACCTATGTTTCCTTAGTCATACCAACATACAGTATCACTGATACAACCTATGTTTCCTTAGTCGTACCAACGTACAGTATCACTGACACAACCTATGTTTCCTTAGTCATACCAAAGTATAGTATCACTGATACAACCTATGTTTCCTTAGTCATACCAACGTATAGTATCAATGACACAACCTATGTTTCCTTAGTCATACCAACGTATAGTATCACTGATACAACATTGTTTCCTTAGTCATACCAACGTACAGTATCACTGATACAACCTATGTTTCCTTAGTCATACCAACATATAGTATCACTGATACAACATATGTTTCCTTAGTCATACCAACGTATAGTATCACTGATACAACCTATGTTTCCTTAGTCATACCAACGTACAGTATCACTGATACGACATATGTTTCCTTAGTCATACCAACATACAGTATCACTGATACAACATATGTTTCCTTAGTCATACCAACGTACAGTATCACTGATACTACCTATGTTTCCTTAGTCATACCCACGTATAGTATCACTGATACAACCTATGGTTACTTAGTCATACCAACGTATAGTATCATTGACATTACCTATGTTTCCTTAGTCATACCCACGTACAGTATCACTGACACAACCTATGTTTCCTTAATCATACCAACGTACAGTATCATTGACACTACCTATGTTTCCTTAGTCATACCAACGTATAGTATCACTGACACAACCTATGTTTCCTTAGTCATACGAACGTATAGTATCACTGATACAACCTATGTTTCCTTAGTCATACCAACGTACAGTATCACTGATACAACATATGTTTCCTTAGTCATACCAACATAGAGTATCACTGATACAACATATGTTTCCTTAGTCATACCAACGTATAGTAGCACTGACACAACCTATGTTTCCTTAGTCATACCAACGTACAGTATCACTAATACAACCTATGTTTCCTTAGTCATACCCACGTATAGTATCACTGATACAACATATGTTTCCTTAGTCATACCAACGTACAGTATCACTGATACAACCTATGTTTCCTTAGTCATACCCACGTACAGTATCACTGACACAACCTATGTTTCCTTAGTCATACCAACGTACAGTATCACTGATACAACCTATGTTTCCTTAGTCATACCCACGTACAGTATCACTGATACAACATATGTTTCCTTAGTCATACCAACGTACAGTATCACTGATGCAACATATGTTTCCTTAGTCATACCAACGTATAGTATCACTGATACAACCTATGTTTCCTTAGTCATACCAACGTACAGTATCACTGATACAACATATGTTTCCTTAGTCATACCAACGTACAGTATCACTGACACAACCTATGTTTCCTTAGTCATACCAACGTATAGTATCACTGATACAACCTATGTCTCCTTAGTCATACCAACGTACAGTATCACTGACACAACCTATGTTTCCTTAGTCATACCAACGTATAGTATCACTGATACAACCTATGTTTCCTTAGTCATACCAACGTATAGTATCAATGATAGAACCTATGTTTCCTTAGTCATACCAACATATAGTATCACTGACACAACCTATGTTTCCTTAGTCATACCAACGTATGGTAACA
This sequence comes from Deroplatys truncata, assembly GCA_030765065.1. NCBI lineage: Eukaryota > Metazoa > Arthropoda > Insecta > Mantodea > Mantidae > Deroplatys > Deroplatys truncata. Next base: position 2,981,856 of record CM060981.1, on the reverse strand, counting down.
CTGATACAACCTATGATTCCTTAGTCATACCAACGTATAGTATCACTGATACAACCTATGTTTCCTTAGTCATACCAACGTATAGTATCACTGACACAACCTATGTTTCCTTAGTCATACCAACGTATAGTATCACTGACACAACCTATGTTTCCTTAATCATACCAACGTACAGTATCACTGATACAACCTATGTTTCCTTAGTCATACCAACGTACAGTATCACTGATACAACCTATGTTTCCTTTGTCATACCAACGTACAGTATCATTGACACTACCTATGTTTCCTTAGTCATACCAACGTATAGTATCACTAATACAACCTATGTTTCCTTAGTCATACCCACGTACAGTATCATTGACACACCCTATGTTTTCTGAATCATTCCAACGTACAGTATCACTGATACAACCTATGTTTCCTTAGTCATACCCACGTACAGTATCATTGATACAACCTATGTTTCCTTAGTCATACCCACGTACAGTATCACTGATACAACCTATGTTTCCTTAGTCATACCCACGTACACTATCATTGACACTACCTATGTTTCCTTAGTCATACCCACGTACAGTATCATTGATACAACCTATGTTTCCTTAGTCATACCCACGTACATTATCACTAATACTACCTATGTTTCCTAAGTCATACCCACGTACAGTATCATTGATACAACCTATGTTTCCTTAGTCATACCCACGTACAGTATCACTGATACAACCTATGTTTCCTTAGTCATACCCACGTACACTATCATTGACACTACCTATGTTTCCTTAGTCATACCCACGTACAGTATCATTGATACAACCTATGTTTCCTTAGTCATACCCACATACATTATCACTAATACTACCTATGTTTCCTTAGTCATACCCACGTACAGTATCATTGATACAACCTTTGTTTCCTTAGTCATACCCACGTACAGTATCACTGATACTACCTATGTTTCCTTAATCATACCAACGTACAGTATCACTGATACAACCTATGTTTCCTTAGTCATACCCACGTACATTATCACTAATACTACCTATGTTTCCTTAGTCATACCCACGTACAGTATCACTGATACTACCTATGTTTCCTTAGTCATACCCACGTACAGTATCACTAATACTACCTATGTTTCCTTAATCATACCCACGTACAGTATCACTGATACTACCTATGTTTCCTTAGTCATACCCACGTAGAGTATCACTAATACTACCTATGTTTCCTTAATCATACCAACGTACAGTATCATTGATACAATCTATGTTTCCTTAATCATACCAACGTACAGTATCATTGATACAACCTATGTTTCCTTAATCATACCCACGTACAGTATCATTGACACAACCTATGTTTCCTTAATGATACCCACGTACAGTATCACTGATATAACCTATGTTTCCTTAATCATACCCATGTACAGTATCACTGATACAACATATGTTTCCTTAGTCATACCAACGTACAGTATCACTGACACAACCTATGTTTCCTTAGTCATACCAACGTACAGTATCACTGATACAACCTATGTTTCCTTAGTCATAACCACGTACAGTATCACTGATACAACCTATGTTTCCTTAGTCATACCCACGTACAGTATCACTGATACAACCTATGTTTCCTTAGTCATACCCACGTACAGTATCACTGATACAACCTATGTTTCCTTAATCACACCAACGTACAGTATCACTGAAAACCTATGTTTCCTTAGTCATACCCACGTACAGTATCACTGATACAACCTATGTTTCCTTAGTCATACCCACGTACAGTATCACTAATACAACCAATGTTTCCTTAGTCATACCAACGTATAGTATCACTGATACAACCTATGTTTCCTTAGTCATACCAACGTACAGTATCCTTGATACAACCTATGTTTCCTTAGTCATACCAACGTACAGTATCACTGATACAACATATGTTTCCTTAGTCATACCAACGTACAGTATCACTGATACAACATATGTTTCCTTAGTCATACCAACGTACAGTATCTCTGATACAACATATGTTTCCTTAGTCATACCAACGTACGGTATCACTGATACAACATATGTTTCCTTAGTCATACCAACGTATAGTATCACTGATACAACCTATGTTTCCTTAATCATACCAACGTACAGTATCACTGATACAACATATGTTTCCTTAGTCATACCAACGTACAGTATCACTGATACAACATATGTTTCCTTAGTCATACCAACGTACAGTATCACTGATACAACATATGTTTCCTTAGTCATACCAACGTATACTATCACTGACACAACCTATGTTTCCTTAGTCATACCAACGTATAGTATCACTGATACAACATATGTTTCCTTAGTCATACCAACGTATAGTATCACTGATACAACATATGTTTCCTTAGTCATACCAACGTACAGCATCACTGATACAACCTATGTTTCCTTAGTCATACCAACGTACAGTATCACTGATACAACATATGTTTCCTTAGTCATTCCAACGTACAGCATCACTGACACAACCTGTTTCCTTAGTCATACCAACGTATAGTATCACTGATACAACCTATGTTTCCTTAGTCATACCAACGTACAGTATCACTGACACAACCTATGTTTCCTTAGTAATACCAACGTATAGTATCACTGATACAACCTATGTTTCCTTAGTCATACCAACGTATAGTATCACTGATAGAACCTATGTTTCCTTAGTCATACCAAAGTATAGTATCACTGACACAACCTATGTTTCCTTAGTCATACCAACGTATAGTATCACTGATACAACCTATGTTTCCTTAGTCATACCAACGTCTAGTATCACTGATACAACCTATGTTTCCTTAGTCATACCAACGTATAGTATCAGTGACACAACCTATGTTTCCTTAGTCATACCAACGTATAGTATCACTGACACAACCTATGTTTCCTTAATCATACCAACGTACAAAATCACTGATACAACCTATGTTTCCTTAGTCATACCAACGTACAGTATCACTGATACAACCTATGTTTCCTTAGTCATACCAACGTACAGTATCATTCACACTACCTATGTTTCCTTAGTCATACCAACGTATAGTATCACTGATACAACCTATGTTTCCTTAGTCATACCAACATACAGTATCATTGACACTACCTATGTTTCCTTAGTCATACCAACGTATAGTATCACTGATACAACCTATGTTTCCTTAGTCATACCAACGTATAGTATCACTGATAGAACCTATGTTTCCTTAGTCATACCAACGTATAGTATCACTGACACAACCTATGTTTCCTTAGTCAAACCAACGTATAGTATCACTGATACAACCTATGTTTCCTTAGTCATACCAACGTATAGTATCACTGATACAACCTATGTTTCCTTAGTCATACCAACGTATAGTATCACTGACACAACCTATGTTTCCTTAGTCATACCAACGTATAGTATCACTGAAACAACCTATGTTTCCTTAATCATACCAACGTACAGTATCACTGATACAACCTATGTTTCCTTAGTCATACCAACGTACAGTATCACTGATACAACCTATGTTTCCTTTGTCATAACAACGTACAGTATCATTGACACTACCTATGTTTCCTTAGTCATACCAACGTATAGTATCACTGATACAACCTATGTTTCCTTAGTTAAACCAACATACAGTATCATTGACACTACCTATATTTCCTTAGTCATACCAACGTATAGTATCACTGACACAACCTATGTTTCCTTAGTCATACCCACGTACAGTATCACTGATACAACCTATGTTTTCTTAGTCATACCAACGTACAGTATCACTGATACAACCTATGTTTCCTTAGTCATACCAACGTATAGTATCACTGATACAACATATGTTTCCTTAGTCATACCAACGTATAGTATCACTGATACAAGATATGTTTCCTTAGTCATACCAATGTATAGTATCACTGACACAACCTATGTTTCCTTAGTCATACCAACGTATAGTATCACTGATACAACCTATGTTTCCTTAGTCATACCAACATATAGTATCACTGATACAACCTATGTTTCCTTAGTCATACCAACGTATAGTATCACTGACACAACCTATGTTTCCTTAGTCATACCAACATACAGTATCACTGATACAACCTATGTTTCCTTAGTCATACCAACGTACAGTATCACTGACACAACCTATGTTTCCTTAGTCATACCAACGTATAGTATCACTGATACAACCTATGTTTCCTTAGTCATACCAACGTATAGTATCACTGACACAACCTATGTTTCCTTAGTCATACCAACGTATAGTATCATTGATACAACATTGTTTCCTTAGTCATACCAACGTACAGTATCACTGATACAACCTATTTTCCTTAGTCATACCAACGTATAGTATCACTGATACAACATATGTTTCCTTAGTCATACCAACGTATAGTATCACTGATACAACCTATGTATCCTTAGTCATACCAACGTACAGTATCACTGATACAACATATGTTTCTTTAGTCATACCAACATACAGTATCACTGATACAACATATGTTTCCTTAGTCATACCAACGTACAGTATCACTGATACAACCTATGTTTCCTTAGTCATACCCACGTATAGTCTCACTGATACAACCTATGTTTCCTTAGTCATACCAACGTACAGTATCATTGACATTACCTATGTTTCCTTAGTCATACCCACGTACAGTATCACTGACACAACCTATGTTTCCTTAATCATACCAACGTACAGTATCATTGACACTACCTATGTTTCCTTAGTCATACCAACGTATAGTATCACTAATACAACCTATGTTTCCTTAGTCATACCCACGTACAGTATCATTGACACACCCTATGTTTCCTTAGTCATACCCACGTACAGTATCACTGATACAACCTATGTTTCCTTAGTCATACCCACGTACACTATCATTGACACTACCTATGTTTCCTTAGTCATACCCACGTACAGTATCATTGATACAACCTTTGTTTCCTTAGTCATACCCACGTACATTATCACTATTACTACCTATGTTTCCTTAGTCATACCCACGTACAGTATCATTGATACAACCTATGTTTCCTTAGTCATACCCACGTACAGTATCACTGATACTACCTATGTTTCCTTAATCATGCCAACGTACAGTATCACTGATACAACCTATGTTTCCTTAGTCATACCCACGTACATTATCACTAATACTACCTATGTTTCCTTAGTCATACCCACGTACAGTATCACTGATACAACCTATGTTTCCATAGTCATACCCACGTACAGTATCACTAATACTACCTATGTTTCCTTAATCATACCCACGTACAGTATCACTGATACTACCTATGTTTCCTTAGTCATACCCACGTAGAGTATCACTAATACTACCTATGTTTCCTTAATCATACCAACGTACAGTATCATTGATACAATCTATGTTTCCTTAATCATACCAATGTACAGTATCATTGATACAACCTACGTTTCCTTAATCATACCCACGTACAGTATCATTGACACAACCTATGTTTCCTTAATCATACCCACGTACAGTATCACTGACATAACCTATGTTTCCTTAATCATACCCACGTACAGTATCACTGATACAACATATGTTTCCTTAGTCATACCAACATACAGTATCACTGACACAACCTATGTTTCCTTAGTCATACCAACGTACAGTATCACTGATACAACATATGTTTCCTTAGTCATACCAACGTACAGTATCACTGATACAACATATGTTTCCTTAGTCATACCAACGTACAGTATCTCTGATACAACATATGTTTCCTTAGTCATACCAACGTACGGTATCACTGATACAACATATGTTTCCTTAGTCATACCAACGTATAGTATCACTGATACAACCTATGTTTCCTTAATCATACCAACGTACAGTATCACTGATACAACATATGTTTCCTTAGTCATACCAACGTACAGTATCACTGATACAACATATGTTTCCTTAGTCATACCAACGTACAGTATCACTGATACAACATATGTTTCCTTAGTCATACCAACGTATACTATCACTGACACAACCTATGTTTCCTTAGTCATACCAACGTATAGTATCACTGATACAACATATGTTTCCTTAGTCATACCAACGTATAGTATCACTGATACAACATATGTTTCCTTAGTCATACCAACGTACAGTATCTCTGATACAACATATGTTTCCTTAGTCATACCAACGTACGGTATCACTGATACAACATATGTTTAATTAGTCATACCAACGTATAGTATCACTGATACAACCTATGTTTCCTTAATCATACCAACGTACAGTATCACTGATACAACATATGTTTCCTTAGTCATACCAACGTACAGTATCACTGATACAACATATGTTTCCTTAGTCATACCAACGTACAGTATCACTGATACAACATATGTTTCCTTAGTCATACCAACGTATACTATCACTGACACAACCTATGTTTCCTTAGTCATACCAACGTATAGTATCACTGATACAACATATGTTTCCTTAGTCATACCAACGTATAGTATCACTGATACAACATATGTTTCCTTAGTCATACCAACGTACAGCATCACTGATACAACCTATGTTTCCTTAGTCATACCAACGTACAGTATCACTGATACAACATATGTTTCCTTAGTCATTCCAACGTACAGCATCACTGACACAACCTGTTTCCTTAGTCATACCAACGTATAGTATCACTGATACAACCTATGTTTCCTTAGTCATACCAACGTACAGTATCACTGACACAACCTATGTTTCCTTAGTAATACCAACGTATAGTATCACTGATACAACCTATGTTTCCTTAGTCATACCAACGTATAGTATCACTGATAGAACCTATGTTTCCTTAGTCATACCAAAGTATAGTATCACTGACACAACCTATGTTTCCTTAGTCATACCAACGTATAGTATCACTGATACAACCTATGTTTCCTTAGTCATACCAACGTCTAGTATCACTGATACAACCTATGTTTCCTTAGTCATACCAACGTATAGTATCAGTGACACAACCTATGTTTCCTTAGTCATACCAACGTATAGTATCACTGACACAACCTATGTTTCCTTAATCATACCAACGTACAAAATCACTGATACAACCTATGTTTCCTTAGTCATACCAACGTACAGTATCACTGATACAACCTATGTTTCCTTAGTCATACCAACGTACAGTATCATTCACACTACCTATGTTTCCTTAGTCATACCAACGTATAGTATCACCGATACAACCTATGTTTCCTTAGTCATACCAACATACAGTATCATTGACACTACCTATGTTTCCTTAGTCATACCAACGTATAGTATCACTGATACAACCTATGTTTCCTTAGTCATACCAACGTATAGTATCACTGATAGAACCTATGTTTCCTTAGTCATACCAACGTATAGTATCACTGACACAACCTATGTTTCCTTAGTCATACCAACGTATAGTATCACTGATACAACCTATGTTTCCTTAGTCATACCAACGTATAATATCACTGATACAACATATGTTTCCTTAGTCATACCAACGTATAGTATCACTGATAGAAGATATGTTTCCTTAGTCATACCAACGTATAGTATCACTGACACAACCTATGTTTCCTTAGGCATACCAACGTATAGTATCACTGACACAACCTATGTTTCCTTAGTCATACCAACGTATAGTATCACTGATACAACATATGTTTCCTTAGTCATACCAACGTACAGTATCACTGACACAACCTATGTTTCCTTAGTCATACCAACATACAGTATCACTGATACAACCTATGTTTCCTTAGTCATACCAACGTACAGTATCACTGACACAACCTATGTTTCCTTAGTCATACCAAAGTATAGTATCACTGATACAACCTATGTTTCCTTAGTCATACCAACGTATAGTATCAATGACACAACCTATGTTTCCTTAGTCATACCAACGTATAGTATCACTGATACAACATTGTTTCCTTAGTCATACCAATGTACAGTATCACTGATACAACCTATGTTTCCTTAGTCATACCAACATATAGTATCACTGATACAACATATGTTTCCTTAGTCATACCAACGTATAGTATCACTGATACAACCTATGTTTCCTTAGTCATACCAACGTACAGTATCACTGATACAACATATGTTTCCTTAGTCATACCAACATACAGTATCACTGATACAACATATGTTTCCTTAGTCATACCAACGTACAGTATCACTGATACTACCTATGTTTCCTTAGTCATACCCACGTATAGTATCACTGATACAACCTATGGTTACTTAGTCATACCAACGTACAGTATCATTGACATTACCTATGTTTCCTTAGTCATACCCACGTACAGTATCACTGACACAACCTATGTTTCCTTAATCATACCAACGTACAGTATCATTGACACTACCTATGTTTCCTTAGTCATACCAACGTATAGTATCACTGACACAACCTATGTTTCCTTAGTCATACGAACGTATAGTATCACTGATACAACCTATGTTTCCTTAGTCATACCAACGTACAGTATCACTGATACAACATATGTTTCCTTAGTCATACCAACATACAGTATCACTGATACAACATATGTTTCCTTAGTCATACCAACGTATAGTATCACTGACACAACCTATGTTTCCTTAGTCATACCAACGTACAGTATCACTAATACAACCTATGTTTCCTTAGTCATACCCACGTATAGTATCACTGATACAACATATGTTTCCTTAGTCATACCAACGTACAGTATCACTGATACAACCTATGTTTCCTTAGTCATACCCACGTACAGTATCACTGACACAACCTATGTTTCCTTAGTCATACCAACGTACAGTATCACTGATACAACCTATGTTTCCTTAGTCATACCCACGTACAGTATCACTGATACAACATATGTTTCCTTAGTCATACCAACGTACAGTATCACTGATGCAACATATGTTTCCTTAGTCATACCAACGTATAGTATCACTGATACAACCTATGTTTCCTTAGTCATACCAACGTACAGTATCACTGATACAACATATGTTTCCTTAGTCATACCAACGTACAGTATCACTGACACAACCTATGTTTCCTTAGTCATACCAACGTATAGTATCACTGATACAACCTATGTCTCCTTAGTCATACCAACGTACAGTATCACTGACACAACCTATGTTTCCTTAGTCATACCAACGTATAGTATCACTGATACAACCTATGTTTCCTTAGTCATACCAACGTATAGTATCAATGATAGAACCTATGTTTCCTTAGTCATACCAACATATAGTATCACTGACACAACCTATGTTTCCTTAGTCATACCAACGTATAGTATCACTGATACAACCTATGTTTCCTTAGTCATACCAACGTATAGTATCACTGACACAACCTATGTTTCCTTAGTCATACCAACGTATAGTATCACTGACACAACCTATGTTTCCTTAATCATACCAACGTGCAGTATCACTGATACAACCTATGTTTCCTTAGTCATACCAACGTACAGTATCACTGATACAACCTATGTTTCCTTTGTCATACCAACGTACAGTATCATTGACACTACCTATGTTTCCTTAGTCATACCAACGTATAGTATCACTAATACAACCTATGTTTCCTTAGTCATACCCACGTACAGTATCATTGACACACCCTATGTTTTCTGAATCATTCCAACGTACAGTATCACTGATACAACCTATGTTTCCTTAGTCATACCCACGTACAGTATCATTGATACAACCTATGTTTCCTTAGTCATACCCACGTACAGTATCACTGATACAACCTATGTTTCCTTAGTCATACCCACGTACACTATCATTGACACTACCTATGTTTCCTTAGTCATACCCACGTACAGTATCATTGATACAACCTATGTTTCCTTAGTCATACCCACGTACATTATCACTAATACTACCTATGTTTCCTAAGTCATACCCACGTACAGTATCATTGATACAACCTATGTTTCCTTAGTCATACCCACGTACAGTATCACTGATACAACCTATGTTTCCTTAGTCATACCCACGTACACTATCATTGACACTACCTATGTTTCCTTAGTCATACCCACGTACAGTATCATTGATACAACCTATGTTTCCTTAGTCATACCCACATACATTATCACTAATACTACCTATGTTTCCTTAGTCATACCCACGTACAGTATCATTGATACAACCTTTGTTTCCTTAGTCATACCCACGTACAGTATCACTGATACTACCTATGTTTCCTTAATCATACCAACGTACAGTATCACTGATACAACCTATGTTTCCTTAGTCATACCCACGTACATTATCACTAATACTACCTATGTTTCCTTAGTCATACCCACGTACAGTATCACTGATACTACCTATGTTTCCTTAGTCATACCCACGTACAGTATCACTAATACTACCTATGTTTCCTTAATCATACCCACGTACAGTATCACTGATACTACCTATGTTTCCTTAGTCATACCCACGTAGAGTATCACTAATACTACCTATGTTTCCTTAATCATACCAACGTACAGTATCATTGATACAATCTATGTTTCCTTAATCATACCAACGTACAGTATCATTGATACAACCTATGTTTCCTTAATCATACCCACGTACAGTATCATTGACACAACCTATGTTTCCTTAATGATACCCACGTACAGTATCACTGATATAACCTATGTTTCCTTAATCATACCCACGTACAGTATCACTGATACAACATATGTTTCCTTAGTCATACCAACGTACAGTATCACTGACACAACCTATGTTTCCTTAGTCATACCAACGTACAGTATCACTGATACAACCTATGTTTCCTTAGTCATACCAACGTACAGTATCACTGATACAACCTATGTTTCCTTAGTCATACCAACGTACAGTATCATTGATACAACCTATGTTTCCTTAGTCATACCAACGTACAGTATCACTGATACAACCTATGTTTCCTTAGTCATACCAAAGTACAGTATCACTGATACAACCTATGTTTCCTTAGTCATACCAACGTACAGTATCACTGACACAACCTATGTTTCCTTAGTCATACCAACGTACAGTATCACTAATACAACCTATGTTTCCTTAATCATACCTACGTACAGTATCATTGATACAACCTATGTTTCCTTAATCATACCAACGTACAGTATCACTGACACAACCTATGTTTCCTTAGTCATAACCACGTACAGTATCACTGATACAACCTATGTTTCCTTAGTCATACCCACGTACAGTATCACTGATACAACCTATGTTTCCTTAGTCATACCCACGTACAGTATCACTGATACAACCTATGTTTCCTTAATCACACCAACGTACAGTATCACTGAAAACCTATGTTTCCTTAATCATACCAACGTACAGTATCACTGATACATCCTATGTTTCCTTAGTCATACCCACGTACAGTATCACTGATACAACCTATGTTTCCTTAGTCATACCCACGTAGAGTATCACTAATACAACCAATGTTTCCTTAGTCATACCAACGTATAGTATCACTGATACAACCTATGTTTCCTTAGTCATACCAACGTACAGTATCCTTGATACAACCTATGTTTCCTTAGTCATACCAACGTACAGTATCACTGATACAACATATGTTTCCTTAGTCATACCAACGTACAGTATCACTGATACAACATATGTTTCCTTAGTCATACCAACGTACAGTATCTCTGATACAACATATGTTTCCTTAGTCATACCAACGTACGGTATCACTGATACAACATATGTTTCCTTAGTCATACCAACGTATAGTATCACTGATACAACCTATGTTTCCTTAATCATACCAACGTACAGTATCACTGATACAACATATGTTTCCTTAGTCATACCAACGTACAGTATCACTGATACAACATATGTTTCCTTAGTCATACCAACGTACAGTATCACTGATACAACATATGTTTCCTTAGTCATACCAACGTATACTATCACTGACACAACCTATGTTTCCTTAGTCATACCAACGTATAGTATCACTGATACAACATATGTTTCCTTAGTCATACCAACGTATAGTATCACTGATACAACATATGTTTCCTTAGTCATACCAACGTACAGCATCACTGATACAACCTATGTTTCCTTAGTCATACCAACGTATAGTATCAATGACACAACCTATGTTTCCTTAGTCATACCAACGTATAGTATCACTGATACAACATTGTTTCCTTAGTCATACCAATGTACAGTATCACTGATACAACCTATGTTTCCTTAGTCATACCAACATATAGTATCACTGATACAACATATGTTTCCTTAGTCATACCAACGTATAGTATCACTGATACAACCTATGTTTCCTTAGTCATACCAACGTACAGTATCACTGATACAACATATGTTTCCTTAGTCATACCAACATACAGTATCACTGATACAACATATGTTTCCTTAGTCATACCAACGTACAGTATCACTGATACTACCTATGTTTCCTTAGTCATACCCACGTATAGTATCACTGATACAACCTATGGTTACTTAGTCATACCAACGTACAGTATCATTGACATTACCTATGTTTCCTTAGTCATACCCACGTACAGTATCACTGACACAACCTATGTTTCCTTAATCATACCAACGTACAGTATCATTGACACTACCTATGTTTCCTTAGTCATACCAACGTATAGTATCACTGACACAACCTATGTTTCCTTAGTCATACGAACGTATAGTATCACTGATACAACCTATGTTTCCTTAGTCATACCAACGTACAGTATCACTGATACAACATATGTTTCCTTAGTCATACCAACATACAGTATCACTGATACAACATATGTTTCCTTAGTCATACCAACGTATAGTATCACTGACACAACCTATGTTTCCTTAGTCATACCAACGTACAGTATCACTAATACAACCTATGTTTCCTTAGTCATACCCACGTATAGTATCACTGATACAACATATGTTTCCTTAGTCATACCAACGTACAGTATCACTGATACAACCTATGTTTCCTTAGTCATACCCACGTACAGTATCACTGACACAACCTATGTTTCCTTAGTCATACCAACGTACAGTATCACTGATACAACCTATGTTTCCTTAGTCATACCCACGTACAGTATCACTGATACAACATATGTTTCCTTAGTCATACCAACGTACAGTATCACTGATGCAACATATGTTTCCTTAGTCATACCAACGTATAGTATCACTGATACAACCTATGTTTCCTTAGTCATACCAACGTACAGTATCACTGATACAACATATGTTTCCTTAGTCATACCAACGTACAGTATCACTGACACAACCTATGTTTCCTTAGTCATACCAACGTATAGTATCACTGATACAACCTATGTCTCCTTAGTCATACCAACGTACAGTATCACTGACACAACCTATGTTTCCTTAGTCATACCAACGTATAGTATCACTGATACAACCTATGTTTCCTTAGTCATACCAACGTATAGTATCAATGATAGAACCTATGTTTCCTTAGTCATACCAACATATAGTATCACTGACACAACCTATGTTTCCTTAGTCATACCAACGTATGGTATCACTGATACAACCTATGTTTCCTTAGTCATACCAACGTATAGTATCACTGATACAACCTATGTTTCCTTAGTCATACCAACGTATAGTATCACTGACACAACCTATGTTTCCTTAGTCATACCAACGTATAGTATCACTGACACAACCTATGTTTCCTTAATCATACCAACGTACAGTATCACTGATACAACCTATGTTTCCTTAGTCATACCAACGTACAGTATCACTGATACAACCTATGTTTCCTTTGTCATACCAACGTACAGTATCATTGACACTACCTATGTTTCCTTAGTCATACCAACGTATAGTATCACTAATACAACCTATGTTTCCTTAGTCATACCCACGTACAGTATCATTGACACACCCTATGTTTTCTGAATCATTCCAACGTACAGTATCACTGATACAACCTATGTTTCCTTAGTCATACCCACGTACAGTATCATTGATACAACCTATGTTTCCTTAGTCATACCCACGTACAGTATCACTGATACAACCTATGTTTCCTTAGTCATACCCACGTACACTATCATTGACACTACCTATGTTTCCTTAGTCATACCCACGTACAGTATCATTGATACAACCTATGTTTCCTTAGTCATACCCACGTACATTATCACTAATACTACCTATGTTTCCTAAGTCATACCCACGTACAGTATCATTGATACAACCTATGTTTCCTTAGTCATACCCACGTACAGTATCACTGATACAACCTATGTTTCCTTAGTCATACCCACGTACACTATCATTGACACTACCTATGTTTCCTTAGTCATACCCACGTACAGTATCATTGATACAACCTATGTTTCCTTAGTCATACCCACATACATTATCACTAATACTACCTATGTTTCCTTAGTCATACCCACGTACAGTATCATTGATACAACCTTTGTTTCCTTAGTCATACCCACGTACAGTATCACTGATACTACCTATGTTTCCTTAATCATACCAACGTACAGTATCACTGATACAACCTATGTTTCCTTAGTCATACCCACGTACATTATCACTAATACTACCTATGTTTCCTTAGTCATACCCACGTACAGTATCACTGATACTACCTATGTTTCCTTAGTCATACCCACGTACAGTATCACTAATACTACCTATGTTTCCTTAATCATACCCACGTACAGTATCACTGATACTACCTATGTTTCCTTAGTCATACCCACGTAGAGTATCACTAATACTACCTATGTTTCCTTAATCATACCAACGTACAGTATCATTGATACAATCTATGTTTCCTTAATCATACCAACGTACAGTATCATTGATACAACCTATGTTTCCTTAATCATACCCACGTACAGTATCATTGACACAACCTATGTTTCCTTAATGATACCCACGTACAGTATCACTGATATAACCTATGTTTCCTTAATCATACCCACGTACAGTATCACTGATACAACATATGTTTCCTTAGTCATACCAACGTACAGTATCACTGACACAACCTATGTTTCCTTAGTCATACCAACGTACAGTATCACTGATACAACCTATGTTTCCTTAGTCATACCAACGTACAGTATCACTGATACAACCTATGTTTCCTTAGTCATACCAACGTACAGTATCATTGATACAACCTATGTTTCCTTAGTCATACCAACGTACAGTATCACTGATACAACCTATGTTTCCTTAGTCATACCAAAGTACAGTATCACTGATACAACCTATGTTTCCTTAGTCATACCAACGTACAGTATCACTGACACAACCTATGTTTCCTTAGTCATACCAACGTACAGTATCACTAATACAACCTATGTTTCCTTAATCATACCTACGTACAGTATCATTGATACAACCTATGTTTCCTTAATCATACCAACGTACAGTATCACTGACACAACCTATGTTTCCTTAGTCATAACCACGTACAGTATCACTGATACAACCTATGTTTCCTTAGTCATACCCACGTACAGTATCACTGATACAACCTATGTTTCCTTAGTCATACCCACGTACAGTATCACTGATACAACCTATGTTTCCTTAATCACACCAACGTACAGTATCACTGAAAACCTATGTTTCCTTAATCATACCAACGTACAGTATCACTGATACATCCTATGTTTCCTTAGTCATACCCACGTACAGTATCACTGATACAACCTATGTTTCCTTAGTCATACCCACGTACAGTATCACTAATACAACCAATGTTTCCTTAGTCATACCAACGTATAGTATCACTGATACAACCTATGTTTCCTTAGTCATACCAACGTACAGTATCCTTGATACAACCTATGTTTCCTTAGTCATACCAACGTACAGTATCACTGATACAACATATGTTTCCTTAGTCATACCAACGTACAGTATCACTGATACAACATATGTTTCCTTAGTCATACCAACGTACAGTATCTCTGATACAACATATGTTTCCTTACTCATAACAACGTACGGTATCACTGATACAACATATGTTTCCTTAGTCATACCAACGTATAGTATCACTGATACAACCTATGTTTCCTTAATCATACCAACGTACAGTATCACTGATACAACATATGTTTCCTTAGTCATACCAACGTACAGTATCACTGATACAACATATGTTTCCTTAGTCATACCAACGTACAGTATCACTGATACAACATATGTTTCCTTAGTCATACCAACGTATACTATCACTGACACAACCTATGTTTCCTTAGTCATACCAACGTATAGTATCACTGATACAACATATGTTTCCTTAGTCATACCAACGTATAGTATCACTGATACAACATATGTTTCCTTAGTCATACCAACGTACAGCATCACTGATACAACCTATGTTTCCTTAGTCATACCAACGTACAGTATCACTGATACAACATATGTTTCCTTAGTCATTCCAACGTACAGCATCACTGACACAACCTGTTTCCTTAGTCATACCAACGTATAGTATCACTGATACAACCTATGTTTCCTTAGTCATACCAACGTACAGTATCACTGACACAACCTATGTTTCCTTAGTAATACCAACGTATAGTATCACTGATACAACCTATGTTTCCTTAGTCATACCAACGTATAGTATCACTGATAGAACCTATGTTTCCTTAGTCATACCAAAGTATAGTATCACTGACACAACCTATGTTTCCTTAGTCATACCAACGTATAGTATCACTGATACAACCTATGTTTCCTTAGTCATACCAACGTCTAGTATCACTGATACAACCTATGTTTCCTTAGTCATACCAACGTATAGTATCAGTGACACAACCTATGTTTCCTTAGTCATACCAACGTATAGTATCACTGACACAACCTATGTTTCCTTAATCATACCAACGTACAAAATCACTGATACAACCTATGTTTCCTTAGTCATACCAACGTACAGTATCACTGATACAACCTATGTTTCCTTAGTCATACCAACGTACAGTATCATTCACACTACCTATGTTTCCTTAGTCATACCAACGTATAGTATCACTGATACAACCTATGTTTCCTTAGTCATACCAACATACAGTATCATTGACACTACCTATGTTTCCTTAGTCATACCAACGTATAGTATCACTGATACAACCTATGTTTCCTTAGTCATACCAACGTATAGTATCACTGATAGAACCTATGTTTCCTTAGTCATACCAACGTATAGTATCACTGACACAACCTATGTTTCCTTAGTCATACCAACGTATAGTATCACTGATACAACCTATGTTTCCTTAGTCATACCAACGTATAGTATCACTGATACAACCTATGTTTCCTTAGTCATACCAACGTATAGTATCACTGACACAACCTATGTTTCCTTAGTCATACCAACGTATAGTATCACTGAAACAACCTATGTTTCCTTAATCATACCAACGTACAGTATCACTGATACAACCTATGTTTCCTTAGTCATACCAACGTACAGTATCACTGATACAACCTATGTTTCCTTTGTCATAACAACGTACAGTATCATTGACACTACCTATGTTTCCTTACTCATACCAACGTATAGTATCACTGATACAACCTATGTTTCCTTAGTTAAACCAACATACAGTATCATTGACACTACCTATATTTCCTTAGTCATACCAACGTATAGTATCACTGACACAACCTATGTTTCCTTAGTCATACCCACGTACAGTATCACTGATACAACCTATGTTTTCTTAGTCATACCAACGTACAGTATCACTGATACAACCTATGTTTCCTTAGTCATACCAACGTATAGTATCACTGATACAACATATGTTTCCTTAGTCATACCAACGTATAGTATCACTGATACAAGATATGTTTCCTTAGTCATACCAATGTATAGTATCACTGACACAACCTATGTTTCTTTAGTCATACCAACGTATAGTATCACTGATACAACTTATGTTTCCTTAGTCATACCAACATATAGTATCACTGATACAACCTATGTTTCCTTAGTCATACCAACGTATAGTATCACTGACACAACCTATGTTTCCTTAGTCATACCAACATACAGTATCACTGATACAACCTATGTTTCCTTAGTCATACCAACGTACAGTATCACTGACACAACCTATGTTTCCTTAGTCATACCAACGTATAGTATCACTGATACAACCTATGTTTCCTTAGTCATACCAACGTATAGTATCACTGACACAACCTATGTTTCCTTAGTCATACCAACGTATAGTATCATTGATACAACATTGTTTCCTTAGTCATACCAACGTACAGTATCACTGATACAACCTATTTTCCTTAGTCATACCAACGTATAGTATCACTGATACAACATATGTTTCCTTAGTCATACCAACGTATAGTATCACTGATACAACCTATGTATCCTTAGTCATACCAACGTACAGTATCACTGATACAACATATGTTTCATTAGTCATACCAACATACAGTATCACTGATACAACATATGTTTCCTTAGTCATACCAACGTACAGTATCACTGATACAACCTATGTTTCCTTAGTCATACCCACGTATAGTATCACTTATACAACCTATGTTTCCTTAGTCATACCAACGTACAGTATCATTGACATTACCTATGTTTCCTTAGTCATACCCACGTACAGTATCACTGACACAACCTATGTTTCATTAATCATACCAACGTACAGTATCATTGACACTACCTATGTTTCCTTAGTCATACCAACGTATAGTATCACTAATACAACCTATGTTTCCTTAGTCATACCCACGTACAGTATCATTGACACACCCTATGTTTCCTTAGTCATACCCACGTACAGTATCACTGATACAACCTATGTTTCCTTAGTCATACCCACGTACACTATCATTGACACTACCTATGTTTCCTTAGTCATACCCACGTACAGTATCATTGATACAACCTTTGTTTCCTTAGTCATACCCACGTACATTATCACTATTACTACCTATGTTTCCTTAGTCATACCCACGTACAGTATCATTGATACAACCTATGTTTCCTTAGTCATACCCACGTACAGTATCACTGATACTACCTATGTTTCCTTAATCATGCCAACGTACAGTATCACTGATACAACCTATGTTTCCTTAGTCATACCCACGTACATTATCACTAATACTACCTATGTTTCCTTAGTCATACCCACGTACAGTATCACTGATACAACCTATGTTTCCATAGTCATACCCACGTACAGTATCACTAATACTACCTATGTTTCCTTAATCATACCCACGTACAGTATCACTGATACTACCTATGTTTCCTTAGTCATACCCACGTAGAGTATCACTAATACTACCTATGTTTCCTTAATCATACCAACGTACAGTATCATTGATACAATCTATGTTTCCTTAATCATTCCAATGTACAGTATCATTGATACAACCTACGTTTCCTTAATCATACCCACGTACAGTATCATTGACACAACCTATGTTTCCTTAATCATACCCACGTACAGTATCACTGACATAACCTATGTTTCCTTAATCATACCCACGTACAGTATCACTGATACAACATATGTTTCCTTAGTCATACCAACATACAGTATCACTGACACAACCTATGTTTCCTTAGTCATACCAACGTACAGTATCACTGATACAACCTGTTTCCTTAGTCATACCAACGTACAGTATCACTGATACAACCTATGTTTCCTTAGTCATACCAACGTACAGTATCATTGATACAACCTATGTTTCCTTAGTCATACCAACGTACAGTATCACTGATACAACCTATGTTTCCTTAGTCATACCAACGTACAGTATCACTGATACAACCTATGTTTCCTTAGTCATACCAACGTACAGTATCACTGACAAAACCTATGTTTCCTTAGTCATACCAACGTACAGTATCACTAATACAACCTATGTTTCCTTAGTCATACCCACGTACAGTATCACTGATACAACATATGTTTCCTTAGTCATACCAACGTACAGTATCACTGATGCAACATATGTTTCCTTAGTCATACCAACGTATAGTATCACTGATACAACCTATGTTTCCTTAGTCATACCAACGTACAGTATCACTGATACAACATATGTTTCCTTAGTCATACCAACGTACAGTATCACTGACACAACCTATGTTTCCTTAGTCATACCAACGTATAGTATCACTGATACAACCTATGTCTCCTTAGTCATACCAACGTACAGTATCACTGACACAACCTATGTTTCCTTAGTCATACCAACGTATAGTATCACTGATACAACCTATGTTTCCTTAGTCATACCAACGTATAGTATCAATGATAGAACCTATGTTTCCTTAGTCATACCAACATATAGTATCACTGACACAACCTATGTTTCCTTAGTCATACCAACGTATGGTATCACTGATACAACCTATGTTTCCTTAGTCATACCAACGTATAGTATCACTGATACAACCTATGTTTCCTTAGTCATACCAACGTATAGTATCACTGACACAACCTATGTTTCCTTAGTCATACCAACGTATAGTATCACTGACACAACCTATGTTTCCTTAATCATACCAACGTACAGTATCACTGATACAACCTATGTTTCCTTAGTCATACCAACGTACAGTATCACTGATACAACCTATGTTTCCTTTGTCATACCAACGTACAGTATCATTGACACTACCTATGTTTCCTTAGTCATACCAACGTATAGTATCACTAATACAACCTATGTTTCCTTAGTCATACCCACGTACAGTATCATTGACACACCCTATGTTTTCTGAATCATTCCAACGTACAGTATCACTGATACAACCTATGTTTCCTTAGTCATACCCGCGTACAGTATCATTGATACAACCTACGTTTCCTTAGTCATACCCACGTACAGTATCACTGATACAACCTATGTTTCCTTAGTCATACCCACGTACACTATCATTGACACTACCTATGTTTCCTTAGTCATACCCACGTACAGTATCATTGATACAACCTATGTTTCCTTAGTCATACCCACGTACATTATCACTAATACTACCTATGTTTCCTAAGTCATACCCACGTACAGTATCATTGATACAACCTATGTTTCCTTAGTCATACCCACGTACACTATCATTGACACTACCTATGTTTCCTTAGTCATACCCACGTACAGTATCATTGATACAACCTATGTTTCCTTAGTCATACCCACATACATTATCACTAATACTACCTATGTTTCCTTAGTCATACCCACGTACAGTATCATTGATACAACCTTTGTTTCCTTAGTCATACCCACGTACAGTATCACTGATACCACCTATGTTTCCTTAATCATACAAACGTACAGTATCACTGATACAACCTATGTTTCCTTAGTCATACCCACGTACATTATCACTAATACTACCTATGTTTCCTTAGTCATACCCACGTACAGTATCACTGATACTACCTATGTTTCCTTAGTCATACCCACGTACAGTATCACTAATACTACCTATGTTTCCTTAATCATACCCACGTACAGTATCACTGATACTACCTATGTTTCCTTAGTCATACCCACGTAGAGTATCACTAATACTACCTATGTTTCCTTAATCATACCAACGTACAGTATCATTGATACAATCTATGTTTCCTTAATCATACCAACGTACAGTATCATTGATACAACCTATGTTTCCTTAATCATACCCACGTACAGTATCATTGACACAACCTATGTTTCCTTAATGATACCCACGTACAGTATCACTGATATAACCTATGTTTCCTTAATCATACCCACGTACAGTATCACTGATACAACATATGTTTCCTTAGTCATACCAACGTACAGTATCACTGACACAACCTATGTTTCCTTAGTCATACCAACGTACAGTATCACTGATACAACCTATGTTTCCTTAGTCATACCAACGTACAGTATCACTGATACAACCTATGTTTCCTTAGTCATACCAACGTACAGTATCATTGATACAACCTATGTTTCCTTAGTCATACCAACGTACAGTATCACTGATACAACCTATGTTTCCTTAGTCATACCAACGTACAGTATCACTGATACAACCTATGTTTCCTTAGTCATACCAACGTACAGTATCACTGACACAACCTATGTTTCCTTAGTCATACCAACGTACAGTATCACTAATACAACCTATGTTTCCTTAATCATACCTACGTACAGTATCATTGATACAACCTATGTTTCCTTAATCATACCAACGTACAGTATCACTGACACAACCTATGTTTCCTTAGTCATAACCACGTACAGTATCACTGATACAACCTATGTTTCCTTAGTCATACCCACGTACAGTATCACTGATACAACCTATGTTACCTTAGTCATACCCACGTACAGTATCACTGATACAACCTATGTTTCCTTAATCAAACCAACGTACAGTATCACTGAAAACCTATGTTTCCTTAATCATACCAACGTACAGTATCACTGATACAACCTATGTTTCCTTAGTCATACCCACGTACAGTATCACTGATACAACCTATGTTTCCTTAGTCATACCCACGTACAGTATCACTAATACAACCAATGTTTCCTTAGTCATACCAACGTATAGTATCACTGATACAACCTATGTTTCCTTAGTCATACCAACGTACAGTATCCTTGATACAACCTATGTTTCCTTAGTCATACCAACGTACAGTATCACTGATACAACATATGTTTCCTTAGTCATACCAACGTACAGTATCACTGATACAACATATGTTTCCTTAGTCATACCAACGTACAGTATCTCTGATACAACATATGTTTCCTTAGTCATACCAACGTACGGTATCACTGATACAACATATGTTTCCTTAGTCATACCAACGTATAGTATCACTGATACAACCTATGTTTCCTTAATCATACCAACGTACAGTATCACTGATACAACATATGTTTCCTTAGTCATACCAACGTACAGTATCACTGATACAACATATGTTTCCTTAGTCATACCAACGTACAGTATCACTGATACAACATATGTTTCCTTAGTCATACCAACGTATACTATCACTGACACAACCTATGTTTCCTTAGTCATACCAACGTATAGTATCACTGATACAACATATGTTTCCTTAGTCATACCAACGTATAGTATCACTGATACAACATATGTTTCCTTAGTCATACCAACGTACAGTATCTCTGATACAACATATGTTTCCTTAGTCATACCAACGTACGGTATCACTGATACAACATATGTTTCCTTAGTCATACCAACGTATAGTATCACTGATACAACCTATGTTTCCTTAATCATACCAACGTACAGTATCACTGATACAACATATGTTTCCTTAGTCATACCAACGTACAGTATCACTGATACAACATATGTTTCCTTAGTCATACCAACGTACAGTATCACTGATACAACATATGTTTCCTTAGTCATACCAACGTATACTATCACTGACACAACCTATGTTTCCTTAGTCATACCAACGTATAGTATCACTGATACAACATATGTTTCCTTAGTCATACCAACGTATAGTATCACTGATACAACATATGTTTCCTTAGTCATACCAACGTACAGCATCACTGATACAACCTATGTTTCCTTAGTCATACCAACGTACAGTATCACTGATACAACATATGTTTCCTTAGTCATTCCAACGTACAGCATCACTGACACAACCTGTTTCCTTAGTCATACCAACGTATAGTATCACTGATACAACCTATGTTTCCTTAGTCATACCAACGTACAGTATCACTGACACAACCTATGTTTCCTTAGTAATACCAACGTATAGTATCACTGATACAACCTATGTTTCCTTAGTCATACCAACGTATAGTATCACTGATAGAACCTATGTTTCCTTAGTCATACCAAAGTATAGTATCACTGACACAACCTATGTTTCCTTAGTCATACCAACGTATAGTATCACTGATACAACCTATGTTTCCTTAGTCATACCAACGTCTAGTATCACTGATACAACCTATGTTTCCTTAGTCATACCAACGTATAGTATCAGTGACACAACCTATGTTTCCTTAGTCATACCAACGTATAGTATCACTGACACAACCTATGTTTCCTTAATCATACCAACGTACAAAATCACTGATACAACCTATGTTTCCTTAGTCATACCAACGTACAGTATCACTGATACAACCTATGTTTCCTTAGTCATACCAACGTACAGTATCATTCACACTACCTATGTTTCCTTAGTCATACCAACGTATAGTATCACCGATACAACCTATGTTTCCTTAGTCATACCAACATACAGTATCATTGACACTACCTATGTTTCCTTAGTCATACCAACGTATAGTATCACTGATACAACCTATGTTTCCTTAGTCATACCAACGTATAGTATCACTGATAGAACCTATGTTTCCTTAGTCATACCAACGTATAGTATCACTGACACAACCTATGTTTCCTTAGTCATACCAACGTATAGTATCACTGATACAACCTATGTTTCCTTAGTCATACCAACGTATAATATCACTGATACAACATATGTTTCCTTAGTCATACCAACGTATAGTATCACTGATAGGAGATATGTTTCCTTAGTCATACCAACGTATAGTATCACTGACACAACCTATGTTTCCTTAGTCATACCAACGTATAGTATCACTGACACAACCTATGTTTCCTTAGTCATACCAACGTATAGTAACACTGATACAACATATGTTTCCTTAGTCATACCAACGTACAGTATCACTGACACAACCTATGTTTCCTTAGTCATACCAACATACAGTATCACTGATACAACCTATGTTTCCTTAGTCATACCAACGTACAGTATCACTGACACAACCTATGTTTCCTTAGTCATACCAAAGTATAGTATCACTGATACAACCTATGTTTCCTTAGTCATACCAACGTATAGTATCAATGACACAACCTATGTTTCCTTAGTCATACCAACGTATAGTATCACTGATACAACATTGTTTCCTTAGTCATACCAACGTACAGTATCACTGATACAACCTATGTTTCCTTAGTCATACCAACATATAGTATCACTGATACAACATATGTTTCCTTAGTCATACCAACGTATAGTATCACTGATACAACCTATGTTTCCTTAGTCATACCAACGTACAGTATCACTGATACAACATATGTTTCCTTAGTCATACCAACATACAGTATCACTGATACAACATATGTTTCCTTAGTCATACCAACGTACAGTATCACTGATACTACCTATGTTTCCTTAGTCATACCCACGTATAGTATCACTGATACAACCTATGGTTACTTAGTCATACCAACGTACAGTATCATTGACATTACCTATGTTTCCTTAGTCATACCCACGTACAGTATCACTGACACAACCTATGTTTCCTTAATCATACCAACGTACAGTATCATTGACACTACCTATGTTTCCTTAGTCATACCAACGTATAGTATCACTGACACAACCTATGTTTCCTTAGTCATACGAACGTATAGTATCACTGATACAACCTATGTTTCCTTAGTCATACCAACGTACAGTATCACTGATACAACATATGTTTCCTTAGTCATACCAACATACAGTATCACTGATACAACATATGTTTCCTTAGTCATACCAACGTATAGTATCACTGACACAACCTATGTTTCCTTAGTCATACCAACGTACAGTATCACTAATACAACCTATGTTTCCTTAGTCATACCCACGTATAGTATCACTGATACAACATATGTTTCCTTAGTCATACCAACGTACAGTATCACTGATACAACCTATGTTTCCTTAGTCATACCCACGTACAGTATCACTGACACAACCTATGTTTCCTTAGTCATACCAACGTACAGTATCACTGATACAACCTATGTTTCCTTAGTCATACCCACGTACAGTATCACTGATACAACATATGTTTCCTTAGTCATACCAACGTACAGTATCACTGATGCAACATATGTTTCCTTAGTCATACCAACGTATAGTATCACTGATACAACCTATGTTTCCTTAGTCATACCAACGTACAGTATCACTGATACAACATATGTTTCCTTAGTCATACCAACGTACAGTATCACTGACACAACCTATGTTTCCTTAGTCATACCAACGTATAGTATCACTGATACAACCTATGTCTCCTTAGTCATACCAACGTACAGTATCACTGACACAACCTATGTTTCCTTAGTCATACCAACGTATAGTATCACTGATACAACCTATGTTTCCTTAGTCATACCAACGTATAGTATCAATGATAGAACCTATGTTTCCTTAGTCATACCAACATATAGTATCACTGACACAACCTATGTTTCCTTAGTCATACCAACGTATGGTATCACTGATACAACCTATGTTTCCTTAGTCATACCAACGTATAGTATCACTGATACAACCTATGTTTCCTTAGTCATACCAACGTATAGTATCACTGACACAACCTATGTTTCCTTAGTCATACCAACGTATAGTATCACTGACACAACCTATGTTTCCTTAATCATACCAACGTACAGTATCACTGATACAACCTATGTTTCCTTAGTCATACCAACGTACGGTATCACTGATACAACCTATGTTTCCTTTGTAATACCAACGTACAGTATCATTGACACTACCTATGTTTCCTTAGTCATACCAACGTATAGTATCACTAATACAACCTATGTTTCCTTAGTCATACCCACGTACAGTATCATTGACACACCCTATGTTTTCTGAATCATTCCAACGTACAGTATCACTGATACAACCTATGTTTCCTTAGTCATACCCACGTACAGTATCATTGATACAACCTATGTTTCCTTAGTCATACCCACGTACAGTATCACTGATACAACCTATGTTTCCTTAGTCATACCCACGTACACTATCATTGACACTACCTATGTTTCCTTAGTCATACCCACGTACAGTATCATTGATACAACCTATGTTTCCTTAGTCATACCCACGTACATTATCACTAATACTACCTATGTTTCCTAAGTCATACCCACGTACAGTATCATTGATACCACCTATGTTTCCTTAGTCATACCCACGTACAGTATCACTGATACAACCTATGTTTCCTTAGTCATACCCACGTACACTATCATTGACACTACCTATGTTTCCTTAGTCATACCCACGTACAGTATCATTGATACAACCTATGTTTCCTTAGTCATACCCACATACATTATCACTAATACTACCTATGTTTCCTTAGTCATACCCACGTACAGTATCATTGATACAACCTTTGTTTCCTTAGTCATACCCACGTACAGTATCACTGATACTACCTATGTTTCCTTAATCATACCAACGTACAGTATCACTGATACAACCTATGTTTCCTTAGTCATACCCACGTACATTATCACTAATACTACCTATGTTTCCTTAGTCATACCCACGTACAGTACACTGATACTACCTATGTTTCCTTAGTCATACCCACGTACAGTATCACTAATACTACCTATGTTTCCTTAATCATACCCACGTACAGTATCACTGATACTACCTATGTTTCCTTAGTCATACCCACGTAGAGTATCACTAATACTACCTATGTTTCCTTAATCATACCAACGTACAGTATCATTGATACAATCTATGTTTCCTTAATCATACCAACGTACAGTATCATTGATACAACCTATGTTTCCTTAATCATACCCACGTACAGTATCATTGACACAACCTATGTTTCCTTAATGATACCCACGTACAGTATCACTGATATAACCTATGTTTCCTTAATCATACCCACGTACAGTATCACTGATACAACATATGTTTCCTTAGTCATACCAACGTACAGTATCACTGACACAACCTATGTTTCCTTAGTCATACCAACGTACAGTATCACTGATACAACCTATGTTTCCTTAGTCATACCAACGTACAGTATCACTGATACAACCTATGTTTCCTTAGTCATACCAACGTACAGTATCATTGATACAACCTATGTTTCCTTAGTCATACCAACGTACAGTATCACTGATACAACCTATGTTTCCTTAGTCATACCAAAGTACAGTATCACTGATACAACCTATGTTTCCTTAGTCATACCAACGTACAGTATCACTGACACAACCTATGTTTCCTTAGTCATACCAACGTACAGTATCACTAATACAACCTATGTTTCCTTAATCATACCTACGTACAGTATCATTGATACAACCTATGTTTCCTTAATCATACCAACGTACAGTATCACTGACACAACCTATGTTTCCTTAGTCATAACCACGTACAGTATCACTGATACAACCTATGTTTCCTTAGTCATACCCACGTACAGTATCACTGATACAACCTATGTTTCCTTAGTCATACCCACGTACAGTATCACTGATACAACCTATGTTTCCTTAATCACACCAACGTACAGTATCACTGAAAACCTATGTTTCCTTAATCATACCAACGTACAGTATCACTGATACATCCTATGTTTCCTTAGTCATACCCACGTACAGTATCACTGATACAACCTATGTTTCCTTAGTCATACCCACGTACAGTATCACTAATACAACCAATGTTTCCTTAGTCATACCAACGTATAGTATCACTGATACAACCTATGTTTCCTTAGTCATACCAACGTACAGTATCCTTGATACAACCTATGTTTCCTTAGTCATACCAACGTACAGTATCACTGATACAACATATGTTTCCTTAGTCATACCAACGTACAGTATCACTGATACAACATATGTTTCCTTAGTCATACCAACGTACAGTATCTCTGATACAACATATGTTTCCTTAGTCATACCAACGTACGGTATCACTGATACAACATATGTTTCCTTAGTCATACCAACGTATAGTATCACTGATACAACCTATGTTTCCTTAATCATACCAACGTACAGTATCACTGATACAACATATGTTTCCTTAGTCATACCAACGTACAGTATCACTGATACAACATATGTTTCCTTAGTCATACCAACGTACAGTATCACTGATACAACATATGTTTCCTTAGTCATACCAACGTATACTATCACTGACACAACCTATGTTTCCTTAGTCATACCAACGTATAGTATCACTGATACAACATATGTTTCCTTAGTCATACCAACGTATAGTATCACTGATACAACATATGTTTCCTTAGTCATACCAACGTACAGCATCAATGATACAACCTATGTTTCCTTAGTCATACCAACGTACAGTATCACTGATACAACATATGTTTCCTTAGTCATTCCAACGTACAGCATCACTGACACAACCTGTTTCCTTAGTCATACCAACGTATAGTATCACTGATACAACCTATGTTTCCTTAGTCATACCAACGTACAGTATCACTGACACAACCTATGTTTCCTTAGTAATACCAACGTATACTATCACTGATACAATCTATGTTTCCTTAGTCATACCAACGTATAGTATCACTGATAGAACCTATGTTTCCTTAGTCATACCAAAGTATAGTATCACTGACACAACCTATGTTTCCTTAGTCATACCAACGTATAGTATCACTGATACAACCTATGTTTCCTTAGTCATACCAACGTCTAGTATCACTGATACAACCTATGTTTCCTTAGTCATACCAACGTATAGTATCAGTGACACAACCTATGTTTCCTTAGTCATACCAACGTATAGTATCACTGACACAACCTATGTTTCCTTAATCATACCAACGTACAAAATCACTGATACAACCTATGTTTACTTAGTCATACCAACGTACAGTATCACTGATACAACCTATGTTTCCTTAGTCATACCAACATACAGTATCATTGACACTACCTATGTTTCCTTAGTCATACCAACGTATAGTATCACTGATACAACCTATGTTTCCTTAGTCATACCAACGTATAGTATCACTGATAGAACCTATGTTTCCTTAGTCATACCAACGTATAGTATCACTGACACAACCTATGTTTCCTTAGTCATACCAACGTATAGTATCACTGATACAACCTATGTTTCCTTAGTCATACCAACGTATAGTATCACTGATACAACCTATGTTTCCTTAGTCATACCAACGTATAGTATCACTGACACAACCTATGTTTCCTTAGTCATACCAACGTATAGTATCACTGAAACAACCTATGTTTCCTTAATCATACCAACGTACAGTATCACTGATACAACCTATGTTTCCTTAGTCATACCAACGTACAGTATCACTGATACAACCTATGTTTCCTTTGTCATAACAACGTACAGTATCATTGACACTACCTATGTTTCCTTAGTCATACCAACGTATAGTATCACTGATACAACCTATGTTTCCTTAGTTAAACCAACATACAGTATCATTGACACTACCTATATTTCCTTAGTCATACCAACGTATAGTATCACTGACACAACCTATGTTTCCTTAGTCATACCCACGTACAGTATCACTGATACAACCTATGTTTTCTTAGTCATACCAACGTACAGTATCACTGATACAACCTATGTTTCCTTAGTCATACCAACGTATAGTATCACTGATACAACATATGTTTCCTTAGTCATACCAACGTATAGTATCACTGATACAAGATATGTTTCCTTAGTCATACCAATGTATAGTATCACTGACACAACCTATGTTTCCTTAGTCATACCAACGTATAGTATCACTGATACAACCTATGTTTCCTTAGTCATACCAACATATAGTATCACTGATACAACCTATGTTTCCTTAGTCATACCAACGTATAGTATCACTGACACAACCTATGTTTCCTTAGTCATACCAACATACAGTATCACTGATACAACCTATGTTTCCTTAGTCATACCAACGTACAGTATCACTGACACAACCTATGTTTCCTTAGTCATACCAACGTATAGTATCACTGATACAACCTATGTTTCCTTAGTCATACCAACGTATAGTATCACTGACACAACCTATGTTTCCTTAGTCATACCAACGTATAGTATCATTGATACAACATTGTTTCCTTAGTCATACCAACGTACAGTATCACTGATACAACCTATTTTCCTTAGTCATACCAACGTATAGTATCACTGATACAACGTATGTTTCCTTAGTCTTACCAACGTATAGTATCACTGATACAACCTATGTATCCTTAGTCATACCAACGTACAGTATCACTGATACAACATATGTTTCCTTAGTCATACCAACATACAGTATCACTGATACAACATATGTTTCCTTAGTCATACCAACGTACAGTATCACTGATACAACCTATGTTTCCTTAGTCATACCCACGTATAGTATCACTGATACAACCTATGTTTCCTTAGTCATACCAACGTACAGTATCATTGACATTACCTATGTTTCCTTAGTCATACCCACGTACAGTATCACTGACACAACCTATGTTTCCTTAATCATACCAACGTACAGTATCATTGACACTACCTATGTTTCCTTAGTCATACCAACGTATAGTATCACTAATACAACCTATGTTTCCTTAGTCATACCCACGTACAGTATCATTGACACACCCTATGTTTCCTTAGTCATTCCCACGTACAGTATCACTGATACAACCTATGTTTCCTTAGTCATACCCACGTACACTATCATTGACACTACCTATGTTTCCTTAGTCATACCCACGTACAGTATCATTGATACAACCTTTGTTTCCTTAGTCATACCCACGTACATTATCACTATTACTACCTATGTTTCCTTAGTCATACCCACGTACAGTATCATTGATACAACCTATGTTTCCTTAGTCATACCCACGTACAGTATCACTGATACTACCTATGTTTCCTTAATCATGCCAACGTACAGTATCACTGATACAACCTATGTTTCCTTAGTCATACCCACGTACATTATCACTAATACTACCTATGTTTCCTTAGTCATACCCACGTACAGTATCACTGATACAACCTATGTTTCCATAGTCATACCCACGTACAGTATCACTAATACTACCTATGTTTCCTTAATCATACCCACGTACAGTATCACTGATACTACCTATGTTTCCTTAGTCATACCCACGTAGAGTATCACTAATACTACCTATGTTTCCTTAATCATACCAACGTACAGTATCATTGATACAATCTATGTTTCCTTAATCATACCAATGTACAGTATCATTGATACAACCTACGTTTCCTTAATCATACCCACGTACAGTATCATTGACACAACCTATGTTTCCTTAATCATACCCACGTACAGTATCACTGACATAACCTATGTTTCCTTAATCATACCCACGTACAGTATCACTGATACAACATATGTTTCCTTAGTCATACCAACATACAGTATCACTGACACAACCTATGTTTCCTTAGTCATACCAACGTACAGTATCACTGATACAACCTATGTTTCCTTAGTCATACCAACGTACAGTATCACTGATACAACCTATGTTTCCTTAGTCATACCAACGTACAGTATCATTGATACAACCTATGTTTCCTTAGTCATACCAACGTACAGTATCACTGATACAACCTATGTTTCCTTAGTCATACCAACGTACAGTATCACTGATACAACCTATGTTTCCTTAGTCATACCAACGTACAGTATCACTGACAAAACCTATGTTTCCTTAGTCATACCAACGTACAGTATCACTAATACAACCTATGTTTCCTTAATCATACCAACGTACAGTATCATTGATACAACCTATGTTTCCTTAATCATACCAACGTACAGTATCACTGACACAACCTATGTTTCCTTAGTCATAACCACGTACAGTATCACTGATACAACCTATGTTTCCTTAGTCATACCCACGTACAGTATCACTGATACAACCTATGTTTCCTTAGTCATACCCACGTACAGTATCACTAATACAACCAATGTTTCCTTAGTCATACCAACGTATAGTATCACTGATACAACCTATGTTTCCTTAGTCATACCAACGTACAGTATCCTTGATACAACCTATGTTTCCTTAGTCATACCAACGTACAGTATCACTGATACAACATATGTTTCCTTAGTCATACCAACGTACAGTATCACTGATACAACATATGTTTCCTTAGTCATACCAACGTACAGTATCACTGATACAACATATGTTTCCTTAGTCATACCCACGTACACTATCATTGACACTACCTATGTTTCCTTAGTCATACCCACGTACAGTATCATTGATACAACCTTTGTTTCCTTAGTCATACCCACGTACATTATCACTATTACTACCTATGTTTCCTTAGTCATACCCACGTACAGTATCATTGATACAACCTATGTTTCCTTAGTCATACCCACGTACAGTATCACTGATACAACATGTTTCCTTAGTCATACCAACGTATAGTATCACTGATACAACCTATGTTTCCGTAGTCATACCAACGTACAGTATCACTGATACAGCATATGTTTCCTTAGTCATACCAACGTACAGTATCACTGATACAACATATGTTTCCTTAGTCATACCAACGTACAGTATCACTGATACAACATATGTTTCCTTAGTCATACCAACGTATAGTATCACTGACACAACCTATGTTTCCTTAGTCATACCAACGTATAGTATCACCGACACAACCTATGTTTCCTTAGTCATACCAACGTATAGTATCACTGATACAACATATGTTTCCTTAGTCATACCAACGTATAGTATCACTGATACAACATATGTTTCCTTAGTCATACCAACGTACAGCATCACTGATACAACATATGTTTCCTTAGTCATACCAACGTACAGTATCACTGATACAACATATGTTTCCTTAGTCATACCAACGTACAGCATCACTGACACAACCTATGTTTCCTTAGTCATACCAACGTATAGTATCACTGATACAACCTATGTTTCCTTAGTCATACCAACGTACAGTATCACTGACACAACCTATGTTTCCTTAGTCATACCAACGTACAGTATCACTGACACAACCTATGTTTCCTTAGTAATACCAACGTATAGTAGCACTGATACAACCTATGTTTCCTTAGTCATACCAACGTATAGTATCACTGATAGAACCTATGTTTCCTTAAGCATACCAAAGTATAGTATCACTGACACAACCTATGTTTCCTTAGTCATACCAACGTATAGTATCACTGATACAACCTATGTTTCCTTAGTGATACCAATGTCTAGTATCACTGATACAACCTATGTTTCCTTAGTCATACCAACGTATAGTATCAGTGACTCAACCTATGTTTCCTTAGTCATACCAACGTATAGTATCAATGACACAACCTATGTTTCCTTAATCATACCAACGTACAAAATCACTGATACAACCTGTGTTTCCTTAGTCATACCAACGTACAGTATCACTGATACAACCTATGTTTCCTTAGTCATACCAACGTACAGTATCATTGACACTACCTATGTTTCCTTAGTCATACCAACGTATAGTATCACCGATACAACCTATGTTTCCTTAGTCATACCAACATACAGTATCATTGAGACTACCTATGTTTCGTTAGTCATACCAACGTATAGTATCACTGACACAACCTATGTTTCCTTAGTCATACCCACGTACAGTATCACTGACACAACCTATGTTTCCTTAGTCATACCAACGTACAGTATCACTGATACAACCTATGTTTCCTTAGTCATACCAACGTATAATATCACTGATACAACATATGTTTCCTTAGTCATACCAACGTATAGTATCACTGATAGAAGATATGTTTCCTTAGTCATACCAACGTATAGTATCACTGACACAACCTATGTTTCCTTAAGCATACCAACGTATAGTATCACTGACACAACCTATGTTTCCTTAGTCATACCAACGTATAGTATCACTGATACAACATATGTTTCCTTAGTCATACCAACGTACAGTATCACTGACACAACCTATGTTTCCTTAGTCATACCAACATACAGTATCACTGATACAACCTATGTTTCCTTAGTCATACCAACGTACAGTATCACTGACACAACCTATGTTTCCTTAGTCATACCAAAGTATAGTATCACTGATACAACCTATGTTTCCTTAGTCATACCAACGTATAGTATCACTGACACAACCTATGTTTCCTTAGTCATACCAACGTATAGTATCACTGATACAACATTGTTTCCTTAGTCATACCAACGTACAGTATCACTGATACAACCTATGTTTCCTTAGTCATACCAACGTATAGTATCACTGATACAACATATGTTTCCTTAGTCATACCAACGTATAGTATCACTGATACAACCTATGTTTCCTTAGTCATACCAACGTACAGTATCACTGATACAACATATGTTTCCTTAGTCATACCAACATACAGTATCACTGATACAACATATGTTTCCTTAGTCATACCAACGTACAGTATCACTGATACAACCTATGTTTCCTTAGTCATACCCACGTATAGTATCACTGATACAACCTATGGTTACTTAGTCATACCAACGTACAGTATCATTGACATTACCTATGTTTCCTTAGTCATACCCACGTACAGTATCACTGACACAACCTATGTTTCCTTAATCATACCAACGTACAGTATCATTGACACTACCTATGTTTCCTTAGTCATACCAACGTATAGTATCACTGACACAACCTATGTTTCCTTCGTCATACGAACGTATAGTATCACTGATACAACCTAGGTTTCCTTAGGCATACCAACGTACAGTATCACTGATACAACATATGTTTCCTTAGTCATACCAACATACAGTATCACTGATACAACATATGTTTCCTTAGTCATACCAACGTATAGTATCACTGACACAACCTATGTTTCCTTAGGCATACCAACGTACAGTATCACTAATACAACCTATGTTTCCTTAGTCATACCCACGTATAGTATCACTGATACAACATATGTTTCCTTAGTCATACCAACGTACAGTATCACTGATACAACCTATGTTTCCTTAGTCATACCCACGTACAGTATCACTGACACAACCTATGTTTCCTTAGTCATACCAATGTACAGTATCACTGATACAACCTATGTTTCCTTAGTCATACCCACGTACAGTATCACTGATACAACATATGTTTCCTTAGTCATACCAACGTACAGTATCACTGATGCAACATATGTTTCCTTAGTCATACCAACGTATAGTATCACTGATACAACCTATGTTTCCTTAGTCATACCAACGTACAGTATCACTGATACAACATATGTTTCCTTAGTCATACCAACGTACAGTATCACTGACACAACCTATGTTTCCTTAGTCATACCAACGTATAGTATCACTGATACAACCTATGTTTCCTTAGTCATACCAACGTACACTATCACTGACACAACCTATGTTTCCTTAGTCATACCAACGTATAGTATCACTGATACAACCTATGTTTCCTTAGTCATACCAACGTATAGTATCACTGATAGAACCTATGTTTCCTTAGTCATACCAACATATAGTATCACTGACACAACCTATGTTTCCTTAGTCATACCAACGTATGGTATCACTGATACAACCTATGTTTCCTTAGTCATACCAACGTATAGTATCACTGATACAACCTATGTTTCCTTAGTCATACCAACGTATAGTATCACTGACACAACCTATGTTTCCTTAGTCATACCAACGTATAGTATCACTGACACAACCTATGTTTCCTTAATCATACCAACGTACAGTATCACTGATACAACCTATGTTTCCTTAGTCATACCAACGTACAGTATCACTGATTCAACCTATGTTTCCTTTGTCATACCAACGTACAGTATCATTGACACTACCTATGTTTCCTTAGTCATACCAACGTATAGTATCACTAATACAACCTATGTCTCCTTAGTCATACCCACGTACAGTATCACTGATACTACCTATGTTTCCTTAATCATACCAACGTACAGTATCACTGATACAACCTATGTTTCCTTAGTCATACCCACGTACATTATCACTAATACTACCTACGTTTTCCTTAGTCATACCCACGTACAGTATCACTGATACTACCTATGTTTCCATAGTCATACCCACGTACAGTATCACTAATACTACCTATGTTTCCTTAATCATACCCACGTACAGTATCACTGATACTACCTATGTTTCCTTAGTCATACCCACGTAGAGTATCACTAATACTACCTATGTTTCCTTAATCATACCAACGTACAGTATCATTGATACAATCTATGTTTCCTTAATCATACCAACGTACAGTATCATTGATACAACCTATGTTTCCTTAATCATACCCACGTACAGTATCATTGACACAACCTATGTTTCCTTAATCATACCCACGTACAGTATCACTGACATAACCTATGTTTCCATAATTATACCCACGTACAGTATCACTGATACAACATATGTTTCCTTAGTCATACCAACATACAGTATCACTGACACAACCTATGTTTCCTTAGTCATACCAACGTACAGTATCACTGATACAACCTATGTTTCCTTAGTCATACCAACGTACAGTATCACTGATACAACCTATGTTTCCTTAATCATACCAACGTACAGTATCATTGATACAACCTATGTTTCCTTAGTCATACCAACGTACAGTATCACTGATACAACCTATGTTTCCTTAGTCATACCAACGTACAGTATCACTGATACAACCTATGTTTCCTTAGTCATACCAACGTACAGTATCACTGACACAACCTATGTTTCCTTAGTCATACCAACGTACAGTATCACTAATACAACCTATGTTTCCTTAATCATACCAACGTACAGTATCATTGATACAACCTATGTTTCCTTAATCATACCAACGTACAGTATCACTGACACAACCTATGTTTCCTTAGTCATAACCTCGTACAGTATCACTGATACAACCTATGTTTCCTTAGTCATACCCACGTACAGTATCACTGATACAACCTATGTTTCCTTAGTCATACCCACGTACAGTATCACTGTAACAACCTATGTTTCCTTAATCACACCAACGTACAGTATCACTGAAAACCTATGTTTCCTTAATCATACCAACGTACAGTATCACTGATACAACCTATGTTTCCTTAGTCATACCCACGTACAGTATCACTGATACAACCTATGTTTCCTTAGTCATACCCACGTACAGTATCAGTAATACAACCAATGTTTCCTTAGTCATACCAGCGTATAGTATCACTAATACAACCTATGTTTCCTTAGTCATACCAACGTACAGTATCCTTGATACAACCTATGTTTCCTTAGTCATACCAACGTACAGAATCACTGATACAACATATGTTTCCTTAGTCATACCAACGTACAGTATCACTGATACAACATATGTTTCCTTAGTCATACCAACGTACAGTATCTCTGATACAACATATGTTTCCTTAGTCATACCAACATACAGTATCACTGATACAACATATGTTTCCTTAGTCATACCAAGGTATAGTATCACTGATACAACCTATGTTTCCGTAGTCATACCAACGTACAGTATCACTGATACAACATATGTTTCCTTAGTCATACCAACGTACAGTATCACTGATACAACATATGTTTCCTTAGTCATAGCAACGTACAGTATCACTGATACAACATATGTTTCCTTAGTCATACCAACGTATAGTATCACTGACACAACCTATGTTTCCTTAGTCATACCAACGTATAGTATCACTGACACAACCTATGTTTCCTTAGTCATACCAACGTATAGTATCACTGATACAACATATGTTTCCTTAGTCATACCAACGTATAGTATCACTGATACAACATATGTTTCCTTAGTCATACCAACGTACAGCATCACTGATACAACCTATGTTTCCTTAGTCATACCAACGTACAGTGTCACTGATACAACATATGTTTCCTTAGTCATACCAACGTACAGCATCACTGACACAACCTATGTTTCCTTAGTCATACCAACGTATAGTATCACTGATACAACCTATGTTTTCTTAGTCATACCAACGTACAGTATCACTGACACAACCTATGTTTCCTTAGTAATACCAACGTATAGTAGCACTGATACAACCTATGTTTCCTTAGTCATACCAACGTATAGTATCACTGATAGAACCTATGTTTCCTTAGTCATACCAAAGTATAGTATCACTGACACAACCTATGTTTCCTTAATCATACCAACGTATAGTATCACTCATACAACCTATGTTTCCTTAGTGATACCAACGTCTAGTATCACTGATACAACCTATGTTTCCTTAGTCATACCAACGTATAGTATCAGTGACACAACCTATGTTTCCTTAGTCATACCAACGTATAGTATCACTGACACAACCTATGTTTCCTTAATCATACCAACGTACAAAATCACTGATACAACCTGTGTTTCCTTAGTCATACCAACGTACAGTATCACTGATACAACCTATGTTTCCTTAGTCATACCAACGTACAGTATCATTGACACTACCTATGTTTCCTTAGTCATACCAACGTATAGTATCACCGATACAACCTATGTTTCCTTAGTCATACCAACATACAGTATCATTGACACTGCCTATGTTTCGTTAGTCATACCAACGTATAGTATCACTGACACAACCTATGTTTCCTTAGTCATACCCACGTACAGTATCACTGATACAACCTATGTTTCCTTAGTCATACCAACGTACAGTATCACTGATACAACCTATGTTTCCTTAGTCATACCAACGTATAATATCACTGATACAACATATGTTTCCTTAGTCATACCAACGTATAGTATCACTGATAGAAGATATGTTTCCTTAGTCATACCAACGTATAGTATCACTGACACAACCTATGTTTCCTTAGGCATACCAACGTATAGTATCACTGACACAACCTATGTTTCCTTAGTCATACCAACGTATAGTATCACTGATACAACATATGTTTCCTTAGTCATACCAACGTACAGTATCACTGACACAACCTATGTTTCCTTAGTCATACCAACATACAGTATCACTGATACAACCTATGTTTCCTTAGTCATACCAACGTACAGTATCACTGACACAACCTATGTTTCCTTAGTCATACCAAAGTATAGTATCACTGATACAACCTATGTTTCCTTAGTCATACCAACGTATAGTATCACTGACACAACCTATGTTTCCTTAGTCATACCAACGTATAGTATCACTGATACAACATTGTTTCCTTAGTCATACCAATGTACAGTATCACTGATACAACCTATGTTTCCTTAGTCATACCAACGTATAGTATCACTGATACAACATATGTTTCCTTAGTCATACCAACGTATAGTATCACTGATACAACCTATGTTTCCTTAGTCATACCAACGTACAGTATCACTGATACAACATATGTTTCCTTAGTCATACCAACATACAGTATCACTGATACAACATATGTTTCCTTAGTCATACCAACGTACAGTATCACTGATACAACCTATGTTTCCTTAGTCATACCCACGTATAGTATCACTGATACAACCTATGGTTACTTAGTCATACCAACGTACAGTATCATTGACATTACCTATGTTTTCTTAGTCATACCCACGTACAGTATCACTGACACAACCTATGTTTCCTTAATCATACCAACGTACAGTATCATTGACACTACCTATGTTTCCTTAGTCATACCAACGTATAGTATCACTGACACAACCTATGTTTCCTTAGTCATACGAACGTATAGTATCACTGATACAACCTATGTTTCCTTAGTCATACCAACGTACAGTATCACTGATACAACATATGTTTCCTTAGTCATACCAACATACAGTATCACTGATACAACATATGTTTCCTTAGTCATACCAACGTATAGTATCACTGACACAACCTATGTTTCCTTAGTCATACCAACGTACAGTATCACTAATACAACCTATGTTTGCTTAGTCATACCCACGTAGAGTATCACTGATACAACATATGTTTCCTTAGTCATACCAACGTACAGTATCACTGATACAACCTATGTTTCCTTAGTCATACCCACGTACAGTATCACTGACACAACCTATGTTTCCTTAGTCATACCAACGTACAGTATCACTGATACAACCTATGTTTCCTTAGTCATACCCACGTACAGTATCACTGATACAACATATGTTTCCTTAGTCATACCAACGTACAGTATCACTGATGCAACATATGTTTCCTTAGTCATACCAACGTATAGTATCACTGATACAACCTATGTTTCCTTAGTCATACCAACGTACAGTATCACTGATACAACATATGTTTCCTTAGTCATACCAACGTACAGTATCACTGACACAACCTATGTTTCCTTAGTCATACCAACGTATAGTATCACTGATACAACCTATGTTTCCTTAGTCATACCAACGTACAGTATCACTGACACAACCTATGTTTCCTTAGTCATACCAACGTATAGTATCACTGATACAACCTATGTTTCCTTAGTCATACCAACGTATAGTATCAATGATAGAACCTATGTTTCCTAGTCATACCAACATATAGTATCACTGACACAACCTATGTTTCCTTAGTCATACCAACG
The DNA here is from genome assembly GCA_030765065.1 of Deroplatys truncata. NCBI lineage: Eukaryota > Metazoa > Arthropoda > Insecta > Mantodea > Mantidae > Deroplatys > Deroplatys truncata. The sequence continues at coordinate 2,940,144 of CM060981.1, read as the reverse complement.
TATGGTATCACTGATACAACCTATGTTTCCTTAGTCATACCAACGTATAGTATCACTGATACAACCTATGTTTCCTTAGTCATACCAACGTATAGTATCACTGACACAACCTATGTTTCCTTAGTCATACCAACGTATAGTATCACTGACACAACCTATGTTTCCTTAATCATACCAACGTACAGTATCACTGATACAACCTATGTTTCCTTAGTCATACCAACGTACAGTATCACTGATACAACCTATGTTTCCTTTGTCATACCAACGTACAGTATCATTGACACTACCTATGTTTCCTTAGTCATACCAACGTATAGTATCACTAATACAACCTATGTTTCCTTAGTCATACCCACGTACAGTATCATTGACACACCCTATGTTTTCTGAATCATTCCAACGTACAGTATCACTGATACAACCTATGTTTCCTTAGTCATACCCACGTACAGTATCATTGATACAACCTATGTTTCCTTAGTCATACCCACGTACAGTATCACTGATACAACCTGTTTCCTTAGTCATACCCACGTACACTATCATTGACACTACCTATGTTTCCTTAGTCATACCCACGTACAGTATCATTGATACAACCTATGTTTCCTTAGTCATACCCACGTACATTATCACTAATACTACCTATGTTTCCTAAGTCATACCCACGTACAGTATCATTGATACAACCTATGTTTCCTTAGTCATACCCACGTACAGTATCACTGATACAACCTATGTTTCCTTAGTCATACCCACGTACACTATCATTGACACTGCCTATGTTTCCTTAGTCATACCCACGTACAGTATCATTGATACAACCTATGTTTCCTTAGTCATACCCACATACATTATCACTAATACTACCTATGTTTCCTTAGTCATACCCACGTACAGTATCATTGATACAACCTTTGTTTCCTTAGTCATACCCACGTACAGTATCACTGATACTACCTATGTTTCCTTAATCATACCAACGTACAGTATCACTGATACAACCTATGTTTCCTTAGTCATACCCACGTACATTATCACTAATACTACCTATGTTTCCTTAGTCATACCCACGTACAGTATCACTGATACTACCTATGTTTCCTTAGTCATACCCACGTACAGTATCACTAATACTACCTATGTTTCCTTAATCATACCCACGTACAGTATCACTGATACTACCTATGTTTCCTTAGTCATACCCACGTAGAGTATCACTAATACTACCTATGTTTCCTTAATCATACCAACGTACAGTATCATTGATACAATCTATGTTTCCTTAATCATACCAACGTACAGTATCATTGATACAACCTATGTTTCCTTAATCATACCCACGTACAGTATCATTGACACAACCTATGTTTCCTTAATCATACCCACGTACAGTATCACTGATATAACCTATATTTCCTTAATCATACCCACGTACAGTATCACTGATACAACATATGTTTCCTTAGTCATACCAACGTACAGTATCACTGACACAACCTATGTTTCCTTAGTCATACCAACGTACAGTATCACTGATACAACCTATGTGTCCTTAGTCATACCAACGTACAGTATCACTGATACAACCTATGTTTCCTTAGTCATACCAACGTACAGTATCATTAATACAACCTATGTTTCCTTAGTCATACCAACGTACAGTATCACTGATACAACCTATGTTTCCTTAGTCATACCAACGTACAGTATCACTGATACAACCTATGTTTCCTTAGTCATACCAACGTACAGTATCACTGACACAACCTATGTTTCCTTAGTCATACCAACGTACAGTATCACTAATACAACCTATGTTTCCTTAATCATACCAACGTACAGTATCATTGATACAACCTATGTTTCCTTAATCATACCAACGTACAGTATCACTGACACAACCTATGTTTCCTTAGTCATAACCACGTACAGTATCACTGATACAACCTATGTTTCCTTAGTCATACCCACGTACAGTATCACTGATACAACCTATGTTTCCTTAGTCATACCCACGTACAGTATCACTGATACAACCTATGTTTCCTTAATCACACCAACGTACAGTATCACTGAAAACCTATGTTTCCTTAATCATACCAACGTACAGTATCACTGATACAACCTATGTTTCCTTAGTCATACCCACGTACAGTATCACTGATACAACCTATGTTTCCTTAGTCATACCCACGTACAGTATCACTAATACAACCAATGTTTCCTTAGTCATACCAACGTATAGTATCACTGATACAACCTATGTTTCCTTAGTCATACCAACGTACAGTATCCTTGATACAACCTATGTTTCCTTAGTCATACCAACGTACAGTATCACTGATACAACATATGTTTCCTTAGTCATACCAACGTACAGTATCACTGATACAACATATGTTTCCTTAGTCATACCAACGTACAGTATCTCTGATACAACATATGTTTCCTTAGTCATACCAACGTACGGTATCACTGATACAACATATGTTTCCTTAGTCATACCAACGTATAGTATCACTGATACAACCTATGTTTCCTTAGTCATACCAACGTACAGTATCACTGATACAACATATGTTTCCTTAGTCATACCAACGTACAGTATCACTGATACAACATATGTTTCCTTAGTCATACCAACGTACAGTATCACTGATACAACATATGTTTCCTTAGTCATACCAACGTATACTATCACTGACACAACCTATGTTTCCTTAGTCATACCAACGTATAGTATCACTGATACAACATATGTTTCCTTAGTCATACCAACGTATAGTATCACTGATACAACATATGTTTCCTTAGTCATACCAACGTACAGCATCACTGATACAACCTATGTTTCCTTAGTCATACCAACGTACAGTATCACTGATACAACATATGTTTCCTTAGTCATTCCAACGTACAGCATCACTGACACAACCTGTTTCCTTAGTCATACCAACGTATAGTATCACTGATACAACCTATGTTTCCTTAGTCATACCAACGTACAGTATCACTGGCACAACCTATGTTTCCTTAGTAATACCAACGTATAGTATCACTGATACAACCTATGTTTCCTTAGTCATACCAACGTATAGTATCACTGATAGAACCTATGTTTCCTTAGTCATACCAAAGTATAGTATCACTGACACAACCTATGTTTCCTTAGTCATACCAACGTATAGTATCACTGATACAACCTATGTTTCCTTAGTCATACCAACGTCTAGTATCACTGATACAACCTATGTTTCCTTAGTCATACCAACGTATAGTATCAGTGACACAACCTATGTTTCCTTAGTCATACCAACGTATAGTATCACTGACACAACCTATGTTTCCTTAATCATACCAACGTACAAAATCACTGATACAACCTATGTTTCCTTAGTCATACCAACGTACAGTATCACTGATACAACCTATGTTTCCTTAGTCATACCAACGTACAGTATCATTCACACTACCTATGTTTCCTTAGTCATACCAACGTATAGTATCACCGATACAACCTATGTTTCCTTAGTCATACCAACATACAGTATCATTGACACTACCTATGTTTCGTTAGTCATACCAATGTATAGTATCACTGACACAACCTATGTTTCCTTAGTCATACCCACGTACAGTATCACTGATACAACCTATGTTTCCTTAGTCATACCAACGTACAGTATCACTGATACAACCTATGTTTCCTTAGTCATACCAACGTATAGTATCACTGATACAACATATGTTTCCTTAGTCATACCAACGTATAGTATCACTGATACAAGATATGTTTCCTTAGTCATACCAACGTATAGTATCACTGACACAACCTATGTTTCCTTAGTCATACCAACGTATAGTATCACTGACACAACCTATGTTTCCTTAGTCATACCAACGTATAGTATCACTGATACAACATATGTTTCCTTAGTCATACCAACGTACAGTATCACTGACACAACCTATGTTTCCTTAGTCATACCAACATACAGTATCACTGATACAACCTATGTTTCCTTAGTCATACCAATGTACAGTATCACTTACACAACCTATGTTTCCTTAGTCATACCAAAGTATAGTATCACTGATACAACCTATGTTTCCTTAGTCATACCAACGTATAGTATCACTGACACAACCTATGTTTCCTTAGTCATACCAACGTATAGTATCACTGATACAACATTGTTTCCTTAGTCATACCAACGTACAGTATCACTGATACAACCTATGTTTCCTTAGTCATACCAACGTATTATATCACTGATACAACATATGTTTCCTTACTCATACCAACGTATAGTATCACTGATACAACCTATGTTTCCTTAGTTATACCAACGTACAGTATCACTGATACAACATATGTTTCCTTAGTCATACCAACATACAGTATCACTGATACAACATATGTTTCCTTAGTCATACCAACGTACAGTATCACTGATACAACCTATGTTTCCTTAGTCATACCCACGTATAGTATCACTGATACAACCTATGGTTACTTAGTCATACCAACGTACAGTATCATTGACATTACCTATGTTTCCTTAGTCATACCCACGTACAGTATCACTGACACAACCTATGTTTCCTTAATCATACCAACGTACAGTATCATTGACACTACCTATGTTTCCTTAGTCATACCAACGTATAGTATCACTGACACAACCTATGTTTCCTTAGTCATACGAACGTATAGTATCACTGATACAACCTATGTTTCCTTAGTCATACCAACGTACAGTATCACTGATACAACATATGTTTCCTTAGTCATACCAACATACAGTATCACTGATACAACATATGTTTCCTTAGTCATACCAACATATAGTATCACTGACACAACCTATGTTTCCTTAGTCATACCAACGTACAGTATCACTAATACAACGTATGTTTCCTTAGTCATACCCACGTATAGTATCACTGATACAACATATGTTTCCTTAGTCATACCAACGTACAGTATCACTGATACAACCTATGTTTCCTTAGTCATACCCACGTACAGTATCACTGACACAACCTATGTTTCCTTAGTCATACCAACGTACAGTATCACTGATACAACCTATGTTTCCTTAGTCATACCCACGTACAGTATCACTGATACAACATATGTTTCCTTAGTCATACCAACTTACAGTATCACTGATGCAACATATGTTTCCTTAGTCATACCAACGTATAGTATCACTGATACAACCTATGTTTCCTTAGTCATACCAACGTACAGTATCACTGATACAACATATGTTTCCTTAATCACACCAACGTACAGTATCACTGAAAACCTATGTTTCCTTAATCATACCAACGTACAGTATCACTGATACAACCTATGTTTCCTTAGTCATACCCACGTACAGTATCACTGATACAACCTATGTTTCCTTAGTCATACCCACGTACAGTATCAGTAATACAACCAATGTTTCCTTAGTCATACCAGCGTATAGTATCACTAATACAACCTATGTTTCCTTAGTCATACCAACGTACAGTATCCTTGATACAACCTATGTTTCCTTAGTCATACCAACGTACAGTATCACTGATACAACATATGTTTCCTTAGTCATACCAACGTACAGTATCACTGATACAACATATGTTTCCTTAGTCATACCAACGTACAGTATCTCTGATACAACATATGTTTCCTTAGTCATACCAACATACAGTATCACTGATACAACATATGTTTCCTTAGTCATACCAAGGTATAGTATCACTGATACAACCTATGTTTCCGTAGTCATACCAACGTACAGTATCACTGATACAACATATGTTTCCTTAGTCATACCAACGTACAGTATCACTGATACAACATATGTTTCCTTAGTCATACCAACGTACAGTATCACTGATACAACATATGTTTCCTTAGTCATACCAACGTATAGTATCACTGACACAACCTATGTTTCCTTAGTCATACCAACGTATAGTATCACTGACACAACCTATGTTTCCTTAGTCATACCAACGTATAGTATCACTGATACAACATATGTTTCCTTACTCATACCAACGTATAGTATCACTGATACAACATATGTTTCCTTAGTCATACCAACGTACAGCATCACTGATACAACCTATGTTTCCTTAGTCATACCAACGTACAGTGTCACTGATACAACATATGTTTCCTTAGTCATACCAACGTACAGCATCACTGACACAACCTATGTTTCCTTAGTCATACCAACGTATAGTATCACTGATACAACCTATGTTTTCTTAGTCATACCAACGTACAGTATCACTGACACAACCTATGTTTCCTTAGTAATACCAACGTATAGTAGCACTGATACAACCTATGTTTCCTTAGTCATACCAACGTATAGTATCACTGATAGAACCTATGTTTCCTTAGTCATACCAAAGTATAGTATCACTGACACAACCTATGTTTCCTTAATCATACCAACGTATAGTATCACTCATACAACCTATGTTTCCTTAGTGATACCAACGTCTAGTATCACTGATACAACCTATGTTTCCTTAGTCATACCAACGTATAGTATCAGTGACACAACCTATGTTTCCTTAGTCATACCAACGTATAGTATCACTGACACAACCTATGTTTCCTTAATCATACCAACGTACAAAATCACTGATACAACCTGTGTTTCCTTAGTCATACCAACGTACAGTATCACTGATACAACCTATGTTTCCTTAGTCATACCAACGTACAGTATCATTGACACTACCTATGTTTCCTTAGTCATACCAACGTATAGTATCACCGATACAACCTATGTTTCCTTAGTCATACCAACATACAGTATCATTGACACTGCCTATGTTTCGTTAGTCATACCAACGTATAGTATCACTGACACAACCTATGTTTCCTTAGTCATACCCACGTACAGTATCACTGATACAACCTATGTTTCCTTAGTCATACCAACGTACAGTATCACTGATACAACCTATGTTTCCTTAGTCATACCAACGTATAATATCACTGATACAACATATGTTTCCTTAGTCATACCAACGTATAGTATCACTGATAGAAGATATGTTTCCTTAGTCATACCAACGTATAGTATCACTGACACAACCTATGTTTCCTTAGGCATACCAACGTATAGTATCACTGACACAACCTATGTTTCCTTAGTCATACCAACGTATAGTATCACTGATACAACATATGTTTCCTTAGTCATACCAACGTACAGTATCACTGACACAACCTATGTTTCCTTAGTCATACCAACATACAGTATCACTGATACCACCTATGTTTCCTTAGTCATACCAACGTACAGTATCACTGACACAACCTATGTTTCGTTAGTCATACCAAAGTATAGTATCACTGATACAACCTATGTTTCCTTAGTCATACCAACGTATAGTATCACTGACACAACCTATGTTTCCTTAGTCATACCAACGTATAGTATCACTGATACAACATTGTTTCCTTAGTCATACCAATGTACAGTATCACTGATACAACCTATGTTTCCTTAGTCATACCAACGTATAGTATCACTGATACAACATATGTTTCCTTAGTCATACCAACGTATAGTATCACTGATACAACCTATGTTTCCTTAGTCATACCAACGTACAGTATCACTGATACAACATATGTTTCCTTAGTCATACCAACATACAGTATCACTGATACAACATATGTTTCCTTAGTCATACCAACGTACAGTATCACTGATACAACCTATGTTTCCTTAGTCATACCCACGTATAGTATCACTGATACAACCTATGGTTACTTAGTCATACCAACGTACAGTATCATTGACATTACCTATGTTTTCTTAGTCATACCCACGTACAGTATCACTGACACAACCTATGTTTCCTTAATCATACCAACGTACAGTATCATTGACACTACCTATGTTTCCTTAGTCATACCAACGTATAGTATCACTGACACAACCTATGTTTCCTTAGTCATACGAACGTATAGTATCACTGATACAACCTATGTTTCCTTAGTCATACCAACGTACAGTATCACTGATACAACATATGTTTCCTTAGTCATACCAACATACAGTATCACTGATACAACATATGTTTCCTTAGTCATACCAACGTATAGTATCACTGACACAACCTATGTTTCCTTAGTCATACCAACGTACAGTATCACTAATACAACCTATGTTTGCTTAGTCATACCCACGTAGAGTATCACTGATACAACATATGTTTCCTTAGTCATACCAACGTACAGTATCACTGATACAACCTATGTTTCCTTAGTCATACCCACGTACAGTATCACTGACACAACCTATGTTTCCTTAGTCATACCAACGTACAGTATCACTGATACAACCTATGTTTCCTTAGTCATACCCACGTACAGTATCACTGATACAACATATGTTTCCTTAGTCATACCAACGTACAGTATCACTGATGCAACATATGTTTCCTTAGTCATACCAACGTATAGTATCACTGATACAACCTATGTTTCCTTAGTCATACCAACGTACAGTATCACTGATACAACATATGTTTCCTTAGTCATACCAACGTACAGTATCACTGACACAACCTATGTTTCCTTAGTCATACCAACGTATAGTATCACTGATACAACCTATGTTTCCTTAGTCATACCAACGTACAGTATCACTGACACAACCTATGTTTCCTTAGTCATACCAACGTATAGTATCACTGATACAACCTATGTTTCCTTAGTCATACCAACGTATAGTATCAATGATAGAACCTATGTTTCCTAGTCATACCAACATATAGTATCACTGACACAACCTATGTTTCCTTAGTCATACCAACGTATGGTATCACTGATACAACCTATGTTTCCTTAGTCATACCAACGTATAGTATCACTGATACAACCTATGTTTCCTTAGTCATACCAACGTATAGTATCACTGACACAACCTATGTTTCCTTAGTCATACCAACGTATAGTATCACTGACACAACCTATGTTTCCTTAATCATACCAACGTACAGTATCACTGATACAACCTATGTTTCCTTAGTCATACCAACGTACAGTATCACTGATACAACCTATGTTTCCTTTGTCATACCAACGTACAGTATCATTGACACTACCTATGTTTCCTTAGTCATACCAACGTATAGTATCACTAATACAACCTATGTTTCCTTAGTCATACCCACGTACACTATCATTGACACTACCTATGTTTCCTTAGTCATACCCACGTACAGTATCATTGATACAACCTATGTTTCCTTAGTCATACCCACGTACATTATCACTAATACTACCTATGTTTCCTAAGTCATACCCACGTACAGTATCATTGATACAACCTATGTTTCCTTAGTCATACCCACGTACAGTATCACTGATACAACCTATGTTTCCTTAGTCATACCCACGTACACTATCATTGACACTGCCTATGTTTCCTTAGTCATACCCACGTACAGTATCATTGATACAACCTATGTTTCCTTAGTCATACCCACATACATTATCACTAATACTACCTATGTTTCCTTAGTCATACCCACGTACAGTATCATTGATACAACCTTTGTTTCCTTAGTCATACCCACGTACAGTATCACTGATACTACCTATGTTTCCTTAATCATACCAACGTACAGTATCACTGATACAACCTATGTTTCCTTAGTCATACCCACGTACATTATCACTAATACTACCTATGTTTCCTTAGTCATACCCACGTACAGTATCACTGATACTACCTATGTTTCCTTAGTCATACCCACGTACAGTATCACTAATACTACCTATGTTTCCTTAATCATACCCACGTACAGTATCACTGATACTACCTATGTTTCCTTAGTCATACCCACGTAGAGTATCACTAATACTACCTATGTTTCCTTAATCATACCAACGTACAGTATCATTGATACAATCTATGTTTCCTTAATCATACCAACGTACAGTATCATTGATACAACCTATGTTTCCTTAATCATACCCACGTACAGTATCATTGACACAACCTATGTTTCCTTAATCATACCCACGTACAGTATCACTGATATAACCTATATTTCCTTAATCATACCCACGTACAGTATCACTGATACAACATATGTTTCCTTAGTCATACCAACGTACAGTATCACTGACACAACCTATGTTTCCTTAGTCATACCAACGTACAGTATCACTGATACAACCTATGTGTCCTTAGTCATACCAACGTACAGTATCACTGATACAACCTATGTTTCCTTAGTCATACCAACGTACAGTATCATTAATACAACCTATGTTTCCTTAGTCATACCAACGTACAGTATCACTGATACAACCTATGTTTCCTTAGTCATACCAACGTACAGTATCACTGATACAACCTATGTTTCCTTAGTCATACCAACGTACAGTATCACTGACACAACCTATGTTTCCTTAGTCATACCAACGTACAGTATCACTAATACAACCTATGTTTCCTTAATCATACCAACGTACAGTATCATTGATACAACCTATGTTTCCTTAATCATACCAACGTACAGTATCACTGACACAACCTATGTTTCCTTAGTCATAACCACGTACAGTATCACTGATACAACCTATGTTTCCTTAGTCATACCCACGTACAGTATCACTGATACAACCTATGTTTCCTTAGTCATACCCACGTACAGTATCACTGATACAACCTATGTTTCCTTAATCACACCAACGTACAGTATCACTGAAAACCTATGTTTCCTTAATCATACCAACGTACAGTATCACTGATACAACCTATGTTTCCTTAGTCATACCCACGTACAGTATCACTGATACAACCTATGTTTCCTTAGTCATACCCACGTACAGTATCACTAATACAACCAATGTTTCCTTAGTCATACCAACGTATAGTATCACTGATACAACCTATGTTTCCTTAGTCATACCAACGTACAGTATCCTTGATACAACCTATGTTTCCTTAGTCATACCAACGTACAGTATCACTGATACAACATATGTTTCCTTAGTCATACCAACGTACAGTATCACTGATACAACATATGTTTCCTTAGTCATACCAACGTACAGTATCTCTGATACAACATATGTTTCCTTAGTCATACCAACGTACGGTATCACTGATACAACATATGTTTCCTTAGTCATACCAACGTATAGTATCACTGATACAACCTATGTTTCCTTAGTCATACCAACGTACAGTATCACTGATACAACATATGTTTCCTTAGTCATACCAACGTACAGTATCACTGATACAACATATGTTTCCTTAGTCATACCAACGTACAGTATCACTGATACAACATATGTTTCCTTAGTCATACCAACGTATACTATCACTGACACAACCTATGTTTCCTTAGTCATACCAACGTATAGTATCACTGATACAACATATGTTTCCTTAGTCATACCAACGTATAGTATCACTGATACAACATATGTTTCCTTAGTCATACCAACGTACAGCATCACTGATACAACCTATGTTTCCTTAGTCATACCAACGTACAGTATCACTGATACAACATATGTTTCCTTAGTCATTCCAACGTACAGCATCACTGACACAACCTGTTTCCTTAGTCATACCAACGTATAGTATCACTGATACAACCTATGTTTCCTTAGTCATACCAACGTACAGTATCACTGACACAACCTATGTTTCCTTAGTAATACCAACGTATAGTATCACTGATACAACCTATGTTTCCTTAGTCATACCAACGTATAGTATCACTGATAGAACCTATGTTTCCTTAGTCATACCAAAGTATAGTATCACTGACACAACCTATGTTTCCTTAGTCATACCAACGTATAGTATCACTGATACAACCTATGTTTCCTTAGTCATACCAACGTCTAGTATCACTGATACAACCTATGTTTCCTTAGTCATACCAACGTATAGTATCAGTGACACAACCTATGTTTCCTTAGTCATACCAACGTATAGTATCACTGACACAACCTATGTTTCCTTAATCATACCAACGTACAAAATCACTGATACAACCTATGTTTCCTTAGTCATACCAACGTACAGTATCACTGATACAACCTATGTTTCCTTAGTCATACCAACGTACAGTATCATTCACACTACCTATGTTTCCTTAGTCATACCAACGTATAGTATCACCGATACAACCTATGTTTCCTTAGTCATACCAACATACAGTATCATTGACACTACCTATGTTTCGTTAGTCATACCAATGTATAGTATCACTGACACAACCTATGTTTCCTTAGTCATACCCACGTACAGTATCACTGATACAACCTATGTTTCCTTAGTCATACCAACGTACAGTATCACTGATACAACCTATGTTTCCTTAGTCATACCAACGTATAGTGTCACTGATACAACATATGTTTCCTTAGTCATACCAACGTATAGTATCACTGATACAAGATATGTTTCCTTAGTCATACCAACGTATAGTATCACTGACACAACCTATGTTTCCTTAGTCATACCAACGTATAGTATCACTGACACAACCTATGTTTCCTTAGTCATACCAACGTATAGTATCACTGATACAACATATGTTTCCTTAGTCATACCAACGTACAGTATCACTGACACAACCTATGTTTCCTTAGTCATACCAACATACAGTATCACTGATACAACCTATGTTTCCTTAGTCATACCAATGTACAGTATCACTTACACAACCTATGTTTCCTTAGTCATACCAAAGTATAGTATCACTGATACAACCTATGTTTCCTTAGTCATACCAACGTATAGTATCACTGACACAACCTATGTTTCCTTAGTCATACCAACGTATAGTATCACTGATACAACATTGTTTCCTTAGTCATACCAACGTACAGTATCACTGATACAACCTATGTTTCCTTAGTCATACCAACGTATTATATCACTGATACAACATATGTTTCCTTACTCATACCAACGTATAGTATCACTGATACAACCTATGTTTCCTTAGTTATACCAACGTACAGTATCACTGATACAACATATGTTTCCTTAGTCATACCAACATACAGTATCACTGATACAACATATGTTTCCTTAGTCATACCAACGTACAGTATCACTGATACAACCTATGTTTCCTTAGTCATACCCACGTATAGTATCACTGATACAACCTATGGTTACTTAGTCATACCAACGTACAGTATCATTGACATTACCTATGTTTCCTTAGTCATACCCACGTACAGTATCACTGACACAACCTATGTTTCCTTAATCATACCAACGTACAGTATCATTGACACTACCTATGTTTCCTTAGTCATACCAACGTATAGTATCACTGACACAACCTATGTTTCCTTAGTCATACGAACGTATAGTATCACTGATACAACCTATGTTTCCTTAGTCATACCAACGTACAGTATCACTGATACAACATATGTTTCCTTAGTCATACCAACATACAGTATCACTGATACAACATATGTTTCCTTAGTCATACCAACATATAGTATCACTGACACAACCTATGTTTCCTTAGTCATACCAACGTACAGTATCACTAATACAACGTATGTTTCCTTAGTCATACCCACGTATAGTATCACTGATACAACATATGTTTCCTTAGTCATACCAACGTACAGTATCACTGATACAACCTATGTTTCCTTAGTCATACCCACGTACAGTATCACTGACACAACCTATGTTTCCTTAGTCATACCAACGTACAGTATCACTGATACAACCTATGTTTCCTTAGTCATACCCACGTACAGTATCACTGATACAACATATGTTTCCTTAGTCATACCAACTTACAGTATCACTGATGCAACATATGTTTCCTTAGTCATACCAACGTATAGTATCACTGATACAACCTATGTTTCCTTAGTCATACCAACGTACAGTATCACTGATACAACATATGTTTCCTTAGTCATACCAACGTACAGTATCACTGACACAACCTATGTTTCCTTAGTCCTACCAACGTATAGTATCACTGATACAACCTATGTTTCCTTAGTCATACCAACGTATAGTATCACTGACACAACCTATGTTTCCTTAGTCATACCAACGTATAGTATCATTGATACAACATATGTTTCCTTAGTCATACCAACGTACAGTATCACTGACACAACCTATGTTTCCTTAGTCATACCAACATACAGTATCACTGATACAACCTATGTTTCCTTAGTCATACCAACGTACAGTATCACTGACACAACCTATGTTTCCTTAGTCATACCAACGTATAGTATCACTGATACAACCTATGTTTCCTTAGTCATACCAACGTATAGTATCACTGACACAACCTATGTTTCCTTAGTCATACCAACGTATAGTATCACTGATACAACATTGTTTCCTTAGTCATACCAACGTACAGTATCACTGATACAACCTATTTTCCTTAGTCATACCAACGTATAGTATCACTGATACAACATATGTTTCCTTAGTCATACCAACGTATAGTATCACTGATACAACCTATGTTTCCTTAGTCATACCAACGTACAGTATCACTGATACAACATATGTTTCCTTAGTCATTACAACATACAGTATCACTGATACAACATATGTTTCCTTAGTCATACCAACGTACAGTATCACTGATACAACCTATGTTTCCTTAGTCATACCCACGTATAGTATCACTGATACAACCTATGTTTCCTTAGTCATACCAACGTACAGTATCGTTGACATTACCTATGTTTCCTTAGTCATACCCACGTACAGTATCACTGACACAACCTATGTTTCCTTAATCATACCAACGTACAGTATCATTGACACTACCTATGTTTCCTTAGTCATACCAACATATAGTATCACTGACACAACCTATGTTTCCTTAGTCATACGAACGTATAGTATCACTGATACAACCTATGTTTCCTTAGTCATACCAACGTACAGTATCACTGATACAACATATGTTTCCTTAGTCATACCAACATACAGTATCACTGATACAACATATGTTTCCTTAGTCATACCAACGTATAGTACCACTGACACAACCTATGTTTCCTTAGTCATACCAACGTACAGTATCACTAATACAACCTATGTTTCCTTAGTCATACCCACGTACAGTATCATTGACACAACCTATGTTACCTTAGTCATACCCACGTACAGTATCACTGACATAACCTATGTTTCCTTAGTCATACCCACGTACAGTATCACTAATACAACCTATGTTTCCTTAGTCATACCCACGTATAGTATCACTGACATAACCTATGTTTCCTTAGTCATACCCACGTACAGTATCACTAATACAACCTATGTTTCCTTAGTCATACCCACATACAGTATCATTGACACAACCTATCTTTCCTTAGTCATACCCACGTACAGTATCACTGACACAACCTATGTTTCCTTAGTCATACCCACGTACAGTATCACTAATACAACCTATGTTTCCTTAGTCATACCCACGTACAGTATCACTGATACAACCTATGTTTCCTTAGTCATACCCACGTACAGTATCACTGATACAACCCATGTTTCCTTAGTCATACCCACGTACAGTATCACTGATACAACCTATGTTTCCTTAGTCATACCCACGTACAGTATCACTAATACTACCTATGTTTCCTTAGTCATACCCACGTACAGTATCACTGACATAACCTATGTTTCCTTAGTCATACCCACGTTCAGTATCACTGATACAACCTATGTTTCCTTAGTCATACCCACGTACAGTATCAATGATACTACCTATGTTTCCTTAGTCATACCCACGTACAGTATCACTAATACAACCTATGTTTCCTTAGTCATACCCAGGTACAGTATCACTAATACAACCTATGTTTCCTTAGTCATACCTACGTACAGTATCACTGATACTACCTATGTTTCCTTAGTCATACCCACGTACAGTATCACTAATACAACCTATGTTTCCTTAGTCATACCCACGTACAGTATCACTGATACTACCTATGTTTCCTTAGTCATACCCACGTACAGTATCACTAATACAACCTATGTTTCCTTAGTCATACCCCCGTACAGTATCACTGATACTACCTATGTTTCCTTAGTCATACCCACGTACAGTATCATTAATACAACCTATGTTTCCTTAGTCATACCCACGTACAGTATCAATGATACTACCTATGTTTCCTTAGTCATACCCACGTACAGTATCACTAATACAACCTATGTTTCCTTAGTCCTACCCACGTACAGTATCAATGATACGACCTGTTTCCTTAGTCATACCCACGTACAGTATCAATGATACAACCTATGTTTCCTTAGTCATACCAACGTACAGTATCATTGACACAACCTATGTTTCCTTAGTCATACCAATGTACAGTATCAATGATACAACCTATGTTTCCTTAGTCATACCCACGTACAGTATCAATGATACAACCTATGTTTCCTTAGTCATACCCACGTACAGTATCAATGATACAACCTATGTTTCCTTAGTCATACCCACGTACAGTATCACTAATACAACCTATGTTTCCTTAGTCATACCCACATACAGTATCAATGATACTACCTATGTTTTCTTAGTCATACCCACGTACAGTATCACTAATACAACCTATGTTTCCTTATTCATACCCACGTACAGTATCACTAATACAACCTATGTTTCCTTAGTCATACCCACGTACAGTATCACTAATACAACCTATGTTTCCTTAGTCATACCCACGTACAGTATCACTGATACAACCTATGTTTCCTTGGTCATACCCACGCACAGTATCAATGATACTACTTATGTTTCCTTAGTCATACCCACGTACAGTATCACTGATACAACCTATGTTTCCTTAGTCATACCCACGTACAGTATCACTGATACAACCTATGTTTCCTTAATCATACCCACGTACAGTATCACTAATACAACCTATGTTTCCTTAGTCATACCCACGTACAGTATCACTGACACTACCTATGTTTCCTTAGTCATACCCACGTACAGTATCATTAATACAAGCTATGTTTCCTTAATCATACCAACGTACAGTATCATTGATACAACCTATGTTTCCTTAATCATACCAACGTACAGTGTCACTGACACAACCTATGTTTCCTTAGTCATAACCACGTACAGTATCACTGATACAACCTATGTTTCCTTAGTCATACCCACGTACAGTATCACTGATACAACCTATGTTTCCTTAGTGATACCCACGTACAGTATCACTGATACAACCTATGTTTCCTTAATCACACCAACGTACAGTATCACTGAAAACCTATGTTTCCTTAATCGTACCAACGTACAGTATCACTGATACAACCTATGTTTCCTTAGTCATACCCACGTACAGTATCACTGATACAACCTATGTTTCCTTAGTCATACCCACGTACAGTATCACTGATACAACATATGTTTCCTTAGTCATACCAACGTATAGTATCACTGATACAACCTATGTTTCCTTAGTCATACCAACGTACAGTATCACTGACACAACCTATGTTTCCTTAGTCATACCAACGTATAGTATCACTGATACAACCTATGTTTCCTTAGTCATACCAACGTATAGTATCACTGATAGAACCTATGTTTCCTTAGTCATACCAACGTATAGAATCACTGACACAACCTATGTTTCCTTAGTCATACCAACGTATAGTATCACTGATACAACCTATGTTTCCTTAGTCATACCAACGTATAGTATCACTGATACAACCTATGTTTCCTTAGTCATACCAACGTATAGTATCACTGACACAACCTATGTTTCCTTAGACATACCAACGTATAGTATCACTGACACAACCTATGTTTCCTTAATCATACCAACGTACAGTATCACTGATACAACCTATGTTTCCTTAGTCATACCAACGTACAGTATCACTGATACAACCTATGTTTCCTTTGTCATACCAACGTACAGTATCATTGACACTACCTATGTTTCCTTAGTCATACCAACGTATAGTATCACTGATACAACCTATGTTTCCTTAGTTAAACCAACATACGGTATCATTGACACTACCTATATTTCCTTAGTCATACCAACGTATAGTATCACTGACACAACCTATGTTTCCTTAGTCATACCCACGTACAGTATCACTGATACAACCTATGTTTCCTTAGTCATACCAACGTACAGTATCACTGATACAACCTATGTTTCCTTAGTCATACCAACGTATAGTATCACTGATACAACATATGTTTCCTTAGTCATACCAACGTATAGTATCACTGATACAAGATATGTTTCCTTAGTCATACCAACGTATAGTATCACTGACACAACCTATGTTTCCTTAGTCATACTAACGTATAGTATCACTGACACAACCTATGTTTCCTTAGTCATACCAACATATAGTATCACTGATACAACATATCTTTCCTTAGTCATACCAACGTACAGTATCACTGACACAACCTATGTTTCCTTAGTCATACCAACATACAGTATCACTGATACAACCTATGTTTCCTTAGTCATACCAACGTACAGTATCACTGACACAACCTATGTTTCCTTAGTCATACCAACGTATAGTATCACTGATACAACCTATGTTTCCTTAGTCATAGCAACGTATAGTATCACTGACACAACCTATGTTTCCTTAGTCATACCAACGTATAGTATCACTGATACAACATTGTTTCCTTAGTCATACCAACGTACAGTATCACTGATACAACCTATTTTCCTTAGTCATACCAACGTATAGTATCACTGATACAACATATGTTTCCTTAGTCATACCAACGTATAGTATCACTGATACAACCTATGTTTCCTTAGTCATACCAACGTACAGTATCACTGATACAACATATGTTTCCTTAGTCATACCAACATACAGTATCACTGATACAACATATGTTTCCTTAGTCATACCAACGTACAGTATCACTGATACAACCTTATTTTCCTTAGTCATACCCACGTATAGTATCACTGATACAACCTATGTTTCCTTAGTCATAGCAACGTACAGTATCATTGACATTACCTGTGTTTCCTTAATCATACCCACGTACAGTATCACTGACACAACCTATGTTTCCTTAATCATACCAACGTACAGTATCATTGACACTACCTATGTTTCCTTAGTCATACCAACGTATAGTATCACTAATACAACCTATGTTTCCTTAGTCATACCCACGTACAGTATCATTGACACACCCTATGTTTTCTGAATCATTCCAACGTACAGTATCACTGATACAACCTATGTTTCCTTAGTCATACCCACGTACAGTATCATTGATACAACCTATGTTTCCTTAGTCATACCCACGTACAGTATCACTGATACTACCTATGTTTCCTTAATCATACAAACGTACAGTATCACTGATACAACCTATGTTTCCTTAGTCATACCCACGTACATTATCACTAATACTACCTATGTTTCCTTAGTCATACCCACGTACAGTATCACTGATACTACCTATGTTTCCTTAGTCATACCCACGTACAGTATCACTAATACTACCTATGTTTCCTTAATCATACCCACGTACAGTATCACTGATACTACCTATGTTTCCTTAGTCATACCCACGTAGAGTATCACTAATACTACCTATGTTTCCTTAATCATACCAACGTACAGTATCATTGATACAATCTATGTTTCCTTAATCATACCCACGTACAGTATCACTGATACAACCTATGTTTCCTTAGTCATACCAACGTACAGTATCACTGATACAACCTATGTTTCCTTAGTCATACCAACGTACAGTATCATTGATACAACTTATGTTTCCTTAGTCATACCAACGTACAGTATCACTGATACAACCTATGTTTCCTTAGTCATACCAACGTACAGTATCACTGATACAACCTATGTTTCCTTAGTCATACCAACGTACAGTATCACTGACACAACCTATGTTTCCTTAGTCATACCAACGTACAGTATCACTAATACAACCTATGTTTCCTTAATCATACCAACGTACAGTATCATTGATACAACCTATGTTTCCTTAATCATACCAACGTACAGTATCACTGACACAACCTATGTTTCCTTAGTCATAACCACGTACAGTATCACTGATACAACCTATGTTTCCTTAGTCATACCCACGTACAGTATCACTGATACAACCTATGTTTCCTTAGTCATACCCACGTACAGTATCACTGATACAACCTATGTTTCCTTAATCACACCAACGTACAGTATCACTGAAAACCTATGTTTCCTTAATCATACCAACGTACAGTATCACTGATACAACCTATGTTTCCTTAGTCATACCCACGTACAGTATCACTGATACAACCTATGTTTCCTTAGTCATACCCACGTACAGTATCACTAATACAACCTATGTTTCCTTAGTCATACCCACGTACAGTATCACTGATACTACCTATGTTTCCTTAGTCATACCCACGTACAGTATCACTAATACAACCTATGTTTCCTTAGTCATACCCCCGTACAGTATCACTGATACTACCTATGTTTCCTTAGTCATACCCACGTACAGTATCATTAATACAACCTATGTTTCCTTAGTCATACCCACGTACAGTATCAATGATACTACCTATGTTTCCTTAGTCATACCCACGTACAGTATCACTAATACAACCTATGTTTCCTTAGTCCTACCCACGTACAGTATCAATGATACGACCTATGTTTCCTTAGTCATACCCACGTACAGTATCAATGATACAACCTATGTTTCCTTAGTCATACCAACGTACAGTATCATTGACACAACCTATGTTTCCTTAGTCATACCAATGTACAGTATCAATGATACAACCTATGTTTCCTTAGTCATACACACGTACAGTATCAATGATACTACCTATGTTTCCTTAGTCATACCCACGTACAGTATCAATGATACAACCTATGTTTCCTTAGTCATACCCACGTACAGTATCACTAATACAACCTATGTTTCCTTAGTCATACCCACATACAGTATCAATGATACTACCTATGTTTTCTTAGTCATACCCACGTACAGTATCACTAATACAACCTATGTTTCCTTATTCATACCCACGTACAGTATCACTAATACAACCTATGTTTCCTTAGTCATACCCACGTACAGTATCACTAATACAACCTATGTTTCCTTAGTCATACCCACGTACAGTATCACTGATACAACCTATGTTTCTTTGGTCATACCCACGCACAGTATCAATGATACTACTTATGTTTCCTTAGTCATACCCACGTACAGTATCACTGATACAACCTATGTTTCCTTAGTCATACCCACGTACAGTATCACTGATACAACCTATGTTTCCTTACTCATACCCACGTACAGTATCACTAATACAACCTATGTTTCCTTAGTCATACCCACGTACAGTATCACTGACACTACCTATGTTTCCTTAGTCATACCCACGTACAGTATCATTAATACAAGCTATGTTTCCTTAATCATACCAACGTACAGTATCATTGATACAACCTATGTTTCCTTAATCATACCAACGTACAGTGTCACTGACACAACCTATGTTTCCTTAGTCATAACCACGTACAGTATCACTGATACTACCTATGTTTCCTTAGTCATACCCACGTACAGTATCACTGATACAACCTATGTTTCCTTAGTGATACCCACGTACAGTATCACTGATACAACCTATGTTTCCTTAATCACACCAACGTACAGTATCACTGAAAACCTATGTTTCCTTAATCGTACCAACGTACAGTATCACTGATACAACCTATGTTTCCTTAGTCATACCCACGTACAGTATCGCTGATACAACCTATGTTTCCTTAGTCATACCCACGTACAGTATCACTGATACAACATATGTTTCCTTAGTCATACCAACGTATAGTATCACTGATACAACCTATGTTTCCTTAGTCATACCAACGTACAGTATCACTGATACAACCTATGTTTCCTTAGTCATACCAACGTATAGTATCACTGATAGAACCTATGTTTCCTTAGTCATACCAACGTATAGAATCACTGACACAACCTATGTTTCCTTAGTCATACCAACGTATAGTATCACTGATACAACCTATGTTTCCTTAGTCATACCAACGTATAGTATCACTGATACAACCTATGTTTCCTTAGTCATACCAACGTATAGTATCACTGACACAACCTATGTTTCCTTAGACATACCAACGTATAGTATCACTGACACAACCTATGTTTCCTTAATCATACCAACGTACAGTATCACTGATACAACCTATGTTTCCTTAGTCATACCAACGTACAGTATCACTGATACAACCTATGTTTCCTTTGTCATACCAACGTACAGTATCATTGACACTACCTATGTTTCCTTAGTCATACCAACGTATAGTATCACTGATACAACCTATGTTTCCTTAGTTAAACCAACATACGGTATCATTGACACTACCTATATTTCCTTAGTCATACCAACGTATAGTATCACTGACACAACCTATGTTTCCTTAGTCATACCCACGTACAGTATCACTGATACAACCTATGTTTCCTTAGTCATACCAACGTACAGTATCACTGATACAACCTATGTTTCCTTAGTCATACCAACGTATAGTATCACTGATACAACATATGTTTCCTTAGTCATACCAACGTATAGTATCACTGATACAAGATATGTTTCCTTAGTCATACCAACGTATAGTATCACTGACACAACCTATGTTTCCTTAGTCATACTAACGTATAGTATCACTGACACAACCTATGTTTCCTTAGTCATACCAACGTATAGTATCACTGATACAACATATCTTTCCTTAGTCATACCAACGTACAGTATCACTGACACAACCTATGTTTCCTTAGTCATACCAACATACAGTATCACTGATACAACCTATGTTTCCTTAGTCATACCAACGTACAGTATCACTGACACAACCTATGTTTCCTTAGTCATACCAACGTATAGTATCACTGATACAACCTATGTTTCCTTAGTCATACCAACGTATAGTATCATTGACACAACCTATGTTTCCTTAGTCATACCAACGTATAGTATCACTGATACAACATTGTTTCCTTAGTCATACCAACGTACAGTATCACTGATACAACCTATTTTCCTTAGTCATACCAACGTATAGTATCACTGATACAACATATGTTTCTTTAGTCATACCAACGTATAGTATCACTGATACAACCTATGTTTCCTTAGTCATACCAACGTACAGTATCACTGATACAACATATGTTTCCTTAGTCATACCAACATACAGTATCACTGATACAACATATGTTTCCTTAGTCATACCAACGTACAGTATCACTGATACAACCTTATTTTCCTTAGTCATACCCACGTATAGTATCACTGATACAACCTATGTTACCTTAGTCATACCAACGTACAGTATCATTGACATTACCTATGTTTCCTTAATCATACCCACGTACAGTATCACTGACACAACCTATGTTTCCTTAATCATAGCAACGTACAGTATCATTGACACTACCTATATTTCCTTAGTCATACCAACGTATAGTATCACTGACACAACCTATGTTTCCTTAGTCATACCCACGTACAGTATCACTGATACAACCTATGTTTCCTTAGTCATACCAACGTACAGTATCACTGATACAACCTATGTTTCCTTAGTCATAGCAACGTATAGTATCACTGATACAACATATGTTTCCTTAGTCATACCAACGTATAGTATCACTGATACAAGATATGTTTCCTTAGTCATACCAACGTATAGTATCACTGACACAACCTATGTTTCCTTAGTCATACTAACGTATAGTATCACTGACACAACCTATGTTTCCTTAGTCATACCAACGTATAGTATCACTGATACAACATATCTTTCCTTAGTCATACCAACGTACAGTATCACTGACACAACCTATGTTTCCTTAGTCATACCAACATACAGTATCACTGATACAACCTATGTTTCCTTAGTCATACCAACGTACAGTATCACTGACACAACCTATGTTTCCTTAGTCATACCAACGTATAGTATCACTGATACAACCTATGTTTCCTTAGTCATACCAACGTATAGTATCACTGACACAACCTATGTTTCCTTAGTCATACCAACGTATAGTATCACTGATACAACATTGTTTCCTTAGTCATACCAACGTACAGTATCACTGATACAACCTATTTTCCTTAGTCATACCAACGTATAGTATCACTGATACAACATATGTTTCCTTAGTCATACCAACGTATAGTATCACTGATACAACCTATGTTTCCTTAGTCATACCAACGTACAGTATCACTGATACAACATATGTTTCCTTAGTCATACCAACATACAGTATCACTGATACAACATATGTTTCCTTAGTCATACCAACGTACAGTATCACTGATACAACCTTATTTTCCTTAGTCATACCCACGTATAGTATCACTGATACAACCTATGTTTCCTTAGTCATACCAACGTACAGTATCATTGACATTACCTATGTTTCCTTAATCATACCCACGTACAGTATCACTGACACAACCTATGTTTCCTTAATCATACCAACGTACAGTATCATTGAGACTACCTATGTTTCCTTAGTCATACCAACGTATAGTATCACTAATACAACCTATGTTTCCTTAGTCATACCCACGTACAGTATCATTGACACACCCTATGTTTTCTGAATCATTCCAACGTACAGTATCACTGATACAACCTATGTTTCCTTAGTCATACCCACGTACAGTATCATTGATACAACCTATGTTTCCTTAGTCATACCCACGTACAGTATCACTGATACTACCTATGTTTCCTTAATCATACAAACGTACAGTATCACTGATACAACCTATGTTTCCTTAGTCATACCCACGTACATTATCACTAATACTACCTATGTTTCCTTAGTCATACCCACGTACAGTATCACTGATACTACCTATGTTTCCTTAGTCATACCCACGTACAGTATCACTAATACTACCTATGTTTCCTTAATCATACCCACGTACAGTATCACTGATACTACCTATGTTTCCTTAGTCATACCCACGTAGAGTATCACTAATACTACCTATGTTTCCTTAATCATACCAACGTACAGTATCATTGATACAATCTATGTTTCCTTAATCATACCCACGTACAGTATCACTGATACAACCTATGTTTCCTTAGTCATACCAACGTACAGTATCACTGATACAACCTATGTTTCCTTAGTCATACCAACGTACAGTATCATTGATACAACTTATGTTTCCTTAGTCATACCAACGTACAGTATCACTGATACAACCTATGTTTCCTTAGTCATACCAACGTACAGTATCACTGATACAACCTATGTTTCCTTAGTCATACCAACGTACAGTATCACTGACACAACCTATGTTTCCTTAGTCATACCAACGTACAGTATCACTAATACAACCTATGTTTCCTTAATCATACCAACGTACAGTATCATTGATACAACCTATGTTTCCTTAATCATACCAACGTACAGTATCACTGACACAACCTATGTTTCCTTAGTCATAACCACGTACAGTATCACTGATACAACCTATGTTTCCTTAGTCATACCCACGTACAGTATCACTGATACAACCTATGTTTCCTTAATCACACCAACGTACAGTATCACTGAAAACCTATGTTTCCTTAATCATACCAACGTACAGTATCACTGATACAACCTATGTTTCCTTAGTCATACCCACGTACAGTATCACTGATACAACCTATGTTTCCTTAGTCATACCCACGTACAGTATCACTAATACAACCTATGTTTCCTTAGTCATACCCACGTACAGTATCACTGATACTACCTATGTTTCCTTAGTCATACCCACGTACAGTATCACTAATACAACCTATGTTTCCTTAGTCATACCCCCGTACAGTATCACTGATACTACCTATGTTTCCTTAGTCATACCCACGTACAGTATCATTAATACAACCTATGTTTCCTTAGTCATACCCACGTACAGTATCAATGATACTACCTATGTTTCCTTAGTCATACCCACGTACAGTATCACTAATACAACCTATGTTTCCTTAGTCCTACCCACGTACAGTATCAATGATACGACCTATGTTTCCTTAGTCATACCCACGTACAGTATCAATGATACAACCTATGTTTCCTTAGTCATACCAACGTACAGTATCATTGACACAACCTATGTTTCCTTAGTCATACCAATGTACAGTATCAATGATACAACCTATGTTTCCTTAGTCATACCCACGTACAGTATCAATGATACTACCTATGTTTCCTTAGTCATACCCACGTACAGTATCAATGATACAACCTATGTTTCCTTAGTCATACCCACGTACAGTATCACTAATACAACCTATGTTTCCTTAGTCATACCCACATACAGTATCAATGATACTACCTATGTTTTCTTAGTCATACCCACGTACAGTATCACTAATACAACCTATGTTTCCTTATTCATACCCACGTACAGTATCACTAATACAACCTATGTTTCCTTAGTCATACCCACGTACAGTATCACTAATACAACCTATGTTTCCTTAGTCATACCCACGTACAGTATCACTGATACAACCTATGTTTCCTTGGTCATACCCACGCACAGTATCAATGATACTACTTATGTTTCCTTAGTCATACCCACGTACAGTATCACTGATACAACCTATGTTTCCTTAGTCATACCCACGTACAGTATCACTGATACAACCTATGTTTCCTTACTCATACCCACGTACAGTATCACTAATACAACCTATGTTTCCTTAGTCATACCCACGTACAGTATCACTGACACTACCTATGTTTCCTTAGTCATACCCACGTACAGTATCATTAATACAAGCTATGTTTCCTTAATCATACCAACGTACAGTATCATTGATACAACCTATGTTTCCTTAATCATACCAACGTACAGTGTCACTGACACAACCTATGTTTCCTTAGTCATAACCACGTACAGTATCACTGATACTACCTATGTTTCCTTAGTCATACCCACGTACAGTATCACTGATACAACCTATGTTTCCTTAGTGATACCCACGTACAGTATCACTGATACAACCTATGTTTCCTTAATCACACCAACGTACAGTATCACTGAAAACCTATGTTTCCTTAATCGTACCAACGTACAGTATCACTGATACAACCTATGTTTCCTTAGTCATACCCACGTACAGTATCACTGATACAACCTATGTTTCCTTAGTCATACCCACGTACAGTATCACTGATACAACATATGTTTCCTTAGTCATACCAACGTATAGTATCACTGATACAACCTATGTTTCCTTAGTTATACCAACGTACAGTATCACTGACACAACCTATGTTTCCTTAGTCATACCAACGTATAGTATCACTGATACAACCTATGTTTCCTTAGTCATACCAACGTATAGTATCACTGATAGAACCTATGTTTCCTTAGTCATACCAACGTATAGAATCACTGATACAACCTATGTTTCCTTAGTCATACCAACGTACAGTATCACTGACACAACCTATGTTTCCTTAGTCATACCAACATACAGTATCACTGATACAACCTATGTTTCCTTAGTCATACCAACGTACAGTATCACTGACACAACCTATGTTTCCTTAGTCATACCAACGTATAGTATCACTGATACAACCTATGTTTCCTTAGTCATACCAACGTATAGTATCACTGACACAACCTATGTTTCCTTAGTCATACCAACGTATAGTATCACTGATACAACATTGTTTCCTTAGTCATACCAACGTACAGTATCACTGATACAACCTATTTTCCTTAGTCATACCAACGTATAGTATCACTGATACAACATATGTTTCCTTAGTCATACCAACGTATAGTATCACTGATACAACCTATGTTTCCTTAGTCATACCAACGTACAGTATCACTGATACAACATATGTTTCCTTAGTCATACCAACATACAGTATCACTGATACAACATATGTTTCCTTAGTCATACCAACGTACAGTATCACTGATACAACCTTATTTTCCTTAGTCATACCCACGTATAGTATCACTGATACAACCTATGTTTCCTTAGTCATAGCAACGTACAGTATCATTGACATTACCTATGTTTCCTTAATCATACCCACGTACAGTATCACTGACACAACCTATGTTTCCTTAATCATACCAACGTACAGTATCATTGACACTACCTATGTTTCCTTAGTCATACCAACGTATAGTATCACTAATACAACCTATGTTTCCTTAGTCATACCCACGTACAGTATCATTGACACACCCTATGTTTTCTGAATCATTCCAACGTACAGTATCACTGATACAACCTATGTTTCCTTAGTCATACCCACGTACAGTATCATTGATACAACCTATGTTTCCTTAGTCATACCCACGTACAGTATCACTGATACTACCTATGTTTCCTTAATCATACAAACGTACAGTATCACTGATACAACCTATGTTTCCTTAGTCATACCCACGTACATTATCACTAATACTACCTATGTTTCCTTAGTCATACCCACGTACAGTATCACTGATACTACCTATGTTTCCTTAGTCATACCCACGTACAGTATCACTAATACTACCTATGTTTCCTTAATCATACCCACGTACAGTATCACTGATACTACCTATGTTTCCTTAGTCATACCCACGTAGAGTATCACTAATACTACCTATGTTTCCTTAATCATACCAACGTACAGTATCATTGATACAATCTATGTTTCCTTAATCATACCCACGTACAGTATCACTGATACAACCTATGTTTCCTTAGTCATACCAACGTACAGTATCACTGATACAACCTATGTTTCCTTAGTCATACCAACGTACAGTATCATTGATACAACTTATGTTTCCTTAGTCATACCAACGTACAGTATCACTGATACAACCTATGTTTCCTTAGTCATACCAACGTACAGTATCACTGATACAACCTATGTTTCCTTAGTCATACCAACGTACAGTATCACTGACACAACCTATGTTTCCTTAGTCATACCAACGTACAGTATCACTAATACAACCTATGTTTCCTTAATCATACCAACGTACAGTATCATTGATACAACCTATGTTTCCTTAATCATACCAACGTACAGTATCACTGACACAACCTATGTTTCCTTAGTCATAACCACGTACAGTATCACTGATACAACCTATGTTTCCTTAGTCATACCCACGTACAGTATCACTGATACAACCTATGTTTCCTTAGTCATACCCACGTACAGTATCACTGATACAACCTATGTTTCCTTAATCACACCAACGTACAGTATCACTGAAAACCTATGTTTCCTTAATCATACCAACGTACAGTATCACTGATACAACCTATGTTTCCTTAGTCATACCCACGTACAGTATCACTGATACAACCTATGTTTCCTTAGTCATACCCACGTACAGTATCACTAATACAACCTATGTTTCCTTAGTCATACCCACGTACAGTATCACTGATACTACCTATGTTTCCTTAGTCATACCCACGTACAGTATCACTAATACAACCTATGTTTCCTTAGTCATACCCCCGTACAGTATCACTGATACTACCTATGTTTCCTTAGTCATACCCACGTACAGTATCATTAATACAACCTATGTTTCCTTAGTCATACCCACGTACAGTATCAATGATACTACCTATGTTTCCTTAGTCATACCCACGTACAGTATCACTAATACAACCTATGTTTCCTTAGTCCTACCCACGTACAGTATCAATGATACGACCTATGTTTCCTTAGTCATACCCACGTACAGTATCAATGATACAACCTATGTTTCCTTAGTCATACCAACGTACAGTATCATTGACACAACCTATGTTTCCTTAGTCATACCAATGTACAGTATCAATGATACAACCTATGTTTCCTTAGTCATACACACGTACAGTATCAATGATACTACCTATGTTTCCTTAGTCATACCCACGTACAGTATCAATGATACAACCTATGTTTCCTTAGTCATACCCACGTACAGTATCACTAATACAACCTATGTTTCCTTAGTCATACCCACATACAGTATCAATGATACTACCTATGTTTTCTTAGTCATACCCACGTACAGTATCACTAATACAACCTATGTTTCCTTATTCATACCCACGTACAGTATCACTAATACAACCTATGTTTCCTTAGTCATACCCACGTACAGTATCACTAATACAACCTATGTTTCCTTAGTCATACCCACGTACAGTATCACTGATACAACCTATGTTTCCTTGGTCATACCCACGCACAGTATCAATGATACTACTTATGTTTCCTTAGTCATACCCACGTACAGTATCACTGATACAACCTATGTTTCCTTAGTCATACCCACGTACAGTATCACTGATACAACCTATGTTTCCTTACTCATACCCACGTACAGTATCACTAATACAACCTATGTTTCCTTAGTCATACCCACGTACAGTATCACTGACACTACCTATGTTTCCTTAGTCATACCCACGTACAGTATCATTAATACAAGCTATGTTTCCTTAATCATACCAACGTACAGTATCATTGATACAACCTATGTTTCCTTAATCATACCAACGTACAGTGTCACTGACACAACCTATGTTTCCTTAGTCATAACCACGTACAGTATCACTGATACTACCTATGTTTCCTTAGTCATACCCACGTACAGTATCACTGATACAACCTATGTTTCCTTAGTGATACCCACGTACAGTATCACTGATACAACCTATGTTTCCTTAATCACACCAACGTACAGTATCACTGAAAACCTATGTTTCCTTAATCGTACCAACGTACAGTATCACTGATACAACCTATGTTTCCTTAGTCATACCCACGTACAGTATCACTGATACAACCTATGTTTCCTTAGTCATACCCACGTACAGTATCACTGATACAACATATGTTTCCTTAGTCATACCAACGTATAGTATCACTGATACAACCTATGTTTCCTTAGTCATAC
The DNA here is from genome assembly GCA_030765065.1 of Deroplatys truncata. Taxonomy (NCBI): domain Eukaryota; kingdom Metazoa; phylum Arthropoda; class Insecta; order Mantodea; family Mantidae; genus Deroplatys; species Deroplatys truncata. Next base: position 2,909,051 of record CM060981.1, on the reverse strand, counting down.
CAACGTACAGTATCACTGACACAACCTATGTTTCCTTAGTCATACCAACGTATAGTATCACTGATACAACCTATGTTTCCTTAGTCATACCAACGTATAGTATCACTGATAGAACCTATGTTTCCTTAGTCATACCAACGTATAGAATCACTGACACAACCTATGTTTCCTTAGTCATACCAACGTATAGTATCACTGATACAACCTATGTTTCCTTAGTCATACCAACGTATAGTATCACTGATACAACCTATGTTTCCTTAGTCATACCAACGTATAGTATCACTGACACAACCTATGTTTCCTTAGACATACCAACGTATAGTATCACTGACACAACCTATGTTTCCTTAATCATACCAACGTACAGTATCACTGATACAACCTATGTTTCCTTAGTCATACCAACGTACAGTATCACTGATACAACCTATGTTTCCTTTGTCATACCAACGTACAGTATCATTGACACTACCTATGTTTCCTTAGTCATACCAACGTATAGTATCACTGATACAACCTATGTTTCCTTAGTTAAACCAACATACGGTATCATTGACACTACCTATATTTCCTTAGTCATACCAACGTATAGTATCACTGACACAACCTATGTTTCCTTAGTCATACCCACGTACAGTATCACTGATACAACCTATGTTTCCTTAGTCATACCAACGTACAGTATCACTGATACAACCTATGTTTCCTTAGTCATACCAACGTATAGTATCACTGATACAACATATGTTTCCTTAGTCATACCAACGTATAGTATCACTGATACAAGATATGTTTCCTTAGTCATACCAACGTATAGTATCACTGACACAACCTATGTTTCCTTAGTCATACTAACGTATAGTATCACTGACACAACCTATGTTTCCTTAGTCATACCAACGTATAGTATCACTGATACAACATATCTTTCCTTAGTCATACCAACGTACAGTATCACTGACACAACCTATGTTTCCTTAGTCATACCAACATACAGTATCACTGATACAACCTATGTTTCCTTAGTCATACCAACGTACAGTATCACTGACACAACCTATGTTTCCTTAGTCATACCAACGTATAGTATCACTGATACAACCTATGTTTCCTTAGTCATACCAACGTATAGTATCATTGACACAACCTATGTTTCCTTAGTCATACCAACGTATAGTATCACTGATACAACATTGTTTCCTTAGTCATACCAACGTACAGTATCACTGATACAACCTATTTTCCTTAGTCATACCAACGTATAGTATCACTGATACAACATATGTTTCCTTAGTCATACCAACGTATAGTATCACTGATACAACCTATGTTTCCTTAGTCATACCAACGTACAGTATCACTGATACAACATATGTTTCCTTAGTCATACCAACATACAGTATCACTGATACAACATATGTTTCCTTAGTCATACCAACGTACAGTATCACTGATACAACCTTATTTTCCTTAGTCATACCCACGTATAGTATCACTGATACAACCTATGTTACCTTAGTCATACCAACGTACAGTATCATTGACATTACCTATGTTTCCTTAATCATACCCACGTACAGTATCACTGACACAACCTATGTTTCCTTAATCATACCAACGTACAGTATCATTGACACTACCTATATTTCCTTAGTCATACCAACGTATAGTATCACTGACACAACCTATGTTTCCTTAGTCATACCCACGTACAGTATCACTGATACAACCTATGTTTCCTTAGTCATACCAACGTACAGTATCACTGATACAACCTATGTTTCCTTAGTCATACCAACGTATAGTATCACTGATACAACATATGTTTCCTTAGTCATACCAACGTATAGTATCACTGATACAAGATATGTTTCCTTAGTCATACCAACGTATAGTATCACTGACACAACCTATGTTTCCTTAGTCATACTAACGTATAGTATCACTGACACAACCTATGTTTCCTTAGTCATACCAACGTATAGTATCACTGATACAACATATCTTTCCTTAGTCATACCAACGTACAGTATCACTGACACAACCTATGTTTCCTTAGTCATACCAACATACAGTATCACTGATACAACCTATGTTTCCTTAGTCATACCAACGTACAGTATCACTGACACAACCTATGTTTCCTTAGTCATACCAACGTATAGTATCACTGATACAACCTATGTTTCCTTAGTCATACCAACGTATAGTATCACTGACACAACCTATGTTTCCTTAGTCATACCAACGTATAGTATCACTGATACAACATTGTTTCCTTAGTCATACCAATGTACAGTATCACTGATACAACCTATTTTCCTTAGTCATACCAACGTATAGTATCACTGATACAACATATGTTTCCTTAGTCATACCAACGTATAGTATCACTGATACAACCTATGTTTCCTTAGTCATACCAACGTACAGTATCACTGATACAACATATGTTTCCTTAGTCATACCAACATACAGTATCACTGATACAACATATGTTTCCTTAGTCATACCAACGTACAGTATCACTGATACAACCTTATTTTCCTTAGTCATACCCACGTATAGTATCACTGATACAACCTATGTTTCCTTAGTCATACCAACGTACAGTATCATTGACATTACCTATGTTTCCTTAATCATACCCACGTACAGTATCACTGACACAACCTATGTTTCCTTAATCATACCAACGTACAGTATCATTGAGACTACCTATGTTTCCTTAGTCATACCAACGTATAGTATCACTAATACAACCTATGTTTCCTTAGTCATACCCACGTACAGTATCATTGACACACCCTATGTTTTCTGAATCATTCCAACGTACAGTATCACTGATACAACCTATGTTTCCTTAGTCATATCCACGTACAGTATCATTGATACAACCTATGTTTCCTTAGTCATACCCACGTACAGTATCACTGATACTACCTATGTTTCCTTAATCATACAAACGTACAGTATCACTGATACAACCTATGTTTCCTTAGTCATACCCACGTACATTATCACTAATACTACCTATGTTTCCTTAGTCATACCCACGTACAGTATCACTGATACTACCTATGTTTCCTTAGTCATACCCACGTACAGTATCACTAATACTACCTATGTTTCCTTAATCATACCCACGTACAGTATCACTGATACTACCTATGTTTCCTTAGTCATACCCACGTAGAGTATCACTAATACTACCTATGTTTCCTTAATCATACCAACGTACAGTATCATTGATACAATCTATGTTTCCTTAATCATACCCACGTACAGTATCACTGATACAACCTATGTTTCCTTAGTCATACCAACGTACAGTATCACTGATACAACCTATGTTTCCTTAGTCATACCAACGTACAGTATCATTGATACAACTTATGTTTCCTTAGTCATACCAACGTACAGTATCACTGATACAACCTATGTTTCCTTAGTCATACCAACGTACAGTATCACTGATACAACCTATGTTTCCTTAGTCATACCAACGTACAGTATCACTGACACAACCTATGTTTCCTTAGTCATACCAACGTACAGTATCACTAATACAACCTATGTTTCCTTAATCATACCAACGTACAGTATCATTGATACAACCTATGTTTCCTTAATCATACCAACGTACAGTATCACTGACACAACCTATGTTTCCTTAGTCATAACCACGTACAGTATCACTGATACAACCTATGTTTCCTTAGTCATACCCACGTACAGTATCACTGATACAACCTATGTTTCCTTAATCACACCAACGTACAGTATCACTGAAAACCTATGTTTCCTTAATCATACCAACGTACAGTATCACTGATACAACCTATGTTTCCTTAGTCATACCCACGTACAGTATCACTGATACAACCTATGTTTCCTTAGTCATACCCACGTACAGTATCACTAATACAACCTATGTTTCCTTAGTCATACCCACGTACAGTATCACTGATACTACCTATGTTTCCTTAGTCATACCCACGTACAGTATCACTAATACAACCTATGTTTCCTTAGTCATACCCCCGTACAGTATCACTGATACTACCTATGTTTCCTTAGTCATACCCACGTACAGTATCATTAATACAACCTATGTTTCCTTAGTCATACCCACGTACAGTATCAATGATACTACCTATGTTTCCTTAGTCATACCCACGTACAGTATCACTAATACAACCTATGTTTCCTTAGTCCTACCCACGTACAGTATCAATGATACGACCTATGTTTCCTTAGTCATACCCACGTACGGTATCAATGATACAACCTATGTTTCCTTAGTCATACCAACGTACAGTATCATTGACACAACCTATGTTTCCTTAGTCATACCAATGTACAGTATCAATGATACAACCTATGTTTCCTTAGTCATACCCACGTACAGTATCAATGATACTACCTATGTTTCCTTAGTCATACCCACGTACAGTATCAATGATACAACCTATGTTTCCTTAGTCATACCCACGTACAGTATCACTAATACAACCTATGTTTCCTTAGTCATACCCACATACAGTATCAATGATACTACCTATGTTTTCTTAGTCATACCCACGTACAGTATCACTAATACAACCTATGTTTCCTTATTCATACCCACGTACAGTATCACTAATACAACCTATGTTTCCTTAGTCATACCCACGTACAGTATCACTAATACAACCTATGTTTCCTTAGTCATACCCACGTACAGTATCACTGATACAACCTATGTTTCCTTGGTCATACCCACGCACAGTATCAATGATACTACTTATGTTTCCTTAGTCATACCCACGTACAGTATCACTGATACAACCTATGTTTCCTTAGTCATACCCACGTACAGTATCACTGATACAACCTATGTTTCCTTACTCATACCCACGTACAGTATCACTAATACAACCTATGTTTCCTTAGTCATACCCACGTACAGTATCACTGACACTACCTATGTTTCCTTAGTCATACCCACGTACAGTATCATTAATACAAGCTATGTTTCCTTAATCATACCAACGTACAGTATCATTGATACAACCTATGTTTCCTTAATCATACCAACGTACAGTGTCACTGACACAACCTATGTTTCCTTAGTCATAACCACGTACAGTATCACTGATACTACCTATGTTTCCTTAGTCATACCCACGTACAGTATCACTGATACAACCTATGTTTCCTTAGTGATACCCACGTACAGTATCACTGATACAACCTATGTTTCCTTAATCACACCAACGTACAGTATCACTGAAAACCTATGTTTCCTTAATCGTACCAACGTACAGTATCACTGATACAACCTATGTTTCCTTAGTCATACCCACGTACAGTATCACTGATACAACCTATGTTTCCTTAGTCATACCCACGTACAGTATCACTGATACAACATATGTTTCCTTAGTCATACCAACGTATAGTATCACTGATACAACCTATGTTTCCTTAGTCATACCAACGTACAGTATCACTGACACAACCTATGTTTCCTTAGTCATACCAACGTATAGTATCACTGATACAACCTATGTTTCCTTAGTCATACCAACGTATAGTATCACTGATAGAACCTATGTTTCCTTAGTCATACCAACGTATAGAATCACTGATACAACCTATGTTTCCTTAGTCATACCAACGTATAGTATCACTGATACAACCTATGTTTTCTTAGTCATACCAACGTATAGTATCACTGATACAACCTATGTTTCCTTAGTCATACCAACGTATAGTATCACTGACACAACCTATGTTTCCTTAGACATACCAACGTATAGTATCACTGACACAACCTATGTTTCCTTAATCATACCAACGTACAGTATCACTGATACAACCTATGTTTCCTTAGTCATACCAACGTACAGTATCACTGATACAACCTATGTTTCCTTTGTCATACCAACGTACAGTATCATTGACACTACCTATGTTTCCTTAGTCATACCAACGTATAGTATCACTGATACAACCTATGTTTCCTTAGTTAAACCAACATACGGTATCATTGACACTACCTATATTTCCTTAGTCATACCAACGTATAGTATCACTGACACAACCTATGTTTCCTTAGTCATACCCACGTACAGTATCACTGATACAACCTATGTTTCCTTAGTCATACCAACGTACAGTATCACTGATACAACCTATGTTTCCTTAGTCATACCAACGTATAGTATCACTGATACAACATATGTTTCCTTAGTCATACCAACGTATAGTATCACTGATACAAGATATGTTTCCTTAGTCATACCAACGTATAGTATCACTGACACAACCTATGTTTCCTTAGTCATACTAACGTATAGTATCACTGACACAACCTATGTTTCCTTAGTCATACCAACGTATAGTATCACTGATACAACATATCTTTCCTTAGTCATACCAACGTACAGTATCACTGACACAACCTATGTTTCCTTAGTCATACCAACATACAGTATCACTGATACAACCTATGTTTCCTTAGTCATACCAACGTACAGTATCACTGACACAACCTATGTTTCCTTAGTCATACCAACGTATAGTATCACTGATACAACCTATGTTTCCTTAGTCATACCAACGTATAGTATCACTGACACAACCTATGTTTCCTTAGTCATACCAACGTATAGTATCACTGATACAACATTGTTTCCTTAGTCATACCAACGTACAGTATCACTGATACAACCTATTTTCCTTAGTCATACCAACGTATAGTATCACTGATACAACATATGTTTCCTTAGTCATACCAACGTATAGTATCACTGATACAACCTATGTTTCCTTAGTCATACCAACGTACAGTATCACTGATACAACATATGTTTCCTTAGTCATACCAACATACAGTATCACTGATACAACATATGTTTCCTTAGTCATACCAACGTACAGTATCACTGATACAACCTTATTTTCCTTAGTCATACCCACGTATAGTATCACTGATACAACCTATGTTACCTTAGTCATACCAACGTACAGTATCATTGACATTACCTATGTTTCCTTAATCATACCCACGTACAGTATCACTGACACAACCTATGTTTCCTTAATCATACCAACGTACAGTATCATTGACACTACCTATATTTCCTTAGTCATACCAACGTATAGTATCACTGACACAACCTATGTTTCCTTAGTCATACCCACGTACAGTATCACTGATACAACCTATGTTTCCTTAGTCATACCAACGTACAGTATCACTGATACAACCTATGTTTCCTTAGTCATACCAACGTATAGTATCACTGACACAACCTATGTTTCCTTAGTCATACTAACGTATAGTATCACTGACACAACCTATGTTTCCTTAGTCATACCAACGTATAGTATCACTGATACAACATATCTTTCCTTAGTCATACCAACGTACAGTATCACTGACACAACCTATGTTTCCTTAGTCATACCAACATACAGTATCACTGATACAACCTATGTTTCCTTAGTCATACCAACGTACAGTATCACTGACACAACCTATGTTTCCTTAGTCATACCAACGTATAGTATCACTGATACAACCTATGTTTCCTTAGTCATACCAACGTATAGTATCACTGACACAACCTATGTTTCCTTAGTCATACCAACGTATAGTATCACTGATACAACATTGTTTCCTTAGTCATACCAACGTACAGTATCACTGATACAACCTATTTTCCTTAGTCATACCAACGTATAGTATCACTGATACAACATATGTTTCCTTAGTCATACCAACGTATAGTATCACTGATACAACCTATGTTTCCTTAGTCATACCAACGTACAGTATCACTGATACAACATATGTTTCCTTAGTCATACCAACATACAGTATCACTGATACAACATATGTTTCCTTAGTCATACCAACGTACAGTATCACTGATACAACCTTATTTTCCTTAGTCATACCCACGTATAGTATCACTGATACAACCTATGTTACCTTAGTCATACCAACGTACAGTATCATTGACATTACCTATGTTTCCTTAATCATACCCACGTACAGTATCACTGACACAACCTATGTTTCCTTAATCATACCAACGTACAGTATCATTGACACTACCTATATTTCCTTAGTCATACCAACGTATAGTATCACTGACACAACCTATGTTTCCTTAGTCATACCCACGTACAGTATCACTGATACAACCTATGTTTCCTTAGTCATACCAACGTACAGTATCACTGATACAACCTATGTTTCCTTAGTCATACCAACGTATAGTATCACTGATACAACATATGTTTCCTTAGTCATACCAACGTATAGTATCACTGATACAAGATATGTTTCCTTAGTCATACCAACGTATAGTATCACTGACACAACCTATGTTTCCTTAGTCATACTAACGTATAGTATCACTGACACAACCTATGTTTCCTTAGTCATACCAACGTATAGTATCACTGATACAACATATCTTTCCTTAGTCATACCAACGTACAGTATCACTGACACAACCTATGTTTCCTTAGTCATACCAACATACAGTATCACTGATACAACCTATGTTTCCTTAGTCATACCAACGTACAGTATCACTGACACAACCTATGTTTCCTTAGTCATACCAACGTATAGTATCACTGATACAACCTATGTTTCCTTAGTCATACCAACGTATAGTATCACTGACACAACCTATGTTTCCTTAGTCATACCAACGTATAGTATCACTGATACAACATTGTTTCCTTAGTCATACCAATGTACAGTATCACTGATACAACCTATTTTCCTTAGTCATACCAACGTATAGTATCACTGATACAACATATGTTTCCTTAGTCATACCAACGTATAGTATCACTGATACAACCTATGTTTCCTTAGTCATACCAACGTACAGTATCACTGATACAACATATGTTTCCTTAGTCATACCAACATACAGTATCACTGATACAACATATGTTTCCTTAGTCATACCAACGTACAGTATCACTGATACAACCTTATTTTCCTTAGTCATACCCACGTATAGTATCACTGATACAACCTATGTTTCCTTAGTCATACCAACGTACAGTATCATTGACATTACCTATGTTTCCTTAATCATACCCACGTACAGTATCACTGACACAACCTATGTTTCCTTAATCATACCAACGTACAGTATCATTGAGACTACCTATGTTTCCTTAGTCATACCAACGTATAGTATCACTAATACAACCTATGTTTCCTTAGTCATACCCACGTACAGTATCATTGACACACCCTATGTTTTCTGAATCATTCCAACGTACAGTATCACTGATACAACCTATGTTTCCTTAGTCATATCCACGTACAGTATCATTGATACAACCTATGTTTCCTTAGTCATACCCACGTACAGTATCACTGATACTACCTATGTTTCCTTAATCATACAAACGTACAGTATCACTGATACAACCTATGTTTCCTTAGTCATACCCACGTACATTATCACTAATACTACCTATGTTTCCTTAGTCATACCCACGTACAGTATCACTGATACTACCTATGTTTCCTTAGTCATACCCACGTACAGTATCACTAATACTACCTATGTTTCCTTAATCATACCCACGTACAGTATCACTGATACTACCTATGTTTCCTTAGTCATACCCACGTAGAGTATCACTAATACTACCTGTTTCCTTAATCATACCAACGTACAGTATCATTGATACAATCTATGTTTCCTTAATCATACCCACGTACAGTATCACTGATACAACCTATGTTTCCTTAGTCATACCAACGTACAGTATCACTGATACAACCTATGTTTCCTTAGTCATACCAACGTACAGTATCATTGATACAACTTATGTTTCCTTAGTCATACCAACGTACAGTATCACTGATACAACCTATGTTTCCTTAGTCATACCAACGTACAGTATCACTGATACAACCTATGTTTCCTTAGTCATACCAACGTACAGTATCACTGACACAACCTATGTTTCCTTAGTCATACCAACGTACAGTATCACTAATACAACCTATGTTTCCTTAATCATACCAACGTACAGTATCATTGATACAACCTATGTTTCCTTAATCATACCAACGTACAGTATCACTGACACAACCTATGTTTCCTTAGTCATAACCACGTACAGTATCACTGATACAACCTATGTTTCCTTAGTCATACCCACGTACAGTATCACTGATACAACCTATGTTTCCTTAATCACACCAACGTACAGTATCACTGAAAACCTATGTTTCCTTAATCATACCAACGTACAGTATCACTGATACAACCTATGTTTCCTTAGTCATACCCACGTACAGTATCACTGATACAACCTATGTTTCCTTAGTCATACCCACGTACAGTATCACTAATACAACCTATGTTTCCTTAGTCATACCCACGTACAGTATCACTGATACTACCTATGTTTCCTTAGTCATACCCACGTACAGTATCACTAATACAACCTATGTTTCCTTAGTCATACCCCCGTACAGTATCACTGATACTACCTATGTTTCCTTAGTCATACCCACGTACAGTATCATTAATACAACCTATGTTTCCTTAGTCATACCCACGTACAGTATCAATGATACTACCTATGTTTCCTTAGTCATACCCACGTACAGTATCACTAATACAACCTATGTTTCCTTAGTCCTACCCACGTACAGTATCAATGATACGACCTATGTTTCCTTAGTCATACCCACGTACGGTATCAATGATACAACCTATGTTTCCTTAGTCATACCAACGTACAGTATCATTGACACAACCTATGTTTCCTTAGTCATACCAATGTACAGTATCAATGATACAACCTATGTTTCCTTAGTCATACCCACGTACAGTATCAATGATACTACCTATGTTTCCTTAGTCATACCCACGTACAGTATCAATGATACAACCTATGTTTCCTTAGTCATACCCACGTACAGTATCACTAATACAACCTATGTTTCCTTAGTCATACCCACATACAGTATCAATGATACTACCTATGTTTTCTTAGTCATACCCACGTACAGTATCACTAATACAACCTATGTTTCCTTATTCATACCCACGTACAGTATCACTAATACAACCTATGTTTCCTTAGTCATACCCACGTACAGTATCACTAATACAACCTATGTTTCCTTAGTCATACCCACGTACAGTATCACTGATACAACCTATGTTTCCTTGGTCATACCCACGCACAGTATCAATGATACTACTTATGTTTCCTTAGTCATACCCACGTACAGTATCACTGATACAACCTATGTTTCCTTAGTCATACCCACGTACAGTATCACTGATACAACCTATGTTTCCTTACTCATACCCACGTACAGTATCACTAATACAACCTATGTTTCCTTAGTCATACCCACGTACAGTATCACTGACACTACCTATGTTTCCTTAGTCATACCCACGTACAGTATCATTAATACAAGCTATGTTTCCTTAATCATACCAACGTACAGTATCATTGATACAACCTATGTTTCCTTAATCATACCAACGTACAGTGTCACTGACACAACCTATGTTTCCTTAGTCATAACCACGTACAGTATCACTGATACTACCTATGTTTCCTTAGTCATACCCACGTACAGTATCACTGATACAACCTATGTTTCCTTAGTGATACCCACGTACAGTATCACTGATACAACCTATGTTTCCTTAATCACACCAACGTACAGTATCACTGAAAACCTATGTTTCCTTAATCGTACCAACGTACAGTATCACTGATACAACCTATGTTTCCTTAGTCATACCCACGTACAGTATCACTGATACAACCTATGTTTCCTTAGTCATACCCACGTACAGTATCACTGATACAACATATGTTTCCTTAGTCATACCAACGTATAGTATCACTGATACAACCTATGTTTCCTTAGTCATACCAACGTACAGTATCACTGACACAACCTATGTTTCCTTAGTCATACCAACGTATAGTATCACTGATACAACCTATGTTTCCTTAGTCATACCAACGTATAGTATCACTGATAGAACCTATGTTTCCTTAGTCATACCAACGTATAGAATCACTGATACAACCTATGTTTCCTTAGTCATACCAACGTATAGTATCACTGATACAACCTATGTTTTCTTAGTCATACCAACGTATAGTATCACTGATACAACCTATGTTTCCTTAGTCATACCAACGTATAGTATCACTGACACAACCTATGTTTCCTTAGACATACCAACGTATAGTATCACTGACACAACCTATGTTTCCTTAATCATACCAACGTACAGTATCACTGATACAACCTATGTTTCCTTAGTCATACCAACGTACAGTATCACTGATACAACCTATGTTTCCTTTGTCATACCAACGTACAGTATCATTGACACTACCTATGTTTCCTTAGTCATACCAACGTATAGTATCACTGATACAACCTATGTTTCCTTAGTTAAACCAACATACGGTATCATTGACACTACCTATATTTCCTTAGTCATACCAACGTATAGTATCACTGACACAACCTATGTTTCCTTAGTCATACCCACGTACAGTATCACTGATACAACCTATGTTTCCTTAGTCATACCAACGTACAGTATCACTGATACAACCTATGTTTCCTTAGTCATACCAACGTATAGTATCACTGATACAACATATGTTTCCTTAGTCATACCAACGTATAGTATCACTGATACAAGATATGTTTCCTTAGTCATACCAACGTATAGTATCACTGACACAACCTATGTTTCCTTAGTCATACTAACGTATAGTATCACTGACACAACCTATGTTTCCTTAGTCATACCAACGTATAGTATCACTGATACAACATATCTTTCCTTAGTCATACCAACGTACAGTATCACTGACACAACCTATGTTTCCTTAGTCATACCAACATACAGTATCACTGATACAACCTATGTTTCCTTAGTCATACCAACGTACAGTATCACTGACACAACCTATGTTTCCTTAGTCATACCAACGTATAGTATCACTGATACAACCTATGTTTCCTTAGTCATACCAACGTATAGTATCACTGACACAACCTATGTTTCCTTAGTCATACCAACGTATAGTATCACTGATACAACATTGTTTCCTTAGTCATACCAACGTACAGTATCACTGATACAACCTATTTTCCTTAGTCATACCAACGTATAGTATCACTGATACAACATATGTTTCCTTAGTCATACCAACGTATAGTATCACTGATACAACCTATGTTTCCTTAGTCATACCAACGTACAGTATCACTGATACAACATATGTTTCCTTAGTCATACCAACATACAGTATCACTGATACAACATATGTTTCCTTAGTCATACCAACGTACAGTATCACTGATACAACCTTATTTTCCTTAGTCATACCCACGTATAGTATCACTGATACAACCTATGTTACCTTAGTCATACCAACGTACAGTATCATTGACATTACCTATGTTTCCTTAGTCATACCCACGTACAGTATCACTGACACAACCTATGTTTCCTTAATCATACGAACGTACAGTATCATTGAAACTACCTATGTTTCCTTAGTCATACCAACGTATAGTATCACTAATACAACCTATGTTTCCTTAGTCATACCCACGTACAGTATCATTGACACACCCTATGTTTTCTGAATCATTCCAATGTACAGTATCACTGATACAACCTATGTTTCCTTAGTCATACCCACGTACAGTATCATTGATACAACCTATGTTTCCTTAGTCATACCCACGTACAGTATCACTGATACTACCTATGTTTCCTTAATCATACCAACGTACAGTATCACTGATACAACCTATGTTTCCTTAGTCATACCCACGTACATTATCACTAATACTACCTATGTTTCCTTAGTCATACCCACGTACAGTATCACTGATACTACCTATGTTTCCTTAGTCATACCCACGTAGAGTATCACTAATACTACCTATGTTTCCTTAATCATACCAACGTACAGTATCATTGATACAACCTATGTTTCCTTAATCATACCCACGTAGAGTATCACTGATACAACCTATGTTTCCTTAGTCATACCAACGTACAGTATCACTGATACAACCTATGTTTCCTTAGTCATACCAACGTACAGTATCATTGATACAACCTATGTTTCCTTAGTCATACCAACGTACAGTATCACTGATACAACCTATGTTTCCTTAGTCATACCAACGTACAGTATCACTGATACAACCTATGTGTCCTTAGTCATACCAACGTACAGTATCACTGACACAACCTATGTTTCCTTAGTCATACCAACGTACAGTATCACTAATACAACCTATGTTTCCTTAATCATACCAACGTACAGTATCATTGATACAACCTATGTTTCCTTAATCATACCAACGTACAGTATCACTGACACAACCTATGTTTCCTTAGTCATAACCACGTACAGTATCACTGATACAACCTATGTTTCCTTAGTCATACCCACGTACAGTATCACTGATACAACCTATGTTTCCTTAGTCATACCCACGTACAGTATCACTGATACAACCTATGTTTCCTTAATCACACCAACGTACAGTATCACTGAAAACCTATGTTTCCTTAATCATACCAACGTACAGTATCACTGATACAACCTATGTTTCCTTAGTCATACCCACGTACAGTATCACTGATACAACCTATGTTTCCTTAGTCATACCCACGTACAGTATCACTAATACAACCAATGTTTCCTTAGTCATACCAACGTATAGTATCACTGATACAATCTATGTTTCCTTAGTCATACCAACGTACAGTATCCTTGATACAACCTATGTTTCCTTAGTCATACCAACGTACAGTATCACTGATACAACATATGTTTCCTTAGTCATACCAACGTACAGTATCACTGATACAACATATGTTTCCTTAGTCATACCAACGTACAGTATCTCTGATACAACATATATTTCCTTAGTCATACCAACGTACAGTATCACTGATACAACATATGTTTCCTTAGACATACCAACGTATAGTATCACTGATACAACCTATATTTCCTTAGTCATACCAACGTACAGTATCACTGTTACAACATATGTTTCCTTAGTCATACCAACGTACAGTATCACTGATACAACATATGTTTCCTTAGTCATACCAACGTACAGTATCACTGATACAACATATGTTTCCTTAGTCATACCAACGTACAGTATCACTGATACAACATATGTTTCCTTAGTCATACCAACGTACAGAATCACTGATACAACATATGTTTCCTTAGTCATACCAACGTACAGTATCACTGATACAACATATGTTTCCTTAGTCATACCAACGTACAGTATCACTGATACAACCTATGTTTCCTTAGTCATACCAACGTACAGTATCACTGATACACAATATGTTTCCTTAGTCATACCAACGTACAGTATCACTGATACAACATATGTTTCCTTAGTCATACCAACGTATAGTATCACTGATACAACATATGTTTCCTTAGTCATACCAACGTACAGTATCACTGATACAACCTATGTTTCCTTAGTCATACCAACGTATAGTATCACTGACACAACCTATGTTTCCTTAGTCATACCAACCTATAGTATCACTGATACAACCTATGTTTCCTTAGTCACACCAACGTACAGTATCACTGATACAACCTATGTTTCCTTAGTCATACCAACGTACAGTATCACTAATACAACCTATGTTTCCTTAGTCATTCCAACGTATAGTATCACTGACACAACCTATGTTTCCTTAGTCATACCAACGTATTGTATCACTGATACAACCTATGTTTCCTTAGTCATACCAACGTATAGTATCACTGACACAACCTATGTATCCTTAGTCATACCAACGTACAGTATCACTGATACAACCTCTGTTTCCTTAGTCATACCAACGTACAGTATCACTGATACAACCTATGTTTCCTTAGTCATACCAACGTATAGTATCACTGATACAACCTATGTTTCCTTAGTCATACCAACGTATAGTATCACTGATACAACCTATGTTTCCTTAGTCATACCAACGTACAGTATTACTGATACAACCTATGTTTCCTTAGTCATACCAACGTACATTATCACTGATACAACCTATGTTTCCTTAGTCACACCAACGTACAGTATCACTGATACAACCTATGTTTCCTTAGTCATACCAACGTATAGTATCACTGACACAACCTATGTTTCCTTAGTCATACCAACGTATAGTATCACTGATACAACCTATGTTTCCTTAGTCATACCGACGTATAGTATCACTGACACAACCTATGTTTCCTTAGTCATACCAACGTATAGTATCACTGATACAACATATGTTTCCTTAGTCATACCAACGTATAGTATCACTGATACAACCTATGTTTCCTTAGTCATACCAACGTACAGTATCACTGATACAACATATGTTTCCTTAGTCATTACAACATACAGTATCACTGATACAACATATGTTTCCTTAGTCATACCAACGTACAGTATCACTGATACAACCTATGTTTCCTTAGTCATACCCACGTATAGTATCACTGATACAACCTATGTTTCCTTAGTCATACCAACGTACAGTATCATTGACATTACCTATGTTTCCTTAGTCATACCCACGTACAGTATCACTGACACAACCTATGTTTCCTTAATCATACCAACGTACAGTATCATTGACACTACCTATGTTTCCTTAGTCATACCAACGTATAGTATCACTGACACAACCTATGTTTCCTTAGTCATACGAACGTATAGTATCACTGATACAACCTATGTTTCCTTAGTCATACCAACGTACAGTATCACTGATACAACATATGTTTCCTTAGTCATACCAACATACAGTATCACTGATACAACATATGTTTCCTTAGTCATACCAACGTATAGTATCACTGACACAACCTATGTTTCCTTAGTCATACCAACGTACAGTATCACTAATACAACCTATGTTTACTTAGTCATACCCACGTACAGTATCATTGACACAACCTATGTTACCTTAGTCATACCCACGTACAGTATCCTGACATAACCTATGTTTCCTTAGTCATACCCACGTACAGTATCACTAATACAACCTATGTTTCCTTAGTCATACCCACGTATAGTATCACTGACATAACCTATGTTTCCTTAGTCATACCCACGTACAGTATCACTAATACAACCTATGTTTCCTTAGTCATACCCACATACAGTATCATTGACACAACCTATGTTTCCTTAGTCATACCCACGTACAGTATCACTGACATAACCTATGTTTCATTAGTCATACCCACGTACAGTATCACTAATACAACCTATGTTTCCTTAGTCATACCCACGTACAGTATCACTGACATAACCTATGTTTCCTTAGTCATACCCACGTACAGTATCACTGACACAACCTATGTTTCCTTAGTCATACCCACGTACAGTATCACTAATGCAACCTATGTTTCCTTAGTCATACCCACGTACAGTATCACTGATACAACCTATGTTTCCTTAGTCATACCCACGTACAGTATCACTGATACAACCCATGTTTCCTTAGTCATACCCACGTACAGTATCACTGATACAACCTATGTTTCCTTAGTCATACCCACGTACAGTATCACCAATACTACCTATGTTTCCTTAGTCATACCCACGTACAGTATCACTGACATAACCTATGTTTCCTTAGTCATACCCACGTTCAGTATCACTGATACAACCTATGTTTCCTTAGTCATACCCACGTACAGTATCAATGATACTACCTATGTTTCCTTAGTCATACCCACGTACAGTATCACTAATACAACCTATGTTTCCTTAGTCATACCCAGGTACAGTATCACTAATACAACCTATGTTTCCTTAGTCATACCTACGTACAGTATCACTGATACTACCTATGTTTCCTTAGTCATACCCACGTACAGTATCACTAATACAACCTATGTTTCCTTAGTCATACCCACGTATAGTATCACTGATACTACCTATGTTTCCTTAGTCATACCCACGTACAGTATCACTAATACAACCTATGTTTCCTTAGTCATACCCCCGTACAGTATCACTGATACTACCTATGTTTCCTTAGTCATACCCACGTACAGTATCATTAATACAACCTATGTTTCCTTAGTCATACCCACGTACAGTATCAATGATACTACCTATGTTTCCTTAGTCATACCCACGTACAGTATCACTAATACAACCTATGTTTCCTTAGTCCTACCCACGTACAGTATCAATGATACGACCTATGTTTTCTTAGTCATACCCACGTACAGTATCAATGATACAACCTATGTTTCCTTAGTCATACCAACGTACAGTATCATTGACACAACCTATGTTTCCGTAGTCATACCAATGTACAGTATCAATGATACAACCTATGTTTCCTTAGTCATACCCACGTACAGTATCAATGATACTACCTATGTTTCCTTAGTCATACCCACGTACAGTATCAATGATACAACCTATGTTTCCTTAGTCATACCCACGTACAGTATCACTAATACAACCTATGTTTCCTTAGTCATACCCACATACAGTATCAATGATACTACCTATGTTTTCTTAGTCATACCCACGTACAGTATCACTAATACAACCTATGTTTCCTTAGTCATACCCACGTACAGTATCACTAATACAACCTATGTTTCCTTAGTCATACCCACGTACAGTATCACTAATACAACCTATGTTTCCTTAGTCATACCCACGTACAGTATCACTGATACAACCTCTGTTTCCTTAGTCATACCCACGCACAGTATCAATGATACTACTTATGTTTCCTTAGTCATACCCACGTACAGTATCACTGATACAACCTATGTTTCCTTAGTCATACCCACGTACAGTATCACTGATACAACCTATGTTTCCTTACTCATACCCACGTACAGTATCACTAATACAACCTATGTTTCCTTAGTCATACCCACGTACAGTATCACTGACATTACCTATGTTTCCTTAGTCATACCCACGTACAGTATCATTAATACAAGCTATGTTTCCTTAATCATACCAACGTACAGTATCATTGATACAACCTATGTTTCCTTAATCATACCAACGTACAGTGTCACTGACACAACCTATGTTTCCTTAGTCATAACCACGTACAGTATCACTGATACAACCTATGTTTCCTTAGTCATACCCACGTACAGTATCACTGATACAACCTATGTTTCCTTAGTGATACCCACGTACAGTATCACTGATACAACCTATGTTTCCTTAATCACACCAACGTACAGTATCACTGAAAACCTATGTTTCCTTAATCGTACCAACGTACAGTATCACTGATACAACCTATGTTTCCTTAGTCATACCCACGTACAGTATCACTGATACAACCTATGTTTCCTTAGTCATACCCACGTACAGTATCACTGATACAACATATGTTTCCTTAGTCATACCAACGTATAGTATCACTGATACAACCTATGTTTCCTTAGTCATACCAACGTACAGTATCACTGACACAACCTATGTTTCCTTAGTCATACCAACGTATAGTATCACTGATACAACCTATGTTTCCTTAGTCATACCAACGTATAGTATCACTGATAGAACCTATGTTTCCTTAGTCATACCAACGTATAGTATCACTGACACAACCTATGTTTCCTTAGTCATACCAACGTATAGTATCACTGATACAACCTATGTTTCCTTAGTCATACCAACGTATAGTATCACTGATACAACCTATGTTTCCTTAGTCATACCAACGTATAGTATCACTGACACAACCTATGTTTCCTTAGACATACCAACGTATAGTATCACTGACACAACCTATGTTTCCTTAATCATACCAACGTACAGTATCACTGATACAACCTATGTTTCCTTAGTCATACCAACGTACAGTATCACTGATACAACCTATGTTTCCTTTGTCATACCAACGTACAGTATCATTGACACTACCTATGTTTCCTTAGTCATACCAACGTATAGTATCACTGATACAACCTATGTTTCCTTAGTTAAACCAACATACGGTATCATTGACACTACCTATATTTCCTTAGTCATACCAACGTATAGTATCACTGACACAACCTATGTTTCCTTAGTCATACCCACGTACAGTATCACTGATACAACCTATGTTTCCTTAGTCATACCAACGTACAGTATCACTGATACAACCTATGTTTCCTTAGTCATACCAACGTATAGTATCACTGATACAACATATGTTTCCTTAGTCATACCAACGTATAGTATCACTGATACAAGATATGTTTCCTTAGTCATACCAACGTATAGTATCACTGACACAACCTATGTTTCCTTAGTCATACCAACGTACAGTATCACTGATACAACCTATGTTTCCTTAGTCATACCCACGTACAGTATCACTGATACAACCTATGTTTCCTTACTCATACCCACGTACAGTATCACTAATACAACCTATGTTTCCTTAGTCATACCCACGTACAGTATCACTGACACTACCTATGTTTCCTTAGTCATACCCACGTACAGTATCATTAATACAAGCTATGTTTCCTTAATCATACCAACGTACAGTATCATTGATACAACCTATGTTTCCTTAATCATACCAACGTACAGTGTCACTGACACAACCTATGTTTCCTTAGTCATAACCACGTACAGTATCACTGATACAACCTATGTTTCCTTAGTCATACCCACGTACAGTATCACTGATACAACCTATGTTTCCTTAGTGATACCCACGTACAGTATCACTGATACAACCTATGTTTCCTTAATCACACCAACGTACAGTATCACTGAAAACCTATGTTTCCTTAATCGTACCAACGTACAGTATCACTGATACAACCTATGTTTCCTTAGTCATACCCACGTACAGTATCACTGATACAACCTATGTTTCCTTAGTCATACCCACGTACAGTATCACTGATACAACATATGTTTCCTTAGTCATACCAACGTATAGTATCACTGATACAACCTATGTTTCCTTAGTCATACCAACGTACAGTATCACTGACACAACCTATGTTTCCTTAGTCATACCAACGTATAGTATCACTGATACAACCTATGTTTCCTTAGTCATACCAACGTATAGTATCACTGATAGAACCTATGTTTCCTTAGTCATACCAACGTATAGTATCACTGACACAACCTATGTTTCCTTAGTCATACCAACGTATAGTATCACTGATACAACCTATGTTTCCTTAGTCATACCAACGTATAGTATCACTGATACAACCTATGTTTCCTTAGTCATACCAACGTATAGTATCACTGACACAACCTATGTTTCCTTAGACATACCAACGTATAGTATCACTGACACAACCTATGTTTCCTTAATCATACCAACGTACAGTATCACTGATACAACCTATGTTTCCTTAGTCATACCAACGTACAGTATCACTGATACAACCTATGTTTCCTTTGTCATACCAACGTACAGTATCATTGACACTACCTATGTTTCCTTAGTCATACCAACGTATAGTATCACTGATACAACCTATGTTTCCTTAGTTAAACCAACATACGGTATCATTGACACTACCTATATTTCCTTAGTCATACCAACGTATAGTATCACTGACACAACCTATGTTTCCTTAGTCATACCCACGTACAGTATCACTGATACAACCTATGTTTCCTTAGTCATACCAACGTACAGTATCACTGATACAACCTATGTTTCCTTAGTCATACCAACGTATAGTATCACTGATACAACATATGTTTCCTTAGTCATACCAACGTATAGTATCACTGATACAAGATATGTTTCCTTAGTCATACCAACGTATAGTATCACTGACACAACCTATGTTTCCTTAGTCATACCAACGTATAGTATCACTGACACAACCTATGTTTCCTTAGTCATACCAACGTATAGTATCACTGATACAACATATCTTTCCTTAGTCATACCAACGTACAGTATCACTGACACAACCTATGTTTCCTTAGTCATACCAACATACAGTATCACTGATACAACCTATGTTTCCTTAGTCATACCAACGTACAGTATCACTGACACAACCTATGTTTCCTTAGTCATACCAACGTATAGTATCACTGATACAACCTATGTTTCCTTAGTCATACCAACGTATAGTATCACTGACACAACCTATGTTTCCTTAGTCATACCAACGTATAGTATCACTGATACAACATATGTTTCCTTAGTCATACCAACGTATAGTATCACTGATACAACCTATGTTTCCTTAGTCATACCAACGTACAGTATCACTGATACAACATATGTTTCCTTAGTCATACCAACATACAGTATCACTGATACAACATATGTTTCCTTAGTCATACCAACGTACAGTATCACTGATACAACCTTATTTTCCTTAGTCATACCCACGTATAGTATCACTGATACAACCTATGTTTCCTTAGTCATACCAACGTACAGTATCATTGACATTACCTAAGTTTCCTTAGTCATACCCACGTACAGTATCACTGACACAACCTATGTTTCCTTAATCATACCAACGTACAGTATCATTGACACTACCTATGTTTCCTTAGTCATACCAACGTATAGTATCACTAATACAACCTATGTTTCCTTAGTCATACCCACGTACAGTATCATTGACACACCCTATGTTTTCTGAATCATTCCAACGTACAGTATCACTGATACAACCTATGTTTCCTTAGTCATACCCACGTACAGTATCATTGATACAACCTATGTTTCCTTAGTCATACCCACGTACAGTATCACTGATACTACCTATGTTTCCTTAATCATACCAACGTACAGTATCACTGATACAACCTATGTTTCCTTAGTCATACCCACGTACATTATCACTAATACTACCTATGTTTCCTTAGTCATACCCACGTACAGTATCACTGATACTACATATGTTTCCTTAGTCATACCCACGTACAGTATCACTAATACTACCTATGTTTCCTTAATCATACCCACGTACAGTATCACTGATACTACCTATGTTTCCTTAGTCATACCCACGTAGAGTATCACTAATACTACCTATGTTTCCTTAATCATACCAACGTACAGTATCATTGATACAATCTATGTTTCCTTAATCATACCCACGTACAGTATCACTGATACAACCTATGTTTCCTTAGTCATACCAACGTACAGTATCACTGATACAACCTATGTTTCCTTAGTCATACCAACGTACAGTATCATTGATACAACCTATGTTTCCTTAGTCATACCAATGTACAGTATCACTGATACAACCTATGTTTCCTTAGTCATACCAACGTACAGTATCACTGATACAACCTATGTTTCCTTAGTCATACCAACGTACAGTATCACTGACACAACCTATGTTTCCTTAGTCATACCAACGTACAGTATCACTAATACAACCTATGTTTCCTTAATCATACCAACGTACAGTATCATTGATACAACCTATGTTTCCTTAATCATACCAACGTACAGTATCACTGACACAACCTATGTTTCCTTAGTCATAACCACGTACAGTATCACTGATACAACCTATGTTTCCTTAGTCATACCCACGTACAGTATCACTGATACAACCTATGTTTCCTTAGTCATACCCACGTACAGTATCACTGATACAACCTATGTTTCCTTAATCACACCAACGTACAGTATCACTGAAAACCTATGTTTCCTTAATCATACCAGCGTACAGTATCACTGATACAACCTATGTTTCCTTAGTCATACCCACGTACAGTATCACTGATACAACCTATGTTTCCTTAGTCATACCCACGTACAGTATCACTAATACAACCAATGTTTCCTTAGTCATACCAACGTATAGTATCACTGATACAATCTATGTTTCCTTAGTCATACCAACGTACAGTATCCTTGATACAACCTATGTTTCCTTAGTCATACCAACGTACAGTATCACTGATACAACATATGTTTCCTTAGTCATACCAACGTACAGTATCACTGATACAACATATGTTTCCTTAGTCATACCAAGGTACAGTATCTCTGATACAACATATATTTCCTTAGTCATACCAACGTACAGTATCACTGATACAACATATGTTTCCTTAGACATACCAACGTATAGTATCACTGATACAACCTATGTTTCCTTAGTCATACCAACGTACAGTATCACTGTTACAACATATGTTTCCTTAGTCATACCAACGTACAGTATCACTGATACAACATATGTTTCCTTAGTCATACCAACGTACAGTATCACTGATACAACATATGTTTCCTTAGTCATACCAACGTACAGTATCACTGATACAACATATGTTTCCTTAGTCATACCAACGTACAGTATCACTGATACAACATATGTTTCCTTAGTCATACCAACGTACAGTATCACTGATACAACATATGTTTCCTTAGTCATACCAACGTACAGTATCACTGATACAACCTATGTTTCCTTAGTCATACCAACGTACAGTATCACTGATACACAATATGTTTCCTTAGTCATACCAACGTACAGTATCACTGATACAACATATGTTTCCTTAGTCATACCAACGTATAGTATCACTGATACAACATATGTTTCCTTAGTCATACCAACGTACAGTATCACTGATACAACCTATGTTTCCTTAGTCATACCAACGTATAGTATCACTGACACAACCTATGTTTCCTTAGTCATTCCAACCTATAGTATCACTGATACAACCTATGTTTCCTTAGTCACACCAACGTACAGTATCACTGATACAACCTATGTTTCCTTAGTCATACCAACGTACAGTATCACTAATACAACCTATGTTTCCTTAGTCATACCAACGTATAGTATCACTGACACAACCTATGTTTCCTTAGTCATACCAACGTATTGTATCACTGATACAACCTATGTTTCCTTAGTCATACCAACGTATAGTATCACTGACACAACCTATGTATCCTTAGTCATACCAACGTACAGTATCACTGATACAACCTATGTTTCCTTAGTCATACCAACGTACAGTATCACTGATACAACCTATGTTTCCTTAGTCATACCAACGTATAGTATCACTGATACAACCTATGTTTCCTTAGTCATACCAACGTATAGTATCACTGATACAACCTATGTTTCCTTAGTCATACCAACGTACAGTATCACTGATACAACCTATGTTTCCTTAGTCATACCAACGTACATTATCACTGATACAACCTATGTTTCCTTAGTCACACCAACGTACAGTATCACTGATACAACCTATGTTTCCTTAGTCATACCAACGTATAGTATCACTGACACAACCTATGTTTCCTTAGTCATACCAACGTATAGTATCACTGATACAACCTATGTTTCCTTAGTCATACCGACGTATAGTATCACTGACACAACCTATGTTTCCTTAGTCATACCAACGTATAGTATCACTGATACAACATAAGTTTCCTTAGTCATACCAACGTATAGTATCACTGATACAACCTATGTTTCCTTAGTCATACCAACGTACAGTATCACTGATACAACATATGTTTCCTTAGTCATTACAACATACAGTATCACTGATACAACATATGTTTCCTTAGTCATACCAACGTACAGTATCACTGATACAACCTATGTTTCCTTAGTCATACCCACGTATAGTATCACTGATACAACCTATGTTTCCTTAGTCATACCAACGTACAGTATCATTGACATTACCTATGTTTCCTTAGTCATACCCACGTACAGTATCACTGACACAACCTATGTTTCCTTAATCATACCAACGTACAGTATCATTGACACTACCTATGTTTCCTTAGTCATACCAACGTATAGTATCACTGACACAACCTATGTTTCCTTAGTCATACGAACGTATAGTATCACTGATACAACCTATGTTTCCTTAGTCATACCAACGTACAGTATCACTGATACAACATATGTTTCCTTAGTCATACCAACATACAGTATCACTGATACAACATATGTTTCCTTAGTCATACCAACGTATAGTATCACTGACACAACCTATGTTTCCTTAGTCATACCAACGTACAGTATCACTAATACAACCTATGTTTACTTAGTCATACCCACGTACAGTATCATTGACACAACCTATGTTACCTTAGTCATACCCACGTACAGTATCACTGACATAACCTATGTTTCCTTAGTCATACCCACGTACAGTATCACTACTACAACCTATGTTTCCTTAGTCATACCCACGTATAGTATCACTGACATAACCTATGTTTCCTTAGTCATACCCACGTACAGTATCACTAATACAACCTATGTTTCCTTAGTCATACCCACATACAGTATCATTGACACAACCTATGTTTCCTTAGTCATACCCACGTACAGTATCACTGACATAACCTATGTTTCATTAGTCATACCCACGTACAGTATCACTAATACAACCTATGTTTCCTTAGTCATACCCACGTACAGTATCACTGACATAACCTATGTTTCCTTAGTCATACCCACGTACAGTATCACTGACACAACCTATGTTTCCTTAGTCATACCCACGTACAGTATCACTAATACAACCTATGTTTCCTTAGTCATACCCACGTACAGTATCACTGATACAACCTATGTTTCCTTAGTCATACCCACGTACAGTATCACTGATACAACCCATGTTTCCTTAGTCATACCCACGTACAGTATCACTGATACAACCTAAGTTTCCTTAGTCATACCCACGTACAGCATCACTAATACTACCTATGTTTCCTTAGTCATACCCACGTACAGTATCACTGACATAACCTATGTTTCCTTAGTCATACCCACGTTCAGTATCACTGATACAACCTATGTTTCCTTAGTCATACCCACGTACAGTATCAATGATACTACCTATGTTTCCTTAGTCATACCCACGTACAGTATCACTAATACAACCTATGTTTCCTTAGTCATACCCAGGTACAGTATCACTAATACAACCTATGTTTCCTTAGTCATACCTACGTACAGTATCACTGATACTACCTATGTTTCCTTAGTCATACCCACGTACAGTATCACTAATACAACCTATGTTTCCTTAGTCATACCCACGTATAGTATCACTGATACTACCTATGTTTCCTTAGTCATACCCACGTACAGTATCACTAATACAACCTATGTTTCCTTAGTCATACCCCCGTACAGTATCACTGATACTACCTATGTTTCCTTAGTCATACCCACGTACAGTATCATTAATACAACCTATGTTTCCTTAGTCATACCCACGTACAGTATCAATGATACTACCTATGTTTCCTTAGTCATACCCACGTACAGTATCACTAATACAACCTATGTTTCCTTAGTCCTACCCACGTACAGTATCAATGATACGACCTATGTTTCCTTAGTCATACCCACGTACAGTATCAATGATACAACCTATGTTTCCTTAGTCATACCAACGTACAGTATCATTGACACAACCTATGTTTCCTTAGTCATACCAATGTACAGTATCAATGATACAACCTATGTTTCCTTAGTCATACCCACGTACAGTATCAATGATACTACCTATGTTTCCTTAGTCATACCCACGTACAGTATCAATGATACAACCTATGTTTCCTTAGTCATACCCACGTACAGTATCACTAATACAACCTATGTTTCCTTAGTCATACCCACATACAGTATCAATGATACTACCTATGTTTTCTTAGTCATACCCACGTACAGTATCACTAATACAACCTATGTTTCCTTAGTCATACCCACGTACAGTATCACTAATACAACCTATGTTTCCTTAGTCATACCCACGTACAGTATCACTAATACAACCTATGTTTCCTTAGTCATACCCACGTACAGTATCACTGATACAACCTATGTTTCCTTAGTCATACCCACGCACAGTATCAATGATACTACTTATGTTTCCTTAGTCATACCCACGTACAGTATCACTGATACAACCTATGTTTCCTTAGTCATACCCACGTACAGTATCACTGATACAACCTATGTTTCCTTACTCATACCCACGTACAGTATCACTAATACAACCTATGTTTCCTTAGTCATATCCACGTACAGTATCACTGACACTACCTATGTTTCCTTAGTCATACCCACGTACAGTATCATTAATACAAGCTATGTTTCCTTAATCATACCAACGTGCAGTATCATTGATACAACCTATGTTTCCTTAATCATACCAACGTACAGTGTCACTGACACAACCTATGTTTCCTTAGTCATAACCACGTACAGTATCACTGATACAACCTATGTTTCCTTAGTCATACCCACGTACAGTATCACTGATACAACCTATGTTTCCTTAGTGATACCCACGTACAGTATCACTGATACAACCTATGTTTCCTTAATCACACCAACGTACAGTATCACTGAAAACCTATGTTTCCTTAATCGTACCAACGTACAGTATCACTGATACAACCTATGTTTCCTTAGTCATACCCACGTACAGTATCACTGATACAACCTATGTTTCCTTAGTCATACCCACGTACAGTATCACTGATACAACATATGTTTCCTTAGTCATACCAACGTATAGTATCACTGATACAACCTATGTTTCCTTAGTCATACCAACGTACAGTATCACTGACACAACCTATGTTTCCTTAGTCATACCAACGTATAGTATCACTGATACAACCTATGTTTCCTTAGTCATACCAACGTATAGTATCACTGATAGAACCTATGTTTCCTTAGTCATACCAACGTATAGTATCACTGACACAACCTATGTTTCCTTAGTCATACCAACGTATAGTATCACTGATACAACCTATGTTTCCTTAGTCATACCAACGTATAGTATCACTGATACAACCTATGTTTCCTTAGTCATACCAACGTATAGTATCACTGACACAACCTATGTTTCCTTAGACATACCAACGTATAGTATCACTGACACAACCTATGTTTCCTTAATCATACCAACGTACAGTATCACTGATACAACCTATGTTTCCTTAGTCATACCAACGTACAGTATCACTGATACAACCTATGTTTCCTTTGTCATACCAACGTACAGTATCATTGACACTACCTATGTTTCCTTAGTCATACCAACGTATAGTATCACTGATACAACCTATGTTTCCTTAGTTAAACCAACATACGGTATCATTGACACTACCTATATTTCCTTAGTCATACCAACATATAGTATCACTGACACAACCTATGTTTCCTTAGTCATACCCACGTACAGTATCACTGATACAACCTATGTTTCCTTAGTCATACCAACGTACAGTATCACTGATACAACCTATTGTTTCTTAGTCATACCAACGTATAGTATCACTGATACAACATATGTTTCCTTAGTCATACCAACGTATAGTATCACTGATACAAGATATGTTTCCTTAGTCATACCAACGTATAGTATCACTGACACAACCTATGTTTCCTTAGTCATACCAACGTATAGTATCACTGACACAACCTATGTTTCCTTAGTCATACCAACGTATAGTATCACTGATACAACATATCTTTCCTTAGTCATACCAACGTACAGTATCACTGACACAACCTATGTTTCCTTAGTCATACCAACATACAGTATCACTGATACAACCTATGTTTCCTTAGTCATACCAACGTACAGTATCACTGACACAACCTATGTTTCCTTAGTCATACCAACGTATAGTATCACTGATACAACCTATGTTTCCTTAGTCATACCAACGTATAGTATCACTGACACAACCTATGTTTCCTTAGTCATACCAACGTATAGTATCACTGATACAACATTGTTTCCTTAGTCATACCAACGTACAGTATCACTGATACAACCTATTTTCCTTAGTCATACCAACGTATAGTATCACTGATACAACATATGTTTCCTTAGTCATACCAACGTATAGTATCACTGATACAACCTATGTTTCCTTAGTCATACCAACGTACAGTATCACTGATACAACATATGTTTCCTTAGTCATACCAACATACAGTATCACTGATACAACATATGTTTCCTTAGTCATACCAACGTACAGTATCACTGATACAACCTTATTTTCCTTAGTCATACCCACGTATAGTATCACTGATACAACCTATGTTTCCTTAGTCATACCAACGTACAGTATCATTGACATTACCTATGTTTCCTTAGTCATACCCACGTACAGTATCACTGACACAACCTATGTTTCCTTAATCATACCAACGTACAGTATCATTGACACTACCTATGTTTCCTTAGTCATACCAACGTATAGTATCACTAATACAACCTATGTTTCCTTAGTCATACCCACGTACAGTATCATTGACACACCCTATGTTTTCTGAATCATTCCAACGTACAGTATCACTGATACAACCTATGTTTCCTTAGTCATACCCACGTACAGTATCATTGATACAACCTATGTTTCCTTAGTCATACCCACGTACAGTATCACTGATACTACCTATGTTTCCTTAATCATACCAACGTACAGTATCACTGATACAACCTATGTTTCCTTAGTCATACCCACGTACATTATCACTAATACTACCTATGTTTCCTTAGTCATACCCACGTACAGTATCACTGATACTACCTATGTTTCCTTAGTCATACCCACGTACAGTATCACTAATACTACCTATGTTTCCTTAATCATACCCACGTACAGTATCACTGATACTACCTATGTTTCCTTAGTCATTCCCACGTAGAGTATCACTAATACTACCTATGTTTCCTTAATCATACCAACGTACAGTATCATTGATACAATCTATGTTTCCTTAATCATACCCACGTACAGTATCACTGATACAACCTATGTTTCCTTAGTCATACCAACGTACAGTATCACTGATACAACCTATGTTTCCTTAGTCATACCAACGTACAGTATCATTGATACAACCTATGTTTCCTTAGTCATACCAACGTACAGTATCACTGATACAACCTATGTTTCCTTAGTCATACCAACGTACAGTATCACTGATACAACCTATGTTTCCTTAGTCATACCAACGTACAGTATCACTGACACAACCTATGTTTCCTTAGTCATAACCACGTACAGTATCACTGATACAACCTATGTTTCCTTAGTCATACCCACGTACAGTATCACTGAAAACCTATGTTTCCTTAATCATACCAACGTACAGTATCACTGATACAACCTATGTTTCCTTAGTCATACCCACGTACAGTATCACTGATACAACCTATGTTTCCTTAGTCATACCCACGTACAGTATCACTAATACAACCAATGTTTCCTTAGTCATACCAACGTATAGTATCACTGATACAATCTATGTTTCCTTAGTCATACCAACGTACAGTATCCTTGATACAACCTATGTTTCCTTAGTCATACCAACGTACAGTATCACTGATACAACATATGTTTCCTTAGTCATACCAACGTACAGTATCACTGATACAACATATGTTTCCTTAGTCATACCAAGGTACAGTATCTCTGATACAACATATATTTCCTTAGTCATACCAACGTACAGTATCACTGATACAACATATGTTTCCTTAGACATACCAACGTATAGTATCACTGATACAACCTATGTTTCCTTAGTCATACCAACGTACAGTATCACTGTTACAACATATGTTTCCTTAGTCATACCAACGTACAGTATCACTGATACAACATATGTTTCCTTAGTCATACCAACGTACAGTATCACTGATACAACATATGTTTCCTTAGTCATACCAACGTACAGAATCACTGATACAACATATGTTTCCTTAGTCATACCAACGTACAGTATCACTGATACAACATATGTTTCCTTAGTCATACCAATGTACAGTATCACTGATACAACATATGTTTCCTTAGTCATACCAACGTACAGTATCACTGATACAACCTATGTTTCCTTAGTCATACCAACGTACAGTATCACTGATACACAATATGTTTCCTTAGTCATACCAACGTACAGTATCACTGATACAACATATGTTTCCTTAGTCATACCAACGTATAGTATCACTGATACAACATATGTTTCCTTAGTCATACCAACGTACAGTATCACTGATACAACCTATGTTTCCTTAGTCATACCAACGTATAGTATCACTGACACAACCTATGTTTCCTTAGTCATACCAACCTATAGTATCACTGATACAACCTATGTTTCCTTAGTCACACCAACGTACAGTATCACTGATACAACCTATGTTTCCTTAGTCATACCAACGTACAGTATCACTAATACAACCTATGTTTCCTTAGTCATACCAACGTATAGTATCACTGACACAACCTATGTTTCCTTAGTCATACCAACGTATTGTATCACTGATACAACCTATGTTTCCTTAGTCATACCAACGTATAGTATCACTGACACAACCTATGTATCCTTAGTCATACCAACGTACAGTATCACTGATACAACCTATGTTTCCTTAGTCATACCAACGTACAGTATCACTGATACAACCTATGTTTCCTTAGTCATACCAACGTATAGTATCACTGATACAACCTATGTTTCCTTAGTCATACCAACGTATAGTATCACTGATACAACCTATGTTTCCTTAGTCATACCAACGTACAGTATCACTGATACAACCTATGTTTCCTTCGTCATACCAACGTACATTATCACTGATACAACCTATGTTTCCTTAGTCACACCAACGTACAGTATCACTGATACAACCTATGTTTCCTTAGTCATACCAACGTATAGTATCACTGACACAACCTATGTTTCCTTAGTCATACCAACGTATAGTATCACTGATACAACCTATGTTTCCTTAGTCATACCGACGTATAGTATCACTGACACAACCTATGTTTCCTTAGTCATACCAACGTACAGTATCACTGATACAACCTATGTTTCCTTAGTCATACCAATGTATAGTATCACTGATACAACCTATGTTTCCTTAGTCATACCAACGTATAGTATCACTGATACAACCTTTGTTTCCTTAGTCATACCAACGTACAGTATCACTGATACAACCTATGTTTCCTTAGTCATACCAACGTATAGTATCACTGACACAACCTATGTTTCCTTAGTCATACCAACGTATAGTATCACTGATACAACATATGTTTCCTTAGTCATACCAACGTATAGTATCACTGACACAACCTATGTTTCCTTAGTCATACCAACGTATAGTATCACTGATACAACCTATGTTTCCTTAGTCATACCAACGTACAGTATCACTGATACAACATATGTTTCCTTAGTCATACCAACGTACAGTATCACTGATACAACCTATGTTTCCTTAGTCATACCAACGTATAGTATCACTGATACAACATATGTTTCCTTAGTCATACCAACGTATAGTATCACTGATACAACCTATGTTTCCTTAGTCATACCAACGTACAGTATCACTGATACAACATCTGTTTCCTTAGTCATATCAACGTATAGTATCACTGATACAACCTATGTTTCCTTAGTCATACCAGCGTACAGTATCACTGATACAACATATGTTTCCTTAGTCATACCAACGTATAGTATCACTGATGCAACCTATTTTTCGTTAGACATACCAACGTACAGTATCACTGATACAACATATGTTTCCTTAGTCATACCAACGTACAGTATCACTGATACAACCTATGTTTCCTTAGTCATACCCACGTACAGTATCACTGATACAACATATGTTTCCTTAGTCATACCAACGTACAGTATCACTGATACAACCTATGTTTCCTTAGTCATACCCACGTACAGTATCACTGATACAACATATGTTTCTTTAGTCATACCCACGTACAGTATCACTGATACAACATATGTTTCCTTAGTCATACCAACGTACAGTATCACTGATACAACCTATGTTTCCTTAGTCATACCAACGTACAGTATCACTGATGCTACATATGTTTCCTTAGTCATACCAACGTATAGTATCACTGATACAACATATGTTTCGTTAGTCATACCAACGTATAGTATCACTGACACAACCTATGTTTCCTTAGTCATACCAACGTACAGTATCACTGATACAACATATGTTTCCTTAGTCATACCAACGTACAGTATCACTGACACAACCTATGTTTCCTTAGTCATACCAACGTACAGCATCACTGACACAACCTATGTTTCCTTAGTCATACCAACGTACAGTATCACTGACACAACCTATGTTTCCTTAGTCATACCAACGTATAGTATCACTGATACAACATATGTTTCCTTAGTCATACCAACGTATAGTATCACTGACACAACCTATGTTTCCTTAGTCATACCAACGTATAGTATCACTGACACAACCTATGTTTCCTTAGTCATACCAACGTATAGTATCACTGATACAACATATGTTTCCTTAGTCATACCAACGTATAGTATCACTGATACAACATATGTTTCCTTAGTCATACCAACGTACAGCATCACTGATACAACCTATGTTTCCTTAGTCATACCAACGTACAGTATCACTGATACAACATATGTTTCCTTAGTCATACCAACGTACAGCATCACTGACACAACCTATGTTTCCTTAGTCATACCAACGTATAGTATCACTGATACAACCTATGTTTCCTTAGTCATACCAACGTACAGTATCACTGACACAACCTATGTTTCCTTAGTAATACCAACGTATAGTATCAATGATACAACCTATGTTTCCTTAGTCATATCAATGTATAGTATCACTGATAGAACCTATGTTTCCTTAGTCATACCAAAGTATAGTATCACTGACACAACCTATGTTTCCTTAGTCATACCAACGTATAGTATCACTGATACAACCTATGTTTCCTTAGTCATACCAACGTCTAGTATCACTGATACAACCTATGTTTGCTTAGTCATACCAACGTATAGTATCAGTGACACAACCTATGTTCCTTAGTTATACCAACGTATAGTATCACTGACACAACCTATGTTTCCTTAATCATACCAACGTACAAAATCACTGACACAACCTATGTTTCCTTAGTCATACCAACGTACAGTATCACTGATACAACCTATGTTTCCTTAGTCAAACCAACGTACAGTATCATTGACACTACCTATGTTTCCTTAGTCATACCAACGTATAGTATCACCGATACAACCTATGTTTCCTTAGTCATACCAACATACAGTATCATTGACACTACCTATGTTTCGTTAGTCATACCAACGTATAGTATCACTGACACAACCTATGTTTCCTTAGTCATACCCACGTACAGTATCACTGATACAACCTATGTTTCCTTAGTCATACCAACGTACAGTATCACTGATACAACCTATGTTTCCTTAGTCATACCAACGTATAGTATCACTGATACAACATATGTTTCCTTAGTCATACCAACGTATAGAATCACTGATACAAGATATGTTTCCTTAGTCATACCAACGTATAGTATCACTGACACAACCTATGTTTCCTTAGTCATACCAACGTATAGTATCACTGACACAACCTATGTTTCCTTAGTCATACCAACGTATAGTATCACTGATACAACATATGTTTCCTTAGTCATACCAACGTACAGTATCACTGACACAACCTATGTTTCCTTAGTCATACCAACATACAGTATCACTGATACAACCTATGTTTCCTTAGTCATACCAACGTACAGTATCACTGACACAACCTATGTTTCCTTAGTCATACCAAAGTATAGTATCACTGATACAACCTATGTTTCCTTAGTCATACCAACGTATAGTATCACTGACACAACCTATGTTTCCTTAGTCATACCAACGTATAGTATCACTTATACAACATTGTTTCCTTAGTCCTACCAACGTACAGTATCACTGATACAACCTATGTTTCCTTAGTCATACCAACGTATAGTATCACTGATACAACGTATGTTTCCTTAGTCATACCAACGTATAGTATCACTGATACAACCTATGTTTCCTTAGTCATACCAACGTACAGTATCACTGATACAACATATGTTTCCTTAGTCATACCAACATACAGTATCACTGATACAACATATGTTTCCTTAGTCATACCAACGTACAGTATCACTGATACAACCTATGTTTCCTTAGTCATATCCACGTATAGTATCACTGATACAACCTATGG
The DNA here is from genome assembly GCA_030765065.1 of Deroplatys truncata. Taxonomy (NCBI): domain Eukaryota; kingdom Metazoa; phylum Arthropoda; class Insecta; order Mantodea; family Mantidae; genus Deroplatys; species Deroplatys truncata. Next base: position 2,872,834 of record CM060981.1, on the reverse strand, counting down.
TTACTTAGTCATACCAACGTACAGTATCATTGACATTACCTATGTTTCCTTAGTCATACCCACGTACAGTATCACTGACACAACCTATGTTTCCTTAATCATACCAACGTACAGTATCATTGACACTACCTATGTTTCCTTAGTCATACCAACGTATAGTATCACTGACACAACCTATGTTTCCTTAGTCATACGAACGTATAGTATCACTGATACAACCTATGTTTCCTTAGTCATACCAACGTACAGTATCACTGATACAACATATGTTTCCTTAGTCATACCAACATACAGTATCACTGATACTACACATGTTTCCTTAGTCATACCAACGTATAGTATCACTGACACAACCTATGTTTCCTTAGTCATACCAACGTACAGTATCACTAATACAACCTATGTTTCCTTAGTCATACCCACGTATAGTATCACTGATACAACATATGTTTCCTTAGTCATACCAACGTACAGTATCACTGATACAACCTATGTTTCCTTAGTCATACCCACGTACAGTATCACTGACACAACCTATGTTTCCATAGTCATACCAACGTACAGTATCACTGATACAACCTATGTTTCCTTAGTCATACCCACGTACAGTATCACTGATACAACATATGTTTCCTTAGTCATACCAACGTACAGTATCACTGATGCAACATATGTTTCCTTAGTCATACCAACGTATAGTATCACTGATACAACCTATGTTTCCTTAGTCATACCAACGTACAGTATCACTGATACAACATATGTTTCCTTAGTCATACCAACGTACAGTATCACTGACACAACCTATGTTTCCTTAGTCATACCAACGTATAGTATCACTGATACAACCTATGTTTCCTTAGTCATACCAACGTACAGTATCATTGACACAACCTATGTTTCCTTAGTCATACCAACGTATAGTATCACTGATACAACCTATGTTTCCTTAGTCATACCAACGTATAGTATCACTGATAGAACCTATGTTTCCTTAGTCATACCAACATATAGTATCACTGACACAACCTATGTTTCCTTAGTCATACCAACGTATGGTATCACTGATACAGCCTATGTTTCCTTAGTCATACCAACGTATAGTATCACTGATACAACCTATGTTTTCTTAGTCATACCAACGTATAATATCACTGACACAACCTATGTTTCCTTAGTCATACCAACGTATAGTATCACTGACACAACCTATGTTTCCTTAATCATACCAACGTACAGTATCACTAATACAACCTATGTTTCCTTAGTCATACCAACGTACAGTATCACTAATACAACCTATGTTTCCTTTGTCATACCAACGTACAGTATCATTGACACTACCTATGTTTCCTTAGTCATACCAACGTATAGTATCACTGATACAACCTATGTTTCCTTAGTTAAACCAACATACAGTATCATTGACACTACCTATGTTTCCTTAGTCATACCAACGTATAGTATCTCTGACACAACCTATGTTTCCTTAGTCATACTCACGTACAGTATCACTGATACAACCTATGTTTCCTTAGTCATACCAACGTACAGTATCACTGATACAACCTATGTTTCCTTAGTCTTACCAACGTATAGTATCACTGATACAACATATGTTTCCTTAGTCATACCAACGTATAGTATCACTGATACAAGATATGTTTCCTTAGTCATACCAACGTATAGTATCACTGACACAACCTATGTTTCCTTAGTCATACCAACGTATAGTATCACTGACACAACCTATGTTTCCTTAGTCATACCAACGTATAGTATCATTGATACAACATATGTTTCCTTATTCATACCAACGTACAGTATCAGTGACACAACCTATGTTACCTTAGTCATACCAACATACAGTATCACTGATACAACCTATGTTTCCTTAGTCATACCAACGTACAGTATCACTGACACAACCTATGTTTCCTTAGTCATACCAACGTATAGTATCACTGATACAACCTATGTTTCCTTAGTCATACCAACGTATAGTATCACTGACACAACCTATGTTTCCTTAGTCATACCAACATATAGTATCACTGATACAACATTGTTTCCTTAGTCATACCAACGTACAGTATCACTGATACAACCTATTTTCCTTAGTCATACCAACGTATAGTATCACTGATACAACATATGTTTACTTAGTCATACCAACGTATAGTATCACTGATACAACCTATGTTTCCTTAGTCAAACCAACGTACAGTATCACTGATACAACATATGTTTCCTTAGTCATTACAACATACAGTATCACTGATACAACATATGTTTCCTTAGTCATACCAACGTACAGTATCACTGATACAACCTATGTTTCCTTAGTCATACCCACGTACAGTATCACTGATACAACCTATGTTTCCTTAGTCATACCCACGTACAGTATCACTGATACAACCTATGTTTCCTTAGTCATTACAACATACAGTATCACTGATACAACATATGTTTCCTTAGTCATTACAACATACAGTATCACTGATACAACATATGTTTCCTTAGTCATTACAACATACAGTATCACTGATACAACATATGTTTCCTTAGTCATACCAACGTACAGTATCACTGATACAACCTATGTTTCCTTAGTCATACCCACGTACAGTATCACTGATACAACCTATGTTTCCTTAGTCATACCCACGTACAGTATCACTGATACAACCTATGTTTCCTTAGTCATACCCACGTACAGTATCACTGATACAACCTATGTTTCCTTAGTCATACCCACGTATAGTATCACTGATACAACCTATGTTTCCTTAGTCATACCAAGGTACAGTATCATTGACATTACCTATGTTTCCTTAGTCATACCCACGTACAGTATCACTGATACAACCTATGTTTCCTTAATCACACCAACGTACAGTATCATTGACACTACCTATGTTTCCTTAGTAATACCAACGTATAGTATCACTGACATAACCTATGTTTCCTTAGTCATACCAACGTACAGTATCACTGATACAACATATGTTTCCTTAGTCATACCAACATACAGTATCACTGATACAACATATGTTTCCTTAGTCATACCGACGTATCGTATCACTGACACAACCTATGTTTCCTTAGTCATACCAACGTACAGTATCACTAATACAACCTATGTTTCCTTAGTCATACCCACGTACAGTATCATTGACACAACCTATGTTTCCTTAGTCATACCCACGTACAGTATCATTGACACAACCTATGTTTCCTTAGTCATACCCACGTACAGTATCACTGACACAACCTATGTTTCCTTAGTCATACCCACGTATAGTATCACTGACATAACCTATGTTTCCTTAGTCATACCCACGTACAGTATCACTAATACAACCTATGTTTCCTTAGTCATACCCACGTACAGTATCATTGACACAACCTATGTTTCCTTAGTCATACCCACGTACAGTATCACTGATACAACCTATGTTTCCTTAGTCATACCCACGTACAGTATCACTAATACAACCTATGTTTCCTTAGTCATACCCACGTACAGTATCACTGACATTACCTATGTTTCCTTAGTCATACCAACGTATAGTATCACTGATACAACCTATGTTTCCTTAGTCATACCAACGTATAGTATCACTGATACAACCTATGTTTCCTTAGTCATACCAACGTACAGTATCACTGATACAACCTATGTTTCCTTAGTCATACCAACGTAGAGTATCACTGATACAACCTATGTTTCCTTAGTCATACCAACGTACACTATCACTGATACAACCTATGTTTCCTTAGTCATACCAACGTATAGTATCACTGATACAACCTATGTTTCCTTAGTCATACCAACGTACAGTATCACTGATACAACCTATGTTTCCTTAGTCATACCAACGTATAGTATCACTGATACAACCTATGTTTCCTTAGTCATACCAACGTACAGTATCACTGATACATCCTATGTTTCCTTAGTCATACCAACGTATAGTATCACTGATACAACCTATGTTTCCTTAGTCATACCAACGTACAGTATCACTGATACATCCTATGTTTCCTTAGTCATACCAACGTACAGTATCACTGATACATCCTATGTTTCCTTAGTCATACCAACGTATAGTATCACTGATACATCCTATGTTTCCTTAGTCATACCAACATATAGTATCACTGATACAACCTATGTTTCCTTAGTCATACCAACGTATAGTATCACTGATACATCCTATGTTTCCTTAGTCATACCAACGTACAGTATCACTGATACAACCTATGTTTCCTTAGTCATACCAACGTACAGTATCACTGACACAACCTATGTTTCCTTAGTCATACCAACGTATAGTATCACTGATACATCCTATGTTTCCTTAGTCATACCAACGGACAGTATCACTGATACATCCTATGTTTCCTTAGTCATACCAACGTACAGTATCACTGATACAACCTATGTTTCCTTAGACATACCCACGTACAGTATCACTGATACATCCTATGTTTCCTTAGTCATACCAACATACAGTATCACTGATACAACCTATGTTTCCTTAGTCATACCAACATACAGTATCACTGATACAACCTATGTTTCCTTAGTCATACCAACATACAGTATCACTGATACAACCTATGTTTCCTTAGTCATACCAACATACAGTATCACTGATACAACCTATGTTTCCTTAGTCATACCAACGTACAGTATCACTGACACAACCTATGTTTCCTTAGTCATACCAACATACAGTATCACTGATACATCCTATGTTTCCTTAGTCATACCAAACTACAGTATCACTGATACAACCTATGTTTCCTTAGTCATACCAACGTACAGTATCACTGATACTACCTACGTTTCCTTAGTCATACCAACATACAGTATCACTGATACAACCTATGTTTCCTTAGTCATACCAACATACAGTATCACTGATACAACCTATGTACCCTTAGTCATACCAACGTACAGTATCACTGACACAACCTATGTTTCCTTAGTCATACCCACGTACAGTATCACTGATACATCCTATGTTTCCTTAGTCATACCAACGTACAGTATCACTGACACAACCTATGTTTCCTTAGTCATACCAACGTACAGTATCACTGATACTACCTATGTTTCCTTAGTCATACCAACGTACAGTATCACTGATACTACCTACGTTTCCTTAGTCATACCAACGTACAGTATCACTGATACTACCTATGTTTCCTTAGTCATACCAACGTACAGTATCACTGATACTACCTACGTTTCCTTAGTCATACCAACGTACAGTATCACTGATACTACCTACGTTTCCTTAGTCATACCAACGTACAGTATCACTGATACTACCTATGTTTCCTTAGTCATACCAACGTACAGTATCACTGATACTACCTATGTTTCATTAGTCATACCAACGTACAGTATCACTGACACTACCTACGTTTCCTTAGTCATACCAACGTACAGTATCACTGATACATCCTATGTTTCCTTAGTCATACCAACATACAGTATCACTGACACTACCTATGTTTCCTTAGTCATACCAACATACAGTATCACTGACACTACCTATGTTTCCTTAGTCATACCAACATACAGTATCACTGACACTACCTTCGTTTCCTTAGTCATACCAACGTACAGTATCACTGATACTACCTACGTTTCCTTAGTCATACCAACATACAGTATCACTGACACAACCTATGTTTCCTTAGTCATACCAACATACAGTATCCTTGATACAACCTATGTTTCCTTAGTCATACCAACATACAGTATCACTGACACAACCTATGTTTCGTTAGTCATACCAACGTACAGTCTCACTGATACAACCTATGTTTCCTTAGTCATACCAACGTACAGTATCACTGACACAACCTATGTTTCCTTAGTCATACCAACATACAGTATCACTGATACATCCTATGTTTCCTTAGTCATACCAACGTACAGTATCACTGACACAACCTATGTTTCCTTAGTCATAACAACATACAGTATCACTGATACATCCTATGTTTCCTTAGTCATACCAACATACAGTATCACTGATACAACCTATGTTTCCTTAGTCATACCAACATACAGTATCACTGATACAACCTATGTTTCCTTAGTCATACCAACATACAGTATCACTGATACATCCTATGTTTCCTTAGTCATACCAACGTACAGTATCACTGATACATCCTATGTTTCCTTAGTCATACCAACATACAGTATCACTGATACATCCTATGTTTCCTTAGTCATACCAACATACAGTATCACTGATACAACATATGTTTCCTTAGTCATATCAACATACAGTATCACTGATACATCCTATGTTTCCTTAGTCATACCAACATACAGTATCACTGATACAACCTATGTTTCCTTAGTCATACCAACATACAGTATCACTGATACATCCTATGTTTCCTTAGTCATACCAACGTACAGTATCACTGACACAACCTATGTTTCCTTAGTCATACCAACGTACAGTATCACTGATACAACCTATGTTTCCTTAGTCATACCAACGTACAGTATCACTGATACAACCTATGTTTCGTTAGTCATACCAACATACAGTATCACTGATACAACCTATGTTTCCTTAGTCATACCAACGTACAGTATCACTGATACAACCTATGTTTCCTTAGTCATACCAACATACAGTATCACTGATACAACCTATGTTTCCTTAGTCATACCAACATACAGTATCACTGATACAACCTATGTTTCCTTAGTCATACCAACATACAGTATCACTGATACATCCTATGTTTCCTTAGTCATACCAACGTACAGTATCACTGATACATCCTATGTTTCCTTAGTCATACCAACGTACAGTATCACTGATACAACCTATGTTTCCTTAGTCATACCAACATACAGTATCACTGACACAACCTATGTTTCCTTAGTCATACCAACATACAGTATCACTGACACAACCTATGTTTCCTTAGTCATACCAACGTACAGTATCACTGATACAACCTATGTTTCCTTAGTCATACCAACGTACAGTATCACTGACACAACCTATGTTTCCTTAGTCATACCAACATACAGTATCCTTGATACAACCTATGTTTCCTTAGTCATACCAACATACAGTATCACTGACACAACCTATGTTTCGTTAGTCATAACAACGTACAGTATCACTGATACTACCTATGTTTCCTTAGTCATACCAACGTACAGTATCACTGATACAACCTATGTTTCCTTAGTCATACCAACATACAGTATCCTTGATACAACCTATGTTTCCTTAGTCATACCAACGTACAGTATCACTGACACAACCTATGTTTCGTTAGTCATACCAACGTACAGTATCACTGATACTACCTACGTTTCCTTAGTCATACCAACGTACAGTATCACTGATACTACCTATGTTTCCTTAGTCATACCAACGTACAGTATCACTGACACAACCTATGTTTCTTTAGTCATACCAACGTACAGTATCACTGACACAACCTATGTTTCCTTAATCATATCCACGTACAGTATCACTGACACAACCTATGTTTCCTTAATCATATCCACGTACAGTATCACTGATACTACCTATGTTTCCTTAATCATACCCACGTACAGTATCACTGACACAACCTATGTTTCCTTACTCATATCCACGTACAGTATCACTGATACTACCTATGTTTCCGTAATCATACCCACGTACAGTATCACTAATACAACCTATGTTTCCTTAGTCATACCCACGTACAGTATCACTGATACAACCTATGTTTCCTTAGTCAACCAACGTACAGTATCACTGATACAACCTATGTTTCCTTAGTCATACTCACGTACAGTATCACTAATACAACCTATGTTTCCTTAGTAATACCCACGTACAGTATCACTGATAATACCTATGTTTCCTTAGTCATACCAACGTACAGTATCACTGATACTACCTATGTTTCCTTAGTCATACCCACGTACAGTATCACTGATACTACCTATGTTTCCTTAGTCATACCCACGTACAGTATCACTGATACTACCTATGTTTCCTTAGTCATACCCACGTACAGTATCACTAATACAACCTATGTTTCCTTAGTCATACCCACGTACAGTATCACGGATACTACCTATGTTTCCTTAGTCATACCCACGTACAGTATCACTGACACAACCTTTGTTTCCTTCGTCATACCCACGTACAGTATCACTGATACTACCTATGTTTCCTTAGTCATACCCACGTATAGTATCACTAATACAACCTATGTTTCCTTAGTCATACCCACGTACAGTATCACTGATACTACCTATGTTTCCATAGTCATACCCACGTACAGTATCACTGACACAACCTTTTTTCCTTAGTCATACCCACGTACAGTATCACTAATACAACCTATGTTTCCTTAGTCATACCCACGTACAGTATCACTGACACAACCTATGTTTCCTTAGACATACCCACGTACAGTATCACTGACTCAACCTATGTTTCCTTAGTCATACCAACATACAGTATCATTGATACAACCTATGTTTCCTTAGTCATACCAACATACTGTATCACTGACACTACCTATGTTTCCTTAGTCATACCCACGTACAGTATCACTGACACTACCTATGTTTCCTTAGTAATAGCAACATACCATATCACTGACACTACCTATGTTTCCTTAGTCATACCCACGTACAGTTTCACTGACACTACCTATGTTTCCTTAGACATACCCACGTACAGTATCACTGACACAACCTATGTTTCCTTAGTCATACCAACGTATAGTATCACTGATACATCCTATGTTTCCTTAGTCATACCAACGTACAGTATCACTGATACATCCTATGTTTCCTTAGTCATACCAACGTACAGTATCACTGATACAACCTATGTTTCCTTAGACATACCCACGTACAGTATCACTGATACATCCTATGTTTCCTTAGTCATACCAACATACAGTATCACTGATACAACCTATGTTTCCTTAGTCATACCAACATACAGTATCACTGATACAACCTATGTTTCCTTAGTCATACCAACATACAGTATCACTGATACAACCTATGTTTCCTTAGTCATACCAACATACAGTATCACTGATACAACCTATGTTTCCTTAGTCATACCAACGTACAGTATCACTGACACAACCTATGTTTCCTTAGTCATACCAACATACAGTATCACTGATACATCCTATGTTTCCTTAGTCATACCAACATACAGTATCACTGATACAACCTATGTTTCCTTAGTCATACCAACGTACAGTATCACTGATACTACCTACGTTTCCTTAGTCATACCAACATACAGTATCACTGATACAACCTATGTTTCCTTAGTCATACCAACATACAGTATCACTGATACAACCTATGTTTCCTTAGTCATACCAACGTACAGTATCACTGACACAACCTATGTTTCCTTAGTCATACCCACGTACAGTATCACTGATACATCCTATGTTTCCTTAGTCATACCAACGTACAGTATCACTGACACAACCTATATTTCCTTAGTCATACCAACGTACAGTATCACTGATACTACCTATGTTTCCTTAGTCATACCAACGTACAGTATCACTGATACTACCTACGTTTCCTTAGTCATACTAACGTACAGTATCACTGATACTACCTATGTTTCCTTAGTCATACCAACGTACAGTATCACCGATACTACCTACGTTTCCTTAGTCATACCAACGTACAGTATCACTGATACTACCTACGTTTCCTTAGTCATACCAACGTACAGTATCACGGATACTACCTATGTTTCCTTAGTCATACCAACGTACAGTATCACTGATACTACCTATGTTTCCTTAGTCATACCAACGTACAGTATCACTGACACTACCTACGTTTCCTTAGTCATACCAACGTACAGTATCACTGATACTTCCTATGTTTCCTTAGTCATACCAACATACAGTATCACTGACACTACCTATGTTTCCTTAGTCATACCAACATACAGTATCACTGACACTACCTATGTTTCCTTAGTCATACCAACATACAGTATCACTGACACTACCTACGTTTCCTTAGTCATACCAACGTACAGTATCACTGATACTACCTACGTTTCCTTAGTCATACCAACATACAGTATCACTGACACAACCTATGTTTCCTTAGTCATACCAACATACAGTATCCTTGATACAACCTATGTTTCCTTAGTCATACCAACATACAGTATCACTGACACAACCTATGTTTCGTTAGTCATACCAACGTACAGTCTCACTGATACAACCTATGTTTCCTTAGTCATACCAACGTACAGTATCACTGACACAACCTATGTTTCCTTAGTCATACCAACATACAGTATCACTGATACATCCTATGTTTCCTTAGTCATACCAACGTACAGTATCACTGACACAACCTATGTTTCCTTAGTCATAACAACATACAGTATCACTGATACATCCTATGTTTCCTTAGTCATACCAACATACAGTATCACTGATACAACCTATGTTTCCTTAGTCATACCAACATACAGTATCACTGATACAACCTATGTTTCCTTAGTCATACCAACATACAGTATCACTGATACATCCTATGTTTCCTTAGTCATACCAACGTACAGTATCACTGATACATCCTATGTTTCCTTAGTCATACCTACATACAGTATCACTGATACATCCTATGTTTCCTTAGTCATACCAACATACAGTATCACTGATACAACATATGGTTCCTTAGTCATACCAACATACAGTATCACTGATACATCCTATGTTTCCTTAGTCATACCAACATACAGTATCACTGATACAACCTATGTTTCCTTAGTCATACCAACATACAGTATCACTGATACATCCTATGTTTCCTTAGTCATACCAACGTACAGTATCACTGACACAACCTATGTTTCCTTAGTCATACCAACGTACAGTATCACTGATACAACCTATGTTTTCTTAGTCATACCAACGTATAGTATCACTGATACAACCTATGTTTCCTTAGTCATACCAACATACAGTATCACTGATACAACCTATGTTTCCTTAGTCATACCAACGTACAGTATCACTGATACAACCTATGTTTCCTTAGTCATACCAACATACAGTATCACTGATACAACCTATGTTTCCTTAGTCATACCAACATACAGTATCACTGATACAACCTATGTTTCCTTAGTCATACCAACATACAGTATCACTGATACATCCTATGTTTCCTTAGTCATACCAACGTACAGTATCACTGATACATCCTATGTTTCCTTAGTCATACCAACGTACAGTATCACTGATACAACCTATGTTTCCTTAGTCATACCAACATACAGTATCACTGACACAACCTATGTTTCCTTAGTCATACCAACATACAGTATCACTGACACAACCTATGCTTCCTTAGTCATACCAACGTACAGTATCACTGATACAACCTATGTTTCCTTAGTCATACCAACGTACAGTATCACTGACACAACCTATGTTTCCTTAGTCATACCAACATACAGTATCCTTGATACAACCTATGTTTCCTTAGTCATACCAACATACAGTATCACTGACACAACCTATGTTTCGTTAGTCATACCAACGTACAGTATCACTGATACTACCTATGTTTCCTTAGTCATACCAACGTACAGTATCACTGATACAACCTATGTTTCATTAGTCATACCAACATACAGTATCCTTGATACAACCTATGTTTCCTTAGTCATACCAACGTACAGTATCACTGACACAACCTATGTTTCGTTAGTCATACCAACGTACAGTATCACTGATACTACCTACGTTTCCTTAGTCATACCAACGTACAGTATCACTGATACTACCTATGTTTCCTTAGTCATACCAACGTACAGTATCACTGACACAACCTATGTTTCTTTAGTCATACCAACGTACAGTATCACTGACACAACCTATGTTTCCTTAATCATATCCACGTACAGTATCACTGACACAACCTATGTTTCCTTAATCATATCCACGTACAGTATCACTGATACTACCTATGTTTCCTTAATCATACCCACGTACAGTATCACTGACACAACCTATGTTTCCTTACTCATATCCACGTACAGTATCACTGATACTACCTATGTTTCCTTAATCATACCCACGTACAGTATCACTAATACAACCTATGTTTCCTTAGTCATACCCACGTACAGTATCACTGATACAACCTATGTTTCCTTAGTCATACCAACGTACAGTATCACTGATACAACCTATGTTTCCTTAGTCATACTCACGTACAGTATCACTAATACAACCTATGTTTCCTTAGTAATACCCACGTACAGTATCACTGATAATACCTATGTTTCCTTAGTCATACCAACGTACAGTATCACTGATACTACCTATGTTTCCTTAGTCATACCCACGTACAGTATCACTGATACTACCTATGTTTCCTTAGTCATACCCACGTACAGTATCACTGATACTACCTATGTTTCCTTAGTCATACCCACGTACAGTATCACTAATACAACCTATGTTTCCTTAGTCATACCCACGTACAGTATCACGGATACTACCTATGTTTCCTTAGTCATACCCACGTACAGTATCACTGACACAACCTTTGTTTCCTTCGTCATACCCACGTACAGTATCACTGATACTACCTATGTTTCCTTAGTCATACCCACGTATAGTATCACTAATACAACCTATGTTTCCTTAGTCATACCCACGTACAGTATCACTGATACTACCTATGTTTCCATAGTCATACCCACGTACAGTATCACTGACACAACCTTTTTTCCTTAGTCATACCCACGTACAGTATCACTAATACAACCTATGTTTCCTTAGTCATACCCACGTACAGTATCACTGACACAACCTATGTTTCCTTAGACATACCCACGTACAGTATCACTGACTCAACCTATGTTTCCTTAGTCATACCAACATACAGTATCATTGATACAACCTATGTTTCCTTAGTCATACCAACATACAGTATCACTGACACTACCTATGTTTCCTTAGTCATACCCACGTACAGTATCACTGACACTACCTATGTTTCCTTAGTAATAGCAACATACCATATCACTGACACTACCTATGTTTCCTTAGTCATACCCACGTACAGTTTCACTGACACTACCTATGTTTCCTTAGACATACCCACGTACAGTATCACTGACACAACCTATGTTTCCTTAGTCATACCAACATACAGTATCACTAATACAACCTATGTTTCCTTAGTCATACCCACGTACAGTATCACTGACACAACCTTTGTTTCCTTAGTCATACCCACGTACAGTATCACTAATACAACCTATGTTTACTTAGTCATACCCATGTACAGTATCACTGACACAACCTATGTTTCCTTAGTCATACCCACGTACAGTATCACTGACACAACCTATGTTTCCTTAGTCATACCAACATACAGTATCATTGATACAACCTATGTTTCCTTAGTCATACCAACATACAGTATCACTGACACTACCTATGTTTCCTTAGTCATACCCACGTACAGTATCACTGACACTACCTATGTTTCCTTAGTCATACCAACATACAGTATCACTGACATTACCTATGTTTCCTTAGTCATACCCACGTACAGTATCACTGACACTACCTATGTTTCCTTAGTCATACCCACGTACAGTATCACTGACACAACCTATGTTTCCTTAGTCATACCAACATACAGTATCATTGATACAACCTATGTTTCCTTAGTCATACCAACATACAGTATCACTGACACAACCTATGTTTCCTTAGTCATACCAACATACAGTATCACTGATACATCCTATGTTTCCTTAGTCATACCAACATACAGTATCATTGACACAACCTATGTTTCCTTAGTCATACCAAAGTACAGTATCACTGATACATCCTATGTTTCCTTAGTCATACCAACGTATAGTATCACTGATACAACCTATGTTTCCTTAGTCATACCAACGTATAGTATCACTGATACATCCTATGTTTCCTTAGTCATACCAACATACAGTATCACTGATACAACCTATGTTTCCTTAGTCATAACCAACCTATAGTATCTCTGATACAACATATGTTTCCTTAGTCATACCAACATACAGTATCACTGATACAACCTATGTTTCCTTAGTCATACCAACCTATAGTATCACTGATACAACCTATGTTTCCTTAGTCATACCAACATACAGTATCTCTGATACAACATATGTTTCCTTAGTCATACCAACATACAGTATCACTGATACATCCTATGTTTCCTTAGTCATACCAACCTATAGTATCACTGATACAACCTATGTTTCCTTAGTCATACCAACATATAGTATCACTGATACATCCTATGTTTCCTTAGTCATACCAACATATAGTATCACTGATACATCCTATGTTTCCTTAGTCATACCAACGTATAGTATCACTGATACATCCTATGTTTCCTTAGTCATACCAACGTATAGTATCACTGATACAACCTATGTTTCCTTAGTCATACCAACATATAGTATCACTGATACATCCTATGTTTCCTTAGTCATACCAACATATAGTATCACTGATACATCCTATGTTTCCTTAGTCATACCAACATATAGTATCACTGATACATCCTATGTTTCCTTAGTCATACCAACATATAGTATCACTGATACATCCTATGTTTCCTTAGTCATACCAACGTATAGTATCACTGATACATCCTATGTTTCCTTAGTCATACCAACGTATAGTATCACTGATACAACCTATGTTTCCTTAGTCATACCAACGTACAGTATCACTGATACAACCTATGTTTCCTTAGTCATACCAACGTACAGTATCACTGATACAACCTATGTTTCCTTAGTCATACCAACGTACAGTATCACTGATACAACCTATGTTTCCTTAGTCATACCAACGTACAGTATCACTGATACATCCTATGTTTCCTTAGTCATACCAACGTACAGTATCACTGATACATCCTATGTTTCCTTAGTCATACCAACGTACAGTATCACTGATACTACCTATGTTTCCTTAGTCATACCAACGTACAGTATCACTGATACAACCTATGTTTCCTTAGTCATACCAACGTACAGTATCACTGATACATCCTATGTTTCCTTAGTCATACCAACGTACAGTATCACTGATACATCCTATGTTTCCTTAGTCATACCAACGTACAGTATCACTGATACATCCTATGTTTCCTTAGTCATACCAACGTACAGTATCACTGATACATCCTATGTTTCCTTAGTCATACCAACGTACAGTATCACTGATACATCCTATGTTTCCTTAGTCATACCAACGTACAGTATCACTGATACATCCTATGTTTCCTTAGTCATACCAACGTACAGTATCACTGATACTACCTATGTTTCCTTAGTCATACCAACGTACAGTATCACTGATACTACCTATGTTTCCTTAGTCATACCAACGTACAGTATCACTGATACAACCTATGTTTCCTTAGTCATACCAACGTACAGTATCACTGATACAACCTATGTTTCCTTAGTCATACCAACGTACAGTATCACTGATACAACCTATGTTTCCTTAGTCATACCAACGTATAGTATCACTGATACAACCTATGTTTCCTTAGTCATACCAACGTACAGTATCACTGATACATCCTATGTTTCCTTAGTCATACCAACGTACAGTATCACTGATACATCCTATGTTTCCTTAGTCATACCAACGTACAGTATCACTGATACAACCTATGTTTCCTTAGTCATACCAACGTACAGTATCACTGATACATCCTATGTTTCCTTAGTCATACCAACGTACAGTATCACTGATACAACCTATGTTTCCTTAGTCATACCAACGTATAGTATCACTGATACATCCTATGTTTCCTTAGTCCTACCAACGTACAGTATCACTGATACTACCTATGTTTCCTTAGTCATACCAACGTACAGTATCACTGATACTACCCACGTTTCCTTAGTCATACCAACGTACAGTATCACTGATACTACCTATGTTTCCTTAGTCATACCAACGTACAGTATCACTGATACTACCTACGTTTCCTTAGTCATACCAACGTACAGTATCACTGATACTACCTACGTTTCCTTAGTCATACCAACGTACAGTATCACTGATACTACCTATGTTTCCTTAGTCATACCAACGTACAGTATCACTGATACTACCTATGTTTCCTTAGTCATACCAACGTACAGTATCACTGACACTACCTACGTTTCCTTAGTCATACCAACGTACAGTATCACTGATACATCCTATGTTTCCTTAGTCATACCAACATACAGTATCACTGACACTACCTATGTTTCCTTAGTCATACCAACATACATTATCACTGACACTACCTATGTTTCCTTAGTCATACCAACATACAGTATCACTGACACTACCTACGTTTCCTTAGTCATACCAACGTACAGTATCACTGATACTACCTACGTTTCCTTAGTCATACCAACATACAGTATCACTGACACAACCTATGTTTCCTTAGTCATACCAACATACAGTATCCTTGATACAACCTATGTTTCCTTAGTCATACCAACATACAGTATCACTGACACAACCTATGTTTCGTTAGTCATACCAACGTACAGTCTCACTGATACAACCTATGTTTCCTTAGTCATACCAACGTACAGTATCACTGACACAACCTATGTTTCCTTAGTCATACCAACATACAGTATCACTGATACATCCTATGTTTCCTTAGTCATACCAACGTACAGTATCACTGACACAACCTATGTTTCCTTAGTCATAACAACATACAGTATCACTGATACATCCTATGTTTCCTTAGTCATACCAACGTACAGTATCACTGATACAACCTATGTTTCCTTAGTCATACCAACATACAGTCTCACTGATACAACCTATGTTTCCTTAGTCATACCAACGTACAGTCTCACTGATACAACCTATGTTTCCTTAGTCATACCAACATACAGTATCACTGATACAACCTATGTTTCCTTAGTCATACCAACATACAGTATCACTGATACAACCTATGTTTCCTTAGTCATAACAGCATACAGTATCACTGATACATCCTATGTTTCCTTAGTCATACCAACGTACAGTATCACTGATACATCCTATGTTTCCTTAGTCATAACAACATACAGTATCACTGATACAACCTATGTTTCCTTAGTCATACCAACATACAGTATCACTGATACAACCTATGTTTCCTTAGTCATACCAACGTACAGTATCACTGATACAACCTATGTTTCCTTAGTCATACCAACATACAGTATCACTGATACAACCTATGTTTCCTTAGTCATACCAACATACAGTATCACTGATACAACCTATGTTTCCTTAGTCATACCAACGTACAGTATCACTGATACAACCTATGTTTCCTTAGTCATACCAACGTACAGTATCACTGATACAACCTATGTTTCCTTAGTCATACCAACATACAGTATCACTGATACAACCTATGTTTCCTTAGTCATACCAACGTACAGTATCACTGATACAACCTATGTTTCCTTAGTCATACCAACATACAGTATCACTGATACAACCTATGTTTCCTTAGTCATACCAACGTACAGTATCACTGATACAACCTATGTTTCCTTAGTCATACCAACATACAGTATCACTGATACAACCTATGTTTCCTTAGTCATAACAACATACAGTATCACTGATACATCCTATGTTTCCTTAGTCATACCAACGTACAGTATCACTGATACAACCTATGTTTCCTTAGTCATACCAACATACAGTCTCACTGATACAACCTATGTTTCCTTAGTCATACCAATGTACAGTCTCACTGATACAACCTATGTTTCCTTAGTCATACCAACATACAGTATCACTGATACAACCTATGTTTCCTTAGTCATACCAACATACAGTATCACTGATACAACCTATGTTTCCTTAGTCATACCAACATACAGTATCACTGATACATCCTATGTTTCCTTAGTCATACCAACGTACAGTATCACTGATACATCCTATGTTTCCTTAGTCATACCAACATACAGTATCACTGATACATCCTATGTTTCCTTAGTCATACCAACATACAGTATCACTGATACAACATATGTTTCCTTAGTCATACCAACATACAGTATCACTGATACATCCTATGTTTCCTTAGTCATACCAACATACAGTATCACTGATACAACCTATGTTTCCTTAGTCATACCAACATACAGTATCACTGATACATCCTATGTTTCCTTAGTCATACCAACGTACAGTATCACTGACACAACCTATGTTTCCTTAGTCATACCAACGTACAGTATCACTGATACAACCTATGTTTCCTTAGTCATACCAACGTATAGTATCACTGATACAACCTATGTTTCCTTAGTCATACCAACATACAGTATCACTGATACAACCTATGTTTCCTTAGTCATACCAACGTACAGTATCACTGATACAACCTATCTTTCCTTAGTCATACCAACATACAGTATCACTGATACAACCTATGTTTCCTTAGTCATACCAACATACAGTATCACTGATACAACCTATGTTTCCTTAGTCATACCAACATACAGTATCACTGATACATCCTATGTTTCCTTAGTCATAACAACGTACAGTATCACTGATATATCCTATGTTTCCTTAGTCATACCAACGTACAGTATCACTGATACAACCTATGTTTCCTTAGTCATACCAACATACAGTATCACTGACACAACCTATGTTTCCTTAGTCATACCAACATACAGTATCACTGACACAACCTATGTTTCCTTAGTCATACCAACGTACCGTATCACTGATACAACATATGTTTCCTTAGTCATTACAACATACAGTATCACTGATACAACATATGTTTCCTTAGTCATACCAACGTACAGTATCACTGATACAACCTATGTTTCCTTAGTCATACCCACGTACAGTATCACTGATACAACCTATGTTTCCTTAGTCATACCCACGTACAGTATCACTGATACAACCTATGTTTCCTTAGTCATACCCACGTACAGTATCACTGATACAACCTATGTTTCCTTAGTCATACCCACGTATAGTATCACTGATACAACCTATGTTTCCTTAGTCATACCAAGGTACAGTATCATTGACATTACCTATGTTTCCTTAGTCATACCCACGTACAGTATCACTGATACAACCTATATTTCCTTAATCATACCAACGTACAGTATCATTGACACTACCTATGTTTCCTTAGTAATACCAACGTATAGTATCACTGACACAACCTATGTTTCCTTAGTCATACCAACGTACAGTATCACTGATACAACATATGTTTCCTTAGTCATACCAACATACAGTATCACTGATACAACATATGTTTCCTTAGTCATACCGACGTATCGTATCACTGACACAACCTATGTTTCCTTAGTCATACCAACGTACAGTATCACTAATACAACCTATGTTTCCTTAGTCATACCCACGTACAGTATCATTGACACAACCTATGTTTCCTTAGTCATACCCACGTACAGTATCATTGACACAACCTATGTTTCCTTAGTCATACCCACGTACAGTATCACTGACACAACCTATGTTTCCTTAGTCATACCCACGTATAGTATCACTGACATAACCTATGTTTCCTTAGTCATACCCACGTACAGTATCACTAATACAACCTATGTTTCCTTAGTCATACCCACGTACAGTATCATTGACACAACCTATGTTTCCTTAGTCATACCCACGTACAGTATCACTGATACAACCTATGTTTCCTTAGTCATACCCACGTACAGTATCACTAATACAACCTATGTTTCCTTAGTCATACCCACGTACAGTATCACTGACATTACCTATGTTTCCTTAGTCATACCAACGTATAGTATCACTGATACAACCTATGTTTCCTTAGTCATACCAACGTGTAGTATCACTTATACAACCTATGTTTCCTTAGTCATACCAACGTATAGTATCACTGATACAACCTATGTTTCCTTAGTCATACCAACGTACAGTATCACTGATACAACCTATGTTTCCTTAGTCATACCAACGTAGAGTATCACTGATACAACCTATGTTTCCTTAGTCATACCAACGTACACTATCACTGATACAACCTATGTTTCCTTAGTCATACCAACGTATAGTATCACTGATACAACCTATGTTTCCTTAGTCATACCAACGTACAGTATCACTGATACAACCTATGTTTCCTTAGTCATACCAACGTATAGTATCACTGATACAACCTATGTTTCCTTAGTCATACCAACGTACAGTATCACTGATACATCCTATGTTTCCTTAGTCATACCAACGTATAGTATCACTGATACAACCTATGTTTCCTTAGTCATACCAACGTACAGTATCACTGATACATCCTATGTTTCCTTAGTCATACCAACGTACAGTATCACTGATACATCCTATGTTTCCTTAGTCATACCAACGTATAGTATCACTGATACATCCTATGTTTCCTTAGTCATACCAACATATAGTATCACTGATACAACCTATGTTTCCTTAGTCATACCAACGTATAGTATCACTGATACATCCTATGTTTCCTTAGTCATACCAACGTACAGTATCACTGATACAACCTATGTTTCCTTAGTCATACCAACGTACAGTATCACTGATACATCCTATGTTTCCTTAGTCATACCAACGTACAGTATCACTGATACATCCTATGTTTCCTTAGTCATACCAACGTACAGTATCACTGATACAACCTATGTTTCCTTAGTCATACCAACGTACAGTATCACTGATACATCCTATGTTTCCTTAGTCATACCAACGTACAGTATCACTGATACAACCTATGTTTCCTTAGTCATACCAACGTATAGTATCACTGATACATCCTATGTTTCCTTAGTCATACCAACGGACAGTATCACTGATACATCCTATGTTTCCTTAGTCATACCAACGTACAGTATCACTGATACAACCTATGTTTCCTTAGACATACCCACGTTCAGTATCACTGATACATCCTATGTTTCCTTAGTCATACCAACATACAGTATCACTGATACAACCTATGTTTCCTTAGTCATACCAACATACAGTATCACTGATACAACCTATGTTTCCTTAGTCATACCAACATACAGTATCACTGATACAACCTATGTTTCCTTAGTCATACCAACATACAGTATCACTGATACAACCTATGTTTCCTTAGTCATACCAACGTACAGTATCACTGACACAACCTATGTTTCCTTAGTCATACCAACATACAGTATCACTGATACATCCTATGTTTCCTTAGTCATACCAACATACAGTATCACTGATACAACCTATGTTTCCTTAGTCATACCAACGTACAGTATCACTGATACTACCTACGTTTCCTTAGTCATACCAACATACAGTATCACTGATACAACCTATGTTTCCTTAGTCATACCAACATACAGTATCACTGATACAACCTATGTTTCCTTAGTCATACCAACGTACAGTATCACTGACACAACCTATGTTTCCTTAGTCATACCCACGTACAGTATCACTGATACATCCTATGTTTCCTTAGTCATACCAACGTACAGTATCACTGACACAACCTATGTTTCCTTAGTCATACCAACGTACAGTATCACTGATACTACCTATGTTTCCTTAGTCATACCAACGTACAGTATCACTGATACTACCTACGTTTCCTTAGTCATACCAACGTACAGTATCACTGATACTACCTATGTTTCCTTAGTCATACCAACGTACAGTATCACTGATACTACCTACGTTTCCTTAGTCATACCAACGTACAGTATCACTGATACTACCTACGTTTCCTTAGTCATACCAACGTACAGTATCACTGATACTACCTATGTTTCCTTAGTCATACCAACGTACAGTATCACTGATACTACCTATGTTTCCTTAGTCATACCAACGTACAGTATCACTGACACTACCTACGTTTCCTTAGTCATACCAACGTACAGTATCACTGATACATCCTATGTTTCCTTAGTCATACCAACATACAGTATCACTGACACTACCTATGTTTCCTTAGTCATACCAACATACAGTATCACTGACACTACCTATGTTTCCTTAGCCATACCAACATACAGTATCACTGACACTACCTACGTTTCCTTAGTCATACCAACGTACAGTATCACTGATACTACCTACGTTTCCTTAGTCATACCAACATACAGTATCACTGACACAACCTATGTTTCCTTAGTCATACCAACATACAGTATCCTTGATACAACCTATGTTTCCTTAGTCATACCAACATACAGTATCACTGACACAACCTATGTTTCGTTAGTCATACCAACGTACAGTCTCACTGATACAACCTATGTTTCCTTAGTCATACCAACGTACAGTATCACTGACACAACCTATGTTTCCTTAGTCATACCAACATACAGTATCACTGATACATCCTATGTTTCCTTAGTCATACCAACGTACAGTATCACTGACACAACCTATGTTTCCTTAGTCATAACAACATACAGTATCACTGATACATCCTATGTTTCCTTAGTCATACCAACATACAGTATCACTGATACAACCTATGTTTCCTTAGTCATACCAACATACAGTATCACTGATACAACCTATGTTTCCTTAGTCATACCAACATACAGTATCACTGATACATCCTATGTTTCCTTAGTCATACCAACGTACAGTATCACTGATACATCCTATGTTTCCTTAGTCATACCAACATACAGTATCACTGATACATCCTATGTTTCCTTAGTCATACCAACATACAGTATCACTGATACAACATATGTTTCCTTAGTCATATCAACATACAGTATCACTGATACATCCTATGTTTCCTTAGTCATACCAACATACAGTATCACTGATACAACCTATGTTTCCTTAGTCATACCAACATACAGTATCACTGATACATCCTATGTTTCCTTAGTCATACCAACGTACAGTATCACTGACACAACCTATGTTTCCTTAGTCATACCAACGTACAGTATCACTGATACAACCTATGTTTCCTTAGTCATACCAACATACAGTATCACTGATACAACCTATGTTTCCTTAGTCATACCAACGTACAGTATCACTGATACATCCTATGTTTCCTTAGTCATACCAACGTACAGTATCACTGATACATCCTATGTTTCCTTAGTCATACCAACGTACAGTATCACTGATACATCCTATGTTTCCTTAGTCATACCAACGTACAGTATCACTGATACATCCTATGTTTCCTTAGTCATACCAACGTACAGTATCACTGATACATCCTATGTTTCCTTAGTCATACCAACGTACAGTATCACTGATACATCCTATGTTTCCTTAGTCATACCAACGTACAGTATCACTGATACTACCTATGTTTCCTTAGTCATACCAACGTACAGTATCACTGATACTACCTATGTTTCCTTAGTCATACCAACGTACAGTATCACTGATACAACCTATGTTTCCTTAGTCATACCAACGTACAGTATCACTGATACAACCTATGTTTCCTTAGTCATACCAACGTACAGTATCACTGATACAACCTATGTTTCCTTAGTCATACCAACGTATAGTATCACTGATACAACCTATGTTTCCTTAGTCATACCAACGTACAGTATCACTGATACATCCTATGTTTCCTTAGTCATACCAACGTACAGTATCACTGATACATCCTATGTTTCCTTAGTCATACCAACGTACAGTATCACTGATACAACCTGTGTTTCCTTAGTCATACCAACGTACAGTATCACTGATACATCCTATGTTTCCTTAGTCATACCAACGTACAGTATCACTGATACAACCTATGTTTCCTTAGTCATACCAACGTATAGTATCACTGATACATCCTATGTTTCCTTAGTCCTACCAACGTACAGTATCACTGATACTACCTATGTTTCCTTAGTCATACCAACGTACAGTATCACTGATACTACCCACGTTTCCTTAGTCATACCAACGTACAGTATCACTGATACTACCTATGTTTCCTTAGTCATACCAACGTACAGTATCACTGATACTACCTACGTTTCCTTAGTCATACCAACGTACAGTATCACTGATACTACCTACGTTTCCTTAGTCATACCAACGTACAGTATCACTGATACTACCTATGTTTCCTTAGTCATACCAACGTACAGTATCACTGATACTACCTATGTTTCCTTAGTCATACCAACGTACAGTATCACTGACACTACCTACGTTTCCTTAGTCATACCAACGTACAGTATCACTGATACATCCTATGTTTCCTTAGTCATACCAACGTACAGTATCACTGATACATCCTATGTTTCCTTAGTCATACCAACATACAGTATCACTGACACTACCTATGTTTCCTTAGTCATACCAACATACAGTATCACTGACACTACCTATGTTTCCTTAGTCATACCAACATACAGTATCACTGACACTACCTACGTTTCCTTAGTCATACCAACGTACAGTATCACTGATACTACCTACGTTTCCTTAGTCATACCAACATACAGTATCACTGACACAACCTATGTTTCCTTAGTCATACCAACATACAGTATCCTTGATACAACCTATGTTTCCTTAGTCATACCAACATACAGTATCACTGACACAACCTATGTTTCGTTAGTCATACCAACGTACAGTCTCACTGATACAACCTATGTTTCCTTAGTCATACCAACGTACAGTATCACTGACACAACCTATGTTTCCTTAGTCATACCAACATACAGTATCACTGATACAACCTATGTTTCCTTAGTCATACCAACGTACAGTATCACTGATACAACCTATGTTTCCTTAGTCATACCAACATACAGTATCACTGATACAACCTATGTTTCCTTAGTCATACCAACATACAGTATCACTGATACAACCTATGTTTCCTTAGTCATACCAACGTACAGTATCACTGATACAACCTATGTTTCCTTAGTCATACCAACGTACAGTATCACTGATACAACCTATGTTTCCTTAGTCATACCAACATACAGTATCACTGATACAACCTATGTTTCCTTAGTCATACCAACGTACAGTATCACTGATACAACCTATGTTTCCTTAGTCATACCAACATACAGTATCACTGATACAACCTATGTTTCCTTAGTCATACCAACGTACAGTATCACTGATACAACCTATGTTTCCTTAGTCATACCAACATACAGTATCACTGATACAACCTATGTTTCCTTAGTCATAACAACATACAGTATCACTGATACATCCTATGTTTCCTTAGTCATACCAACGTACAGTATCACTGATACAACCTATGTTTCCTTAGTCATACCAACATACAGTCTCACTGATACAACCTATGTTTCCTTAGTCATACCAATGTACAGTCTCACTGATACAACCTATGTTTCCTTAGTCATACCAACATACAGTATCACTGATACAACCTATGTTTCCTTAGTCATACCAACATACAGTATCACTGATACAACCTATGTTTCCTTAGTCATACCAACATACAGTATCACTGATACATCCTATGTTTCCTTAGTCATACCAACGTACAGTATCACTGATACATCCTATGTTTCCTTAGTCATACCAACATACAGTATCACTGATACATCCTATGTTTCCTTAGTCATACCAACATACAGTATCACTGATACAACATATGTTTCCTTAGTCATACCAACATACAGTATCACTGATACATCCTATGTTTCCTTAGTCATACCAACATACAGTATCACTGATACAACCTATGTTTCCTTAGTCATACCAACATACAGTATCACTGATACATCCTATGTTTCCTTAGTCATACCAACGTACAGTATCACTGACACAACCTATGTTTCCTTAGTCATACCAACGTACAGTATCACTGATACAACCTATGTTTCCTTAGTCATACCAACGTATAGTATCACTGATACAACCTATGTTTCCTTAGTCATACCAACATACAGTATCACTGATACAACCTATGTTTCCTTAGTCATACCAACGTACAGTATCACTGATACAACCTATCTTTCCTTAGTCATACCAACATACAGTATCACTGATACAACCTATGTTTCCTTAGTCATACCAACATACAGTATCACTGATACAACCTATGTTTCCTTAGTCATACCAACATACAGTATCACTGATACATCCTATGTTTCCTTAGTCATACCAACGTACAGTATCACTGATATATCCTATGT
Source organism: Deroplatys truncata (assembly GCA_030765065.1). NCBI lineage: Eukaryota > Metazoa > Arthropoda > Insecta > Mantodea > Mantidae > Deroplatys > Deroplatys truncata. The sequence goes on along the minus strand of CM060981.1, from coordinate 2,846,513 downwards.
TTCCTTAGTCATACCAACGTACAGTATCACTGATACAACCTATGTTTCCTTAGTCATACCAACATACAGTATCACTGACACAACCTATGTTTCCTTAGTCATACCAACATACAGTATCACTGACACAACCTATGTTTCCTTAGTCATACCAACGTACCGTATCACTGATACAACATATGTTTCCTTAGTCATTACAACATACAGTATCACTGATACAACATATGTTTCCTTAGTCATACCAACGTACAGTATCACTGATACAACCTATGTTTCCTTAGTCATACCCACGTACAGTATCACTGATACAACCTATGTTTCCTTAGTCATACCCACGTACAGTATCACTGATACAACCTATGTTTCCTTAGTCATACCCACGTACAGTATCACTGATACAACCTATGTTTCCTTAGTCATACCCACGTATAGTATCACTGATACAACCTATGTTTCCTTAGTCATACCAAGGTACAGTATCATTGACATTACCTATGTTTCCTTAGTCATACCCACGTACAGTATCACTGATACAACCTATATTTCCTTAATCATACCAACGTACAGTATCATTGACACTACCTATGTTTCCTTAGTAATACCAACGTATAGTATCACTGACACAACCTATGTTTCCTTAGTCATACCAACGTACAGTATCACTGATACAACATATGTTTCCTTAGTCATACCAACATACAGTATCACTGATACAACATATGTTTCCTTAGTCATACCGACGTATCGTATCACTGACACAACCTATGTTTCCTTAGTCATACCAACGTACAGTATCACTAATACAACCTATGTTTCCTTAGTCATACCCACGTACAGTATCATTGACACAACCTATGTTTCCTTAGTCATACCCACGTACAGTATCATTGACACAACCTATGTTTCCTTAGTCATACCCACGTACAGTATCACTGACACAACCTATGTTTCCTTAGTCATACCCACGTATAGTATCACTGACATAACCTATGTTTCCTTAGTCATACCCACGTACAGTATCACTAATACAACCTATGTTTCCTTAGTCATACCCACGTACAGTATCATTGACACAACCTATGTTTCCTTAGTCATACCCACGTACAGTATCACTGATACAACCTATGTTTCCTTAGTCATACCCACGTACAGTATCACTAATACAACCTATGTTTCCTTAGTCATACCCACGTACAGTATCACTGACATTACCTATGTTTCCTTAGTCATACCAACGTATAGTATCACTGATACAACCTATGTTTCCTTAGTCATACCAACGTGTAGTATCACTTATACAACCTATGTTTCCTTAGTCATACCAACGTATAGTATCACTGATACAACCTATGTTTCCTTAGTCATACCAACGTACAGTATCACTGATACAACCTATGTTTCCTTAGTCATACCAACGTAGAGTATCACTGATACAACCTATGTTTCCTTAGTCATACCAACGTACACTATCACTGATACAACCTATGTTTCCTTAGTCATACCAACGTATAGTATCACTGATACAACCTATGTTTCCTTAGTCATACCAACGTACAGTATCACTGATACAACCTATGTTTCCTTAGTCATACCAACGTATAGTATCACTGATACAACCTATGTTTCCTTAGTCATACCAACGTACAGTATCACTGATACATCCTATGTTTCCTTAGTCATACCAACGTATAGTATCACTGATACAACCTATGTTTCCTTAGTCATACCAACGTACAGTATCACTGATACATCCTATGTTTCCTTAGTCATACCAACGTACAGTATCACTGATACATCCTATGTTTCCTTAGTCATACCAACGTATAGTATCACTGATACATCCTATGTTTCCTTAGTCATACCAACATATAGTATCACTGATACAACCTATGTTTCCTTAGTCATACCAACGTATAGTATCACTGATACATCCTATGGTTCCTTAGTCATACCAACGTACAGTATCACTGATACAACCTATGTTTCCTTAGTCATACCAACGTACAGTATCACTGATACATCCTATGTTTCCTTAGTCATACCAACGTACAGTATCACTGATACATCCTATGTTTCCTTAGTCATACCAACGTACAGTATCACTGATACAACCTATGTTTCCTTAGTCATACCAACGTACAGTATCACTGATACATCCTATGTTTCCTTAGTCATACCAACGTACAGTATCACTGATACAACCTATGTTTCCTTAGTCATACCAACGTATAGTATCACTGATACATCCTATGTTTCCTTAGTCATACCAACGGACAGTATCACTGATACATCCTATGTTTCCTTAGTCATACCAACGTACAGTATCACTGATACAACCTATGTTTCCTTAGACATACCCACGTACAGTATCACTGATACATCCTATGTTTCCTTAGTCATACCAACATACAGTATCACTGATACAACCTATGTTTCCTTAGTCATACCAACATACAGTATCACTGATACAACCTATGTTTCCTTAGTCATACCAACATACAGTATCACTGATACAACCTATGTTTCCTTAGTCATACCAACATACAGTATCACTGATACAACCTATGTTTCCTTAGTCATACCAACGTACAGTATCACTGACACAACCTATGTTTCCTTAGTCATACCAACATACAGTATCACTGATACATCCTATGTTTCCTTAGTCATACCAACATACAGTATCACTGATACAACCTATGTTTCCTTAGTCATACCAACGTACAGTATCACTGATACTACCTACGTTTCCTTAGTCATACCAACATACAGTATCACTGATACAACCTATGTTTCCTTAGTCATACCAACATACAGTATCACTGATACAACCTATATTTCCTTAGTCATACCAACGTACAGTATCACTGACACAACCTATGTTTCCTTAGTCATACCCACGTACAGTATCACTGATACATCCTATGTTTCCTTAGTCATACCAACGTACAGTATCACTGACACAACCTATGTTTCCTTAGTCATACCAACGTACAGTATCACTGATACTACCTATGTTTCCTTAGTCATACCAACGTACAGTATCACTGATACTACCTACGTTTCCTTAGTCATACCAACGTACAGTATCACTGATACTACCTATGTTTCCTTAGTCATACCAACGTACAGTATCACTGATACTACCTACGTTTCCTTAGTCATACCAACGTACAGTATCACTGATACTACCTACGTTTCCTTAGTCATACCAACGTACAGTATCACTGATACTACCTATGTTTCCTTAGTCATACCAACGTACAGTATCACTGATACTACCTATGTTTCCTTAGTCATACCAACGTACAGTATCACTGACACTACCTACGTTTCCTTAGTCATACCAACGTACAGTATCACTGATACATCCTATGTTTCCTTAGTCATACCAACATACAGTATCACTGACACTACCTATGTTTCCTTAGTCATACCAACATACAGTATCACTGACACTACCTATGTTTCCTTAGTCATACCAACATACAGTATCACTGACACTACCTACGTTTCCTTAGTCATACCAACGTACAGTATCACTGATACTACCTACGTTTCCTTAGTCATACCAACATACAGTATCACTGACACAACCTATGTTTCCTTAGTCATACCAACATACAGTATCCTTGATACAACCTATGTTTCCTTAGTCATACCAACATACAGTATCACTGACACAACCTATGTTTCGTTAGTCATACCAACGTACAGTCTCACTGATACAACCTATGTTTCCTTAGTCATACCAACGTACAGTATCACTGACACAACCTATGTTTCCTTAGTCATACCAACATACAGTATCACTGATACATCCTATGTTTCCTTAGTCATACCAACGTACAGTATCACTGACACAACCTATGTTTCCTTAGTCATAACAACATACAGTATCACTGATACATCCTATGTTTCCTTAGTCATACCAACATACAGTATCACTGATACAACCTATGTTTCCTTAGTCATACCAACATACAGTATCACTGATACAACCTATGTTTCCTTAGTCATACCAACATACAGTATCACTGATACATCCTATGTTTCCTTAGTCATACCAACGTACAGTATCACTGATACATCCTATGTTTCCTTAGTCATACCAACATACAGTATCACTGATACATCCTATGTTTCCTTAGTCATACCAACATACAGTATCACTGATACAACATATGTTTCCTTAGTCATATCAACATACAGTATCACTGATACATCCTATGTTTCCTTAGTCATACCAACATACAGTATCACTGATACAACCTATGTTTCCTTAGTCATACCAACATACAGTATCACTGATACATCCTATGTTTCCTTAGTCATACCAACGTACAGTATCACTGACACAACCTATGTTTCCTTAGTCATACCAACGTACAGTATCACTGATACAACCTATGTTTCCTTAGTCATACCAACATACAGTATCACTGATACAACCTATGTTTCCTTAGTCATACCAACATACAGTATCACTGATACATCCTATGTTTCCTTAGTCATACCAACGTACAGTATCACTGATACATCCTATGTTTCCTTAGTCATACCAACGTACAGTATCACTGATACAACCTATGTTTCCTTAGTCATACCAACATACAGTATCACTGACACAACCTATGTTTCCTTAGTCATACCAACATACAGTATCACTGACACAACCTATGTTTCCTTAGTCATACCAACGTACAGTATCACTGATACAACCTATGTTTCCTTAGTCATACCAACGTACAGTATCACTGACACAACCTATGTTTCCTTAGTCATACCAACATACAGTATCCTTGATACAACCTATGTTTCCTTAGTCATACCAACATACAGTATCACTGACACAACCTATGTTTCGTTAGTCATACCAACGTACAGTATCACTGATACTACCTATGTTTCCTTAGTCATACCAACGTACAGTATCACTGATACAACCTATGTTTCCTTAGTCATACCAACATACAGTATCCTTGATACAACCTATGTTTCCTTAGTCATACCAACGTACAGTATCACTGACACAACCTATGTTTCGTTAGTCATACCAACGTACAGTATCACTGATACTACCTACGTTTCCTTAGTCATACCAACGTACAGTATCACTGATACTACCTATGTTTCCTTAGTCATACCAACGTACAGTATCACTGACACAACCTATGTTTCTTTAGTCATACCAACGTACAGTATCACTGACACAACCTATGTTTCCTTAATCATATCCACGTACAGTATCACTGACACAACCTATGTTTCCTTAATCATATCCACGTACAGTATCACTGATACTACCTATGTTTCCTTAATCATACCCACGTACAGTATCACTGACACAACCTATGTTTCCTTACTCATATCCACGTACAGTATCACTGATACTACCTATGTTTCCGTAATCATACCCACGTACAGTATCACTAATACAACCTATGTTTCCTTAGTCATACCCACGTACAGTATCACTGATACAACCTATGTTTCCTTAGTCAACCAACGTACAGTATCACTGATACAACCTATGTTTCCTTAGTCATACTCACGTACAGTATCACTAATACAACCTATGTTTCCTTAGTAATACCCACGTACAGTATCACTGATAATACCTATGTTTCCTTAGTCATACCAACGTACAGTATCACTGATACTACCTATGTTTCCTTAGTCATACCCACGTACAGTATCACTGATACTACCTATGTTTCCTTAGTCATACCCACGTACAGTATCACTGATACTACCTATGTTTCCTTAGTCATACCCACGTACAGTATCACTAATACAACCTATGTTTCCTTAGTCATACCCACGTACAGTATCACGGATACTACCTATGTTTCCTTAGTCATACCCACGTACAGTATCACTGACACAACCTTTGTTTCCTTCGTCATACCCACGTACAGTATCACTGATACTACCTATGTTTCCTTAGTCATACCCACGTATAGTATCACTAATACAACCTATGTTTCCTTAGTCATACCCACGTACAGTATCACTGATACTACCTATGTTTCCATAGTCATACCCACGTACAGTATCACTGACACAACCTTTTTTCCTTAGTCATACCCACGTACAGTATCACTAATACAACCTATGTTGCCTTAGTCATACCCACGTACAGTATCACTGACACAACCTATGTTTCCTTAGACATCCCCACGTACAGTATCACTGACTCAACCTATGTTTCCTTAGTCATACCAACATACAGTATCATTGATACAACCTATGTTTCCTTAGTCATACCAACATACAGTATCACTGACACTACCTATGTTTCCTTAGTCATACCCACGTACAGTATCACTGACACTACCTATGTTTCCTTAGTAATAGCAACATACCATATCACTGACACTACCTATGTTTCCTTAGTCATACCCACGTACAGTTTCACTGACACTACCTATGTTTCCTTAGACATACCCACGTACAGTATCACTGACACAACCTATGTTTCCTTAGTCATACCAACGTATAGTATCACTGATACATCCTATGTTTCCTTAGTCATACCAACGTACAGTATCACTGATACATCCTATGTTTCCTTAGTCATACCAACGTACAGTATCACTGATACAACCTATGTTTCCTTAGACATACCCACGTACAGTATCACTGATACATCCTATGTTTCCTTAGTCATACCAACATACAGTATCACTGATACAACCTATGTTTCCTTAGTCATACCAACATACAGTATCACTGATACAACCTGTTTCCTTAGTCATACCAACATACAGTATCACTGATACAACCTATGTTTCCTTAGTCATACCAACATACAGTATCACTGATACAACCTATGTTTCCTTAGTCATACCAACGTACAGTATCACTGACACAACCTATGTTTCCTTAGTCATACCAACATACAGTATCACTGATACATCCTATGTTTCCTTAGTCATACCAACATACAGTATCACTGATACAACCTATGTTTCCTTAGTCATACCAACGTACAGTATCACTGATACTACCTACGTTTCCTTAGTCATACCAACATACAGTATCACTGATACAACCTATGTTTCCTTAGTCATACCAACATACAGTATCACTGATACAACCTATGTTTCCTTAGTCATACCAACGTACAGTATCACTGACACAACCTATGTTTCCTTAGTCATACCCACGTACAGTATCACTGATACATCCTATGTTTCCTTAGTCATACCAACGTACAGTATCACTGACACAACCTATGTTTCCTTAGTCATACCAACGTACAGTATCACTGATACTACCTATGTTTCCTTAGTCATACCAACGTACAGTATCACTGATACTACCTACGTTTCCTTAGTCATACTAACGTACAGTATCACTGATACTACCTATGTTTCCTTAGTCATACCAACGTACAGTATCACTGATACTACCTACGTTTCCTTAGTCATACCAACGTACAGTATCACTGATACTACCTACGTTTCCTTAGTCATACCAACGTACAGTATCACTGATACTACCTATGTTTCCTTAGTCATACCAACGTACAGTATCACTGATACTACCTATGTTTCCTTAGTTATACCAACGTACAGTATCACTGACACTACCTACGTTTCCTTAGTCATACCAACGTACAGTATCACTGATACTTCCTATGTTTCCTTAGTCATACCAACATACAGTATCACTGACACTACCTATGTTTCCTTAGTCATACCAACATACAGTATCACTGACACTACCTATGTTTCCTTAGTCATACCAACATACAGTATCACTGACACTACCTACGTTTCCTTAGTCATACCAACGTACAGTATCACTGATACTACCTACGTTTCCTTAGTCATACCAACATACAGTATCACTGACACAACCTATGTTTCCTTAGTCATACCAACATACAGTATCCTTGATACAACCTATGTTTCCTTAGTCATACCAACATACAGTATCACTGACACAACCTATGTTTCGTTAGTCATACCAACGTACAGTCTCACTGATACAACCTATGTTTCCTTAGTCATACCAACGTACAGTATCACTGACAAAACCTATGTTTCCTTAGTCATACCAACATACAGTATCACTGATACATCCTATGTTTCCTTAGTCATACCAACGTACAGTATCACTGACACAACCTATGTTTCCTTAGTCATAACAACATACAGTATCACTGATACATCCTATGTTTCCTTAGTCATACCAACATACAGTATCACTGATACAACCTATGTTTCCTTAGTCATACCAACATACAGTATCACTGATACAACCTATGTTTCCTTAGTCATACCAACATACAGTATCACTGATACATCCTATGTTTCCTTAGTCATACCAACGTACAGTATCACTGATACATCCTATGTTTCCTTAGTCATACCAACATACAGTATCACTGATACATCCTATGTTTCCTTAGTCATACCAACATACAGTATCACTGATACAACATATGTTTCCTTAGTCATACCAACATACAGTATCACTGATACATCCTATGTTTCCTTAGTCATACCAACATACAGTATCACTGATACAACCTATGTTTCCTTAGTCATACCAACATACAGTATCACTGATACATCCTATGTTTCCTTAGTCATACCAACGTACAGTATCACTGACACAACCTATGTTTCCTTAGTCATACCAACGTACAGTATCACTGATACAACCTATGTTTCCTTAGTCATACCAACGTATAGTATCACTGATACAACCTATGTTTCCTTAGTCATACCAACATACAGTATCACTGATACAACCTATGTTTCCTTAGTCATACCAACGTACAGTATCACTGATACAACCTATGTTTCCTTAGTCATACCAACATACAGTATCACTGATACAACCTATGTTTCCTTAGTCATACCAACATACAGTATCACTGATACAACCTATGTTTCCTTAGTCATACCAACATACAGTATCACTGATACATCCTATGTTTCCTTAGTCATACCAACGTACAGTATCACTGATACATCCTATGTTTCCTTAGTCATACCAACGTACAGTATCACTGATACAACCTATGTTTCCTTAGTCATACCAACATACAGTATCACTGACACAACCTATGTTTCCTTAGTCATACCAACATACAGTATCACTGACACAACCTATGTTTCCTTAGTCATACCAACGTACAGTATCACTGATACAACCTATGTTTCCATAGTCATACCAACGTACAGTATCACTGACACAACCTATGTTTCCTTAGTCATACCAACATACAGTATCCTTGATACAACCTATGTTTCCTTAGTCATACCAACATACAGTATCACTGACACAACCTATGTTTCGTTAGTCATACCAAAGTACAGTATCACTGATACTACCTATGTTTCCTTAGTCATACCAACGTACAGTATCACTGATACAACCTATGTTTCCTTAGTCATACCAACATACAGTATCCTTGATACAACCTATGTTTCCTTAGTCATACCAACGTACAGTATCACTGACACAACCTATGTTTCGTTAGTCATACCAACGTACAGTATCACTGATACTACCTACGTTTCCTTAGTCATACCAACGTACAGTATCACTGATACTACCTATGTTTCCTTAGTCATACCAACGTACAGTATCACTGACACAACCTATGTTTCTTTAGTCATACCAACGTACAGTATCACTGACACAACCTATGTTTCCTTAATCATATCCACGTACAGTATCACTGACACAACCTATGTTTCCTTAATCATATCCACGTACAGTATCACTGATACTACCTATGTTTCCTTAATCATACCCACGTACAGTATCACTGACACAACCTATGTTTCCTTACTCATATCCACGTACAGTATCACTGATACTACCTATGTTTCCTTAATCATACCCACGTACAGTATCACTAATACAACCTATGTTTCCTTAGTCATACCCACGTACAGTATCACTGATACAACCTATGTTTCCTTAGTCATACCAACGTACAGTATCACTGATACAACCTATGTTTCCTTAGTCATACTCACGTACAGTATCACTAATACAACCTATGTTTCCTTAGTAATACCCACGTACAGTATCACTGATAATACCTATGTTTCCTTAGTCATACCAACGTACAGTATCACTGATACTACCTATGTTTCCTTAGTCATACCCACGTACAGTATCACTGATACTACCTATGTTTCCTTAGTCATACCCACGTACAGTATCACTGATACTACCTATGTTTCCTTAGTCATACCCACGTACAGTATCACTAATACAACCTATGTTTCCTTAGTCATACCCACGTACAGTATCACGGATACTACCTATGTTTCCTTAGTCATACCCACGTACAGTATCACTGACACAACCTTTGTTTCCTTCGTCATACCCACGTACAGTATCACTGATACTACCTATGTTTCCTTAGTCATACCCACGTATAGTATCACTAATACAACCTATGTTTCCTTAGTCATACCCACGTACAGTATCACTGATACTACCTATGTTTCCATAGTCATACCCACGTACAGTATCACTGACACAACCTTTTTTCCTTAGTCATACCCACGTACAGTATGACTAATACAACCTATGTTTCCTTAGTCATACCCACGTACAGTATCACTGACACAACCTATGTTTCCTTAGACATACCCACGTACAGTATCACTGACTCAACCTATGTTTCCTTAGTCATACCAACATACAGTATCATTGATACAACCTATGTTTCCTTAGTCATACCAACATACAGTATCACTGACACTACCTATGTTTCCTTAGTCATACCCACGTACAGTATCACTGACACTACCTATGTTTCCTTAGTAATAGCAACATACCATATCACTGACACTACCTATGTTTCCTTAGTCATACCCACGTACAGTTTCACTGACACTACCTATGTTTCCTTAGACATACCCACGTACAGTATCACTGACACAACCTATGTTTCCTTAGTCATACCAACATACAGTATCACTAATACAACCTATGTTTCCTTAGTCATACCCACGTACAGTATCACTGACACAACCTTTGTTTCCTTAGTCATACCCACGTACAGTATCACTAATACAACCTATGTTTACTTAGTCATACCCATGTACAGTATCACTGACACAACCTATGTTTCCTTAGTCATACCCACGTACAGTATCACTGACACAACCTATGTTTCCTTAGTCATACCAACATACAGTATCATTGATACAACCTATGTTTCCTTAGTCATACCAACATACAGTATCACTGACACTACCTATGTTTCCTTAGTCATACCCACGTACAGTATCACTGACACTACCTATGTTTCCTTAGTCATACCAACATACAGTATCACTGACATTACCTATGTTTCCTTAGTCATACCCACGTACAGTATCACTGACACTACCTATGTTTCCTTAGTCATACCCACGTACAGTATCACTGACACAACCTATGTTTCCTTAGTCATACCAACATACAGTATCATTGATACAACCTATGTTTCCTTAGTCATACCACCATACAGTATCACTGACACAACCTATGTTTCCTTAGTCATACCAACATACAGTATCACTGATACATCCTATGTTTCCTTAGTCATACCAACATACAGTATCATTGACACAACCTATGTTTCCTTAGTCATACCAAAGTACAGTATCACTGATACATCCTATGTTTCCTTAGTCATACCAACGTATAGTATCACTGATACAACCTATGTTTCCTTAGTCATACCAACGTATAGTATCACTGATACATCCTATGTTTCCTTAGTCATACCAACATACAGTATCACTGATACAACCTATGTTTCCTTAGTCATACCAACCTATAGTATCTCTGATACAACATATGTTTCCTTAGTCATACCAACATACAGTATCACTGATACAACCTATGTTTCCTTAGTCATACCAACCTATAGTATCACTGATACAACCTATGTTTCCTTAGTCATACCAACATACAGTATCTCTGATACAACATATGTTTCCTTAGTCATACCAACATACAGTATCACTGATACATCCTATGTTTCCTTAGTCATACCAACCTATAGTATCACTGATACAACCTATGTTTCCTTAGTCATACCAACATATAGTATCACTGATACATCCTATGTTTCCTTAGTCATACCAACATATAGTATCACCGATACATCCTATGTTTCCTTAGTCATACCAACGTATAGTATCACTGATACATCCTATGTTTCCTTAGTCATACCAACGTATAGTATCACTGATACAACCTATGTTTCCTTAGTCATACCAACATATAGTATCACTGATACATCCTATGTTTCCTTAGTCATACCAACATATAGTATCACTGATACATCCTATGTTTCCTTAGTCATACCAACATATAGTATCACTGATACATCCTATGTTTCCTTAGTCATACCAACATATAGTATCACTGATACATCCTATGTTTCCTTAGTCATACCAACGTATAGTATCACTGATACATCCTATGTTTCTTTAGTCATACCAACGTATAGTATCACTGATACAACCTATGTTTCCTTAGTCATACCAACGTACAGTATCACTGATACAACCTATGTTTCCTTAGTCATACCAACGTACAGTATCACTGATACAACCTATGTTTCCTTAGTCATACCAACGTACAGTATCACTGATACAACCTATGTTTCCTTAGTCATACCAACGTACAGTATCACTGATACATCCTATGTTTCCTTAGTCATACCAACGTACAGTATCACTGATACATCCTATGTTTCCCTAGTCATACCAACGTACAGTATCACTGATACTACCTATGTTTCCTTAGTCATACCAACGTACAGTATCACTGATACAACCTATGTTTCCTTAGTCATACCAACGTACAGTATCACTGATACATCCTATGTTTCCTTAGTCATACCAACGTACAGTATCACTGATACATCCTATGTTTCCTTAGTCATACCAACGTACAGTATCACTGATACATCCTATGTTTCCTTAGTCATACCAACGTACAGTATCACTGATACATCCTATGTTTCCTTAGTCATACCAACGTACAGTATCACTGATACATCCTATGTTTCCTTAGTCATACCAACGTACAGTATCACTGATACATCCTATGTTTCCTTAGTCATACCAACGTACAGTATCACTGATACTACCTATGTTTCCTTAGTCATACCAACGTACAGTATCACTGACACTACCTACGTTTCCTTAGTCATACCAACGTACAGTATCACTGATACATCCTATGTTTCCTTAGTCATACCAACATACAGTATCACTGACACTACCTATGTTTCCTTAGTCATACCAACATACAGTATCACTGACACTACCTATGTTTCCTTAGTCATACCAACATACAGTATCACTGACACTACCTACGTTTCCTTAGTCATACCAACGTACAGTATCACTGATACTACCTACGTTTCCTTAGTCATACCAACATACAGTATCACTGACACAACCTATGTTTCCTTAGTCATACCAACATACAGTATCCTTGATACAACCTATGTTTCCTTAGTCATACCAACATACAGTATCACTGACACAACCTATGTTTCGTTAGTCATACCAACGTACAGTCTCACTGATACAACCTATGTTTCCTTAGTCATACCAACGTACAGTATCACTGACACAACCTATGTTTCCTTAGTCATACCAACATACAGTATCACTGATACATCCTATGTTTCCTTAGTCATACCAACGTACAGTATCACTGACACAACCTATGTTTCCTTAGTCATAACAACATACAGTATCACTGATACATCCTATGTTTCCTTAGTCATACCAACATACAGTATCACTGATACAACCTATGTTTCCTTAGTCATACCAACATACAGTATCACTGATACAACCTATGTTTCCTTAGTCATACCAACATACAGTATCACTGATACATCCTATGTTTCCTTAGTCATACCAACGTACAGTATCACTGATACATCCTATGTTTCCTTAGTCATACCAACATACAGTATCACTGATACATCCTATGTTTCCTTAGTCATACCAACATACAGTATCACTGATACAACATATGTTTCCTTAGTCATATCAACATACAGTATCACTGATACATCCTATGTTTCCTTAGTCATACCAACATACAGTATCACTGATACAACCTATGTTTCCTTAGTCATACCAACATACAGTATCACTGATACATCCTATGTTTCCTTAGTCATACCAACGTACAGTATCACTGACACAACCTATGTTTCCTTAGTCATACCAACGTACAGTATCACTGATACAACCTATGTTTCCTTAGTCATACCAACATACAGTATCACTGATACAACCTATGTTTCCTTAGTCATACCAACATACAGTATCACTGATACATCCTATGTTTCCTTAGTCATACCAACGTACAGTATCACTGATACATCCTATGTTTCCTTAGTCATACCAACGTACAGTATCACTGATACAACCTATGTTTCCTTAGTCATACCAACATACAGTATCACTGACACAACCTATGTTTCCTTAGTCATACCAACATACAGTATCACTGACACAACCTATGTTTCCTTAGTCATACCAACGTACAGTATCACTGATACAACCTATGTTTCCTTAGTCATACCAACGTACAGTATCACTGACACAACCTATGTTTCCTTAGTCATACCAACATACAGTATCCTTGATACAACCTATGTTTCCTTAGTCATACCAACATACAGTATCACTGACACAACCTATGTTTCGTTAGTCATACCAACGTACAGTATCACTGATACTACCTATGTTTCCTTAGTCATACCAACGTACAGTATCACTGATACAACCTATGTTTCCTTAGTCATACCAACATACAGTATCCTTGATACAACCTATGTTTCCTTAGTCATACCAACGTACAGTATCACTGACACAACCTATGTTTCGTTAGTCATACCAACGTACAGTATCACTGATACTACCTACGTTTCCTTAGTCATACCAACGTACAGTATCACTGATACTACCTATGTTTCCTTAGTCATACCAACGTACAGTATCACTGACACAACCTATGTTTCTTTAGTCATACCAACGTACAGTATCACTGACACAACCTATGTTTCCTTAATCATATCCACGTACAGTATCACTGACACAACCTATGTTTCCTTAATCATATCCACGTACAGTATCACTGATACTACCTATGTTTCCTTAATCATACCCACGTACAGTATCACTGACACAACCTATGTTTCCTTACTCATATCCACGTACAGTATCACTGATACTACCTATGTTTCCGTAATCATACCCACGTACAGTATCACTAATACAACCTATGTTTCCTTAGTCATACCCACGTACAGTATCACTGATACAACCTATGTTTCCTTAGTCAACCAACGTACAGTATCACTGATACAACCTATGTTTCCTTAGTCATACTCACGTACAGTATCACTAATACAACCTATGTTTCCTTAGTAATACCCACGTACAGTATCACTGATAATACCTATGTTTCCTTAGTCATACCAACGTACAGTATCACTGATACTACCTATGTTTCCTTAGTCATACCCACGTACAGTATCACTGATACTACCTATGTTTCCTTAGTCATACCCACGTACAGTATCACTGATACTACCTATGTTTCCTTAGTCATACCCACGTACAGTATCACTAATACAACCTATGTTTCCTTAGTCATACCCACGTACAGTATCACGGATACTACCTATGTTTCCTTAGTCATACCCACGTACAGTATCACTGACACAACCTTTGTTTCCTTCGTCATACCCACGTACAGTATCACTGATACTACCTATGTTTCCTTAGTCATACCCACGTATAGTATCACTAATACAACCTATGTTTCCTTAGTCATACCCACGTACAGTATCACTGATACTACCTATGTTTCCATAGTCATACCCACGTACAGTATCACTGACACAACCTTTTTTCCTTAGTCATACCCACGTACAGTATCACTAATACAACCTATGTTGCCTTAGTCATACCCACGTACAGTATCACTGACACAACCTATGTTTCCTTAGACATACCCACGTACAGTATCACTGACTCAACCTATGTTTCCTTAGTCATACCAACATACAGTATCATTGATACAACCTATGTTTCCTTAGTCATACCAACATACAGTATCACTGACACTACCTATGTTTCCTTAGTCATACCCACGTACAGTATCACTGACACTACCTATGTTTCCTTAGTAATAGCAACATACCATATCACTGACACTACCTATGTTTCCTTAGTCATACCCACGTACAGTTTCACTGACACTACCTATGTTTCCTTAGACATACCCACGTACAGTATCACTGACACAACCTATGTTTCCTTAGTCATACCAACGTATAGTATCACTGATACATCCTATGTTTCCTTAGTCATACCAACGTACAGTATCACTGATACATCCTATGTTTCCTTAGTCATACCAACGTACAGTATCACTGATACAACCTATGTTTCCTTAGACATACCCACGTACAGTATCACTGATACATCCTATGTTTCCTTAGTCATACCAACATACAGTATCACTGATACAACCTATGTTTCCTTAGTCATACCAACATACAGTATCACTGATACAACCTGTTTCCTTAGTCATACCAACATACAGTATCACTGATACAACCTATGTTTCCTTAGTCATACCAACATACAGTATCACTGATACAACCTATGTTTCCTTAGTCATACCAACGTACAGTATCACTGACACAACCTATGTTTCCTTAGTCATACCAACATACAGTATCACTGATACATCCTATGTTTCCTTAGTCATACCAACATACAGTATCACTGATACAACCTATGTTTCCTTAGTCATACCAACGTACAGTATCACTGATACTACCTACGTTTCCTTAGTCATACCAACATACAGTATCACTGATACAACCTATGTTTCCTTAGTCATACCAACATACAGTATCACTGATACAACCTATGTTTCCTTAGTCATACCAACGTACAGTATCACTGACACAACCTATGTTTCCTTAGTCATACCCACGTACAGTATCACTGATACATCCTATGTTTCCTTAGTCATACCAACGTACAGTATCACTGACACAACCTATGTTTCCTTAGTCATACCAACGTACAGTATCACTGATACTACCTATGTTTCCTTAGTCATACCAACGTACAGTATCACTGATACTACCTACGTTTCCTTAGTCATACTAACGTACAGTATCACTGATACTACCTATGTTTCCTTAGTCATACCAACGTACAGTATCACTGATACTACCTACGTTTCCTTAGTCATACCAACGTACAGTATCACTGATACTACCTACGTTTCCTTAGTCATACCAACGTACAGTATCACTGATACTACCTATGTTTCCTTAGTCATACCAACGTACAGTATCACTGATACTACCTATGTTTCCTTAGTTATACCAACGTACAGTATCACTGACACTACCTACGTTTCCTTAGTCATACCAACGTACAGTATCACTGATACTTCCTATGTTTCCTTAGTCATACCAACATACAGTATCACTGACACTACCTATGTTTCCTTAGTCATACCAACATACAGTATCACTGACACTACCTATGTTTCCTTAGTCATACCAACATACAGTATCACTGACACTACCTACGTTTCCTTAGTCATACCAACGTACAGTATCACTGATACTACCTACGTTTCCTTAGTCATACCAACATACAGTATCACTGACACAACCTATGTTTCCTTAGTCATACCAACATACAGTATCCTTGATACAACCTATGTTTCCTTAGTCATACCAACATACAGTATCACTGACACAACCTATGTTTCGTTAGTCATACCAACGTACAGTCTCACTGATACAACCTATGTTTCCTTAGTCATACCAACGTACAGTATCACTGACAAAACCTATGTTTCCTTAGTCATACCAACATACAGTATCACTGATACATCCTATGTTTCCTTAGTCATACCAACGTACAGTATCACTGACACAACCTATGTTTCCTTAGTCATAACAACATACAGTATCACTGATACATCCTATGTTTCCTTAGTCATACCAACATACAGTATCACTGATACAACCTATGTTTCCTTAGTCATACCAACATACAGTATCACTGATACAACCTATGTTTCCTTAGTCATACCAACATACAGTATCACTGATACATCCTATGTTTCCTTAGTCATACCAACGTACAGTATCACTGATACATCCTATGTTTCCTTAGTCATACCAACATACAGTATCACTGATACATCCTATGTTTCCTTAGTCATACCAACATACAGTATCACTGATACAACATATGTTTCCTTAGTCATACCAACATACAGTATCACTGATACATCCTATGTTTCCTTAGTCATACCAACATACAGTATCACTGATACAACCTATGTTTCCTTAGTCATACCAACATACAGTATCACTGATACATCCTATGTTTCCTTAGTCATACCAACGTACAGTATCACTGACACAACCTATGTTTCCTTAGTCATACCAACGTACAGTATCACTGATACAACCTATGTTTCCTTAGTCATACCAACGTATAGTATCACTGATACAACCTATGTTTCCTTAGTCATACCAACATACAGTATCACTGATACAACCTATGTTTCCTTAGTCATACCAACGTACAGTATCACTGATACAACCTATGTTTCCTTAGTCATACCAACATACAGTATCACTGATACAACCTATGTTTCCTTAGTCATACCAACATACAGTATCACTGATACAACCTATGTTTCCTTAGTCATACCAACATACAGTATCACTGATACATCCTATGTTTCCTTAGTCATACCAACGTACAGTATCACTGATACATCCTATGTTTCCTTAGTCATACCAACGTACAGTATCACTGATACAACCTATGTTTCCTTAGTCATACCAACATACAGTATCACTGACACAACCTATGTTTCCTTAGTCATACCAACATACAGTATCACTGACACAACCTATGTTTCCTTAGTCATACCAACGTACAGTATCACTGATACAACCTATGTTTCCATAGTCATACCAACGTACAGTATCACTGACACAACCTATGTTTCCTTAGTCATACCAACATACAGTATCCTTGATACAACCTATGTTTCCTTAGTCATACCAACATACAGTATCACTGACACAACCTATGTTTCGTTAGTCATACCAAAGTACAGTATCACTGATACTACCTATGTTTCCTTAGTCATACCAACGTACAGTATCACTGATACAACCTATGTTTCCTTAGTCATACCAACATACAGTATCCTTGATACAACCTATGTTTCCTTAGTCATACCAACGTACAGTATCACTGACACAACCTATGTTTCGTTAGTCATACCAACGTACAGTATCACTGATACTACCTACGTTTCCTTAGTCATACCAACGTACAGTATCACTGATACTACCTATGTTTCCTTAGTCATACCAACGTACAGTATCACTGACACAACCTATGTTTCTTTAGTCATACCAACGTACAGTATCACTGACACAACCTATGTTTCCTTAATCATATCCACGTACAGTATCACTGACACAACCTATGTTTCCTTAATCATATCCACGTACAGTATCACTGATACTACCTATGTTTCCTTAATCATACCCACGTACAGTATCACTGACACAACCTATGTTTCCTTACTCATATCCACGTACAGTATCACTGATACTACCTATGTTTCCTTAATCATACCCACGTACAGTATCACTAATACAACCTATGTTTCCTTAGTCATACCCACGTACAGTATCACTGATACAACCTATGTTTCCTTAGTCATACCAACGTACAGTATCACTGATACAACCTATGTTTCCTTAGTCATACTCACGTACAGTATCACTAATACAACCTATGTTTCCTTAGTAATACCCACGTACAGTATCACTGATAATACCTATGTTTCCTTAGTCATACCAACGTACAGTATCACTGATACTACCTATGTTTCCTTAGTCATACCCACGTACAGTATCACTGATACTACCTATGTTTCCTTAGTCATACCCACGTACAGTATCACTGATACTACCTATGTTTCCTTAGTCATACCCACGTACAGTATCACTAATACAACCTATGTTTCCTTAGTCATACCCACGTACAGTATCACGGATACTACCTATGTTTCCTTAGTCATACCCACGTACAGTATCACTGACACAACCTTTGTTTCCTTCGTCATACCCACGTACAGTATCACTGATACTACCTATGTTTCCTTAGTCATACCCACGTATAGTATCACTAATACAACCTATGTTTCCTTAGTCATACCCACGTACAGTATCACTGATACTACCTATGTTTCCATAGTCATACCCACGTACAGTATCACTGACACAACCTTTTTTCCTTAGTCATACCCACGTACAGTATGACTAATACAACCTATGTTTCCTTAGTCATACCCACGTACAGTATCACTGACACAACCTATGTTTCCTTAGACATACCCACGTACAGTATCACTGACTCAACCTATGTTTCCTTAGTCATACCAACATACAGTATCATTGATACAACCTATGTTTCCTTAGTCATACCAACATACAGTATCACTGACACTACCTATGTTTCCTTAGTCATACCCACGTACAGTATCACTGACACTACCTATGTTTCCTTAGTAATAGCAACATACCATATCACTGACACTACCTATGTTTCCTTAGTCATACCCACGTACAGTTTCACTGACACTACCTATGTTTCCTTAGACATACCCACGTACAGTATCACTGACACAACCTATGTTTCCTTAGTCATACCAACATACAGTATCACTAATACAACCTATGTTTCCTTAGTCATACCCACGTACAGTATCACTGACACAACCTTTGTTTCCTTAGTCATACCCACGTACAGTATCACTAATACAACCTATGTTTACTTAGTCATACCCATGTACAGTATCACTGACACAACCTATGTTTCCTTAGTCATACCCACGTACAGTATCACTGACACAACCTATGTTTCCTTAGTCATACCAACATACAGTATCATTGATACAACCTATGTTTCCTTAGTCATACCAACATACAGTATCACTGACACTACCTATGTTTCCTTAGTCATACCCACGTACAGTATCACTGACACTACCTATGTTTCCTTAGTCATACCAACATACAGTATCACTGACATTACCTATGTTTCCTTAGTCATACCCACGTACAGTATCACTGACACTACCTATGTTTCCTTAGTCATACCCACGTACAGTATCACTGACACAACCTATGTTTCCTTAGTCATACCAACATACAGTATCATTGATACAACCTATGTTTCCTTAGTCATACCACCATACAGTATCACTGACACAACCTATGTTTCCTTAGTCATACCAACATACAGTATCACTGATACATCCTATGTTTCCTTAGTCATACCAACATACAGTATCATTGACACAACCTATGTTTCCTTAGTCATACCAAAGTACAGTATCACTGATACATCCTATGTTTCCTTAGTCATACCAACGTATAGTATCACTGATACAACCTATGTTTCCTTAGTCATACCAACGTATAGTATCACTGATACATCCTATGTTTCCTTAGTCATACCAACATACAGTATCACTGATACAACCTATGTTTCCTTAGTCATACCAACCTATAGTATCTCTGATACAACATATGTTTCCTTAGTCATACCAACATACAGTATCACTGATACAACCTATGTTTCCTTAGTCATACCAACCTATAGTATCACTGATACAACCTATGTTTCCTTAGTCATACCAACATACAGTATCTCTGATACAACATATGTTTCCTTAGTCATACCAACATACAGTATCACTGATACATCCTATGTTTCCTTAGTCATACCAACCTATAGTATCACTGATACAACCTATGTTTCCTTAGTCATACCAACATATAGTATCACTGATACATCCTATGTTTCCTTAGTCATACCAACATATAGTATCACCGATACATCCTATGTTTCCTTAGTCATACCAACGTATAGTATCACTGATACATCCTATGTTTCCTTAGTCATACCAACGTATAGTATCACTGATACAACCTATGTTTCCTTAGTCATACCAACATATAGTATCACTGATACATCCTATGTTTCCTTAGTCATACCAACATATAGTATCACTGATACATCCTATGTTTCCTTAGTCATACCAACATATAGTATCACTGATACATCCTATGTTTCCTTAGTCATACCAACATATAGTATCACTGATACATCCTATGTTTCCTTAGTCATACCAACGTATAGTATCACTGATACATCCTATGTTTCTTTAGTCATACCAACGTATAGTATCACTGATACAACCTATGTTTCCTTAGTCATACCAACGTACAGTATCACTGATACAACCTATGTTTCCTTAGTCATACCAACGTACAGTATCACTGATACAACCTATGTTTCCTTAGTCATACCAACGTACAGTATCACTGATACAACCTATGTTTCCTTAGTCATACCAACGTACAGTATCACTGATACATCCTATGTTTCCTTAGTCATACCAACGTACAGTATCACTGATACATCCTATGTTTCCCTAGTCATACCAACGTACAGTATCACTGATACTACCTATGTTTCCTTAGTCATACCAACGTACAGTATCACTGATACAACCTATGTTTGCTTAGTCATACCAACGTACAGTATCACTGATACATCCTATGTTTCCTTAGTCATACCAACGTACAGTATCACTGATACATCCTATGTTTCCTTAGTCATACCAACGTACAGTATCACTGATACATCCTATGTTTCCTTAGTCATACCAACGTACAGTATCACTGATACATCCTATGTTTCCTTAGTCATACCAACGTACAGTATCACTGATACATCCTATGTTTCCTTAGTCATACCAACGTACAGTATCACTGATACATCCTATGTTTCCTTAGTCATACCAACGTACAGTATCACTGATACTACCTATGTTTCCTTAGTCATACCAACGTACAGTATCACTGATACTACCTATGTTTCCTTAGTCATACCAACGTACAGTATCACTGATACAACCTATGTTTCCTTAGTCATACCAACGTACAGTATCACTGATACAACCTATGTTTCCTTAGTCATACCAACGTACAGTATCACTGATACAACCTATGTTTCCTTAGTCATACCAACGTATAGTATCACTGATACAACCTATGTTTCCTTAGTCATACCAACGTACAGTATCACTGATACATCCTATGTTTCCTTAGTCATACCAACGTACAGTATCACTGATACATCCTATGTTTGCTTAGTCATACCAACGTACAGTATCACTGATACAACCTATGTTTCCTTAGTCATACCAACGTACAGTATCACTGATACATCCTATGTTTCCTTAGTCATACCAACGTACAGTATCACTGATACAACCTATGTTTCCTTAGTCATACCAACGTATAGTATCACTGATACATCCTATGTTTCCTTAGTCATACCAACGTACAGTATCACTGATACTACCTATGTTTCCTTAGTCATACCAACGTACAGTATCACTGATACTACCTACGTTTCCTTAGTCATACCAACGTACAGTATCACTGATACTACCTATGTTTCCTTAGTCATACCAACGTACAGTATCACTGATACTACCTACGTTTCCTTAGTCATACCAACGTACAGTATCACTGATACTACCTACGTTTCCTTAGTCATACCAACGTACAGTATCACTGATACTACCTATGTTTCCTTAGTCATACCAACGTACAGTATCACTGATACTACCTATGTTTCCTTAGTCATACCAACGTACAGTATCACTGACACTACCTACGTTTCCTTAGTCATACCAACGTACAGTATCACTGATACATCCTATGTTTCCTTAGTCATACCAACATACAGTATCACTGACACTACCTATGTTTCCTTAGTCATACCAACATACAGTATCACTGACACTACCTATGTTTCCTTAGTCATACCAACATACAGTATCACTGACACTACCTACGTTTCCTTAGTCATACCAACGTACAGTATCACTGATACTACCTACGTTTCCTTAGTCATACCAACATACAGTATCACTGACACAACCTATGTTTCCTTAGTCATACCAACATACAGTATCCTTGATACAACCTATGTTTCCTTAGTCATACCAACATACAGTATCACTGACACAACCTATGTTTCGTTAGTCATACCAACGTACAGTCTCACTGATACAACCTATGTTTCCTTAGTCATACCAACGTACAGTATCACTGACACAACCTATGTTTCCTTAGTCATACCAACATACAGTATCACTGATACATCCTATGTTTCCTTAGTCATACCAACGTACAGTATCACTGACACAACCTATGTTTCCTTAGTCATAACAACATACAGTATCACTGATACATCCTATGTTTCCTTAGTCATACCAACGTACAGTATCACTGATACAACCTATGTTTCCTTAGTCATACCAACATACAGTCTCACTGATACAACCTATGTTTCCTTAGTCATACCAACGTACAGTCTCACTGATACAACCTATGTTTCCTTAGTCATACCAACATACAGTATCACTGATACAACCTATGTTTCCTTAGTCATACCAACATACAGTATCACTGATACAACCTATGTTTCCTTAGTCATAACAACATACAGTATCACTGATACATCCTATGTTTCCTTAGTCATACCAACGTACAGTATCACTGATACATCCTATGTTTCCTTAGTCATAACAACATACAGTATCACTGATACAACCTATGTTTCCTTAGTCATACCAACATACAGTATCACTGATACAACCTATGTTTCCTTAGTCATACCAACGTACAGTATCACTGATACAACCTATGTTTCCTTAGTCATACCAACATACAGTATCACTGATACAACCTATGTTTCCTTAGTCATACCAACATACAGTATCACTGATACAACCTATGTTTCCTTAGTCATACCAACGTACAGTATCACTGATACAACCTATGTTTCCTTAGTCATACCAACGTACAGTATCACTGATACAACCTATGTTTCCTTAGTCATACCAACATACAGTATCACTGATACAACCTATGTTTCCTTAGTCATACCAACGTACAGTATCACTGATACAACCTATGTTTCCTTAGTCATACCAACATACAGTATCACTGATACAACCTATGTTTCCTTAGTCATACCAACGTACAGTATCACTGATACAACCTATGTTTCCTTAGTCATACCAACATACAGTATCACTGATACAACCTATGTTTCCTTAGTCATAACAACATACAGTATCACTGATACATCCTATGTTTCCTTAGTCATACCAACGTACAGTATCACTGATACAACCTATGTTTCCTTAGTCATACCAACATACAGTCCCACTGATACAACCTATGTTTCCTTAGTCATACCAATGTACAGTCTCACTGATACAACCTATGTTTCCTTAGTCATACCAACATACAGTATCACTGATACAACCTATGTTTCCTTAGTCATACCAACATACAGTATCACTGATACAACCTATGTTTCCTTAGTCATACCAACATACAGTATCACTGATACATCCTATGTTTCCTTAGTCATACCAACGTACAGTATCACTGATACATCCTATGTTTCCTTAGTCATACCAACATACAGTATCACTGATACATCCTATGTTTCCTTAGTCATACCAACATACAGTATCACTGATACAACATATGTTTCCTTAGTCATACCAACATACAGTATCACTGATACATCCTATGTTTCCTTAGTCATACCAACATACAATATCACTGATACAACCTATGTTTCCTTAGTCATACCAACATACAGTATCACTGATACATCCTATGTTTCCTTAGTCATACCAACGTACAGTATCACTGACACAACCTATGTTTCCTTAGTCATACCAACGTACAGTATCACTGATACAACCTATGTTTCCTTAGTCATACCAACGTATAGTATCACTGATACAACCTATGTTTCTTTAGTCATACCAACATACAGTATCACTGATACAACCAATGTCTCCTTAGTCATACCAACGTACAGTATCACTGATACAACCTATGTTTCCTTAGTCATACCAACATACAGTATCACTGATACAACCTATGTTTCCTTAGTCATACCAACATACAGTATCACTGATACAACCTATGTTTCCTTAGTCATACCAACATACAGTATCACTGATACATCCTATGTTTCCTTAGTTATACCAACGTACAGTATCACTGATACATCCTGTTTCCTTAGTCATACCAACGTACAGTATCACTGATACAACCTATGTTTCCTTAGTCATACCAACATACAGTATCACCGACACAACCTATGTTTCCTTAGTCATACCAACATACAGTATCACTGACACAACCTATGTTTCCTTAGTCATACCAACGTACCGTATCACTGATACAACCTATGTTTCCTTAGTCATACCAACGTACAGTATCACTGACACAACCTATGTTTCCTTAGTCATACCAACATACAGTATCCTTGATACAACCTATGTTTCCTTAGTCATACCAACATACAGTATCACTGACACAACCTATGTTTCGTTAGTCATACCAACGTACAGTATCACTGATACTACCTATGTTTCCTTAGTCATACCAACGTACAGTATCACTGATACAACCTATGTTTCCTTAGTCATACCAACATACAGTATCCTTGATACAACCTATGTTTCCTTAGTCATACCAACGTACAGTATCACTGACACAACCTATGTTTCGTTAGTCATACCAACGTACAGTATCACTGATACTACCTACGTTTCCTTAGTCATACCAACGTACAGTATCACTGATACTACCTATGTTTCCTTAGTCATACCAACGTACAGTATCACTGACACAACCTATGTTTCTTTAGTCATACCAACGTACAGTATCACTGACACAACCTATGTTTCGTTAATCATATCCACGTACAGTATCACTGACACAACCTATGTTTGCTTAATCATATCCACGTACAGTATCACTGATACTACCTATGTTTCCTTAATCATACCCACGTACAGTATCACTGACACAACCTATGTTTCCTTACTCATATCCACGTACAGTATCACTGATACTACCTATGTTTCCTTAATCATACCCACGTACAGTATCACTAATACAACCTATGTTTCCTTAGTCATACCCACGTACAGTATCACTGATACAACCTATGTTTCCTTAGTCATACCAACGTACAGTATCACTGATACAACCTATGTTTCCTTAGTCATACTCACGTACAGTATCACTAATACAACCTATGTTTCCTTAGTAATACCCACGTACAGTATCACTGATAATACCTATGTTTCCTTAGTCATACCAACGTACAGTATCACTGATACTACCTATGTTTCCTTAGTCATACCCACGTACAGTATCACTGATACTACCTATGTTTCCTTAGTCATACCCACGTACAGTATCACTGATACTACCTATGTTTCCTTAGTCATACCCACGTACAGTATCACTAATACAACCTATGTTTCCTTAGTCATACCCACGTACAGTATCACGGATACTACCTATGTTTCCTTAGTCATACCCACGTACAGTATCACTGACACAACCTTTGTTTCCTTCGTCATACCCACGTACAGTATCACTGATACTACCTATGTTTCCTTAGTCATACCCACGTATAGTATCACTAATACAACCTATGTTTCCTTAGTCATACCCACGTACAGTATCACTGATACTACCTATGTTTCCATAGTCATACCCACGTACAGTATCACTGACACAACCTTTTTTCCTTAGTCATACCCACGTACAGTATCACTAATACAACCTATGTTTCCTTAGTCATACCCACGTACAGTATCACTGACACAACCTATGTTTCCTTAGACATACCCACGTACAGTATCACTGACACAACCTATGTTTCCTTAGTCATACCAACATACAGTATCATTGATACAACCTATGTTTCCTTAGTCATACCAACATACAGTATCACTGACACTACCTATGTTTCCTTAGTCATACCCACGTACAGTATCACTGACACTACCTATGTTTCCTTAGTAATAGCAACATACCATATCACTGATACTAACTATGTTTCCTTAGTCATACCCACGTACAGTTTCACTGACACTACCTATGTTTCCTTAGACATACCCACGTACAGTATCACTGACACAACCTATGTTTCCTTAGTCATACCAACATACAGTATCACTAATACAACCTATGTTTCCTTAGTCATACCCACGTACAGTATCACTGACACAACCTTTGTTTCCTTAGTCATACCCACGTACAGTGTCACTAATACAACCTATGTTTACTTAGTCATACCCATGTACAGTATCACTGACACAACCTATGTTTCCTTAGTCATACCCACGTACAGTATCACTGACACAACCTATGTTTCCTTAGTCATACCAACATACAGTATCATTGATACAACCTATGTTTCCTTAGTCATACCAACATACAGTATCACTGACACTACCTATGTTTCCTTAGTCATACCCACGTACAGTATCACTGACACTACCTATGTTTCCTTAGTCATACCAACATACACTATCACTGACATTACCTATGTTTCCTTAGTCATACCCACGTACAGTATCACTGACACTACCTATGTTTCCTTAGTCATACCCACGTACAGTATCACTGACACAACCTATGTTTCCTTAGTCATACCAACATACAGTATCATTGATACAACCTATGTTTCCTTAGTCATACCAACATACAGTATCACTGACACAACCTATGTTTCCTTAGTCATACCAACATACAGTATCACTTATACAACCTATGTTTCCTTAGTCATACCAACGTACAGTATCACTGACACAACCTATGTTTCCTTAGTCATACCCACGTACAGTATCACTGACACAACCTATGTTTCCTTAGTCATACCCACGTACAGTATCACTTACGCAACCTATGTTTCCTTAGTCATACCAACATACAGTATCACTGACACAACCTATGTTTCCTTAGTCATACCCACGTACAGTATCACTGACTCAACCTATGTTTCCTTAGTCATACCAATGTACAGTATCACTGACACAACCTATGTTTCCTTAGTCATACCCACGTACAGTATCACTGACACAACCTATGTTTCCTTAGTCATACCAACATACAGTATCATTGATATTACCTATGTTTCCTTAGTCATACCAACATACAGTATCACTGACACTACCTATGTTTCCTTAGTCATACCCACGTACAGTATCACTGACACAACCTATGTTTCCTTAGTCATACCAACATACAGTATCATTGATACAACCTATGTTTCCTTAGTCATACCAACATACAGTATCACTGACACAACCTATGTTTCCTTAGTCATACCAACATACAGTATCATTGATACAACATATGTTTCCTTAGTCATACCAACGTACAGTATCACTGATACAACCTATGTTTCCTTAGTCATACCCACGTACAGTATCACTGATACAACCTATGTTTCCTTAGTCATACCCACGTACAGTATCACTGATACAACCTATGTTTCCTTAGTCATTACAACATACAGTATCACTGATACAACATATGTTTCCTTAGTCATTACAACATACAGTATCACTGATACAACATATGTTTCCTTAGTCATTACAACATACAGTATCACTGATACAACCTATGTTTCCTTAGTCATTACAACATACAGTATCACTGATACAACCTATGTTTCCTTAGTCATTACAACATACAGTATCACTGATACAACATATGTTTCCTTAGTCATTACAACATACAGTATCACTGATACAACATATGTTTCCTTAGTCATACCAACGTACAGTATCACTGATACAACCTATGTTTCCTTAGTCATACCCACGTACAGTATCACTGATACAACCTATGTTTCCTTAGTCATACCCACGTACAGTATCACTGATACAACCTATGTTTCCTTAGTCATACCCACGTACAGTATCACTGATACAACCTATGTTTCCTTAGTCATACCCACGTATAGTATCACTGATACAACCTATGTTTCCTTAGTCATACCAAGTTACAGTATCATTGACATTACCTATGTTTCCTTAGTCATACCCACGTACAGTATCACTGATACAACCTATGTTTCCTTAATCATACCAACGTACAGTATCATTGACACTACCTATGTTTCCTTAGTCATACCAACGTATAGTATCACTGACACAACCTATGTTTCCTTAGTCATACGAACGTATAGTATCACTGATACAACCTATGTTTCCTTAGTCATACCAACGTACAGTATCACTGATACAACATATGTTTCCTTAGTCATACCAACATACAGTATCACTGATACAACATATGTTTCCTTAGTCATACCGACGTATAGTATCACTGACACAACCTATGTTTCCTTAGTCATACCAACGTACAGTATCACTAATACAACCTATGTTTCCTTAGTCATACCCACGTACAGTATCATTGACACAACCTATGTTTCCTTAGTCATACCCACGTACAGTTTCATAGACACAACCTATGTTTCCTTAGTCATACCCACGTACAGTATCACTGACACAACCTATGTTTCCTTAGTCATACCCACGTATAGTATCACTGACATAACCTATGTTTCCTTAGTCATACCCACGTACAGTATCACTAATACAACCTATGTTTCCTTAGTCATACCCACGTACAGTATCATTTACACAACCTATGTTTCCTTAGTCATACCCACGTACAGTATCACTGATACAACCTATGTTTCCTTAGTCATACCAAGGTACAGTATCACTGATACAACCTATGTTTCCTTAGTCATACCAAGGTACAGTATCATTGACATTACCTATGTTTCCTTAGTCATACCAACGTACAGTATCACTGATACAACCTATGTTTCCTTAGTCATACCAAGGTACAGTATCATTGACATTACCTATGTTTCCTTAGTCATACCCACGTACAGTATCACTAATACAACCTATGTTTCCTTAGTCATACCAAGGTACAGTATCATTGACATTACCTATGTTTCCTTAGTCATACCCACGTACAGTATCACTAATACAACCTATGTTTCCTTAGTCATACCCACGTACAGTATCACTGATACAACCTATGTTTCCTTAGTCATACCAACGTACAGTATCACTGATACAACCTATGTTTCCTTAGTCATACTCACGTACAGTATCACTAATACAACCTATGTTTCCTTAGTAATACCCACGTACAGTATCACTGATAATACCTATGTTTCCTTAGTCATACCAACGTACAGTATCACTGATACTACCTATGTTTCCTTAGTCATACCCACGTACAGTATCACTGATACTACCTATGTTTCCTTAGTCATACCCACGTACAGTATCACTGATACTACCTATGTTTCCTTAGTCATACCCACGTACAGTATCACTAATACAACCTATGTTTCCTTAGTCATACCCACGTACAGTATCACGGATACTACCTATGTTTCCTTAGTCATACCCACGTACAGTATCACTGACACAACCTTTGTTTCCTTCGTCATACCCACGTACAGTATCACTGATACTACCTATGTTTCCTTAGTCATACCCACGTATAGTATCACTAATACAACCTATGTTTCCTTAGTCATACCCACGTACAGTATCACTGATACTACCTATGTTTCCATAGTCATACCCACGTACAGTATCACTGACACAACCTTTTTTCCTTAGTCATACCCACGTACAGTATCACTAATACAACCTATGTTTCCTTAGTCATACCCACGTACAGTATCACTGACACAACCTATGTTTCCTTAGACATACCCACGTACAGTATCACTGACACAACCTATGTTTCCTTAGTCATACCAACATACAGTATCATTGATACAACCTATGTTTCCTTAGTCATACCAACATACAGTATCACTGACACTACCTATGTTTCCTTAGTCATACCCACGTACAGTATCACTGACACTACCTATGTTTCCTTAGTAATAGCAACATACCATATCACTGACACTAACTATGTTTCCTTAGTCATACCCACGTACAGTTTCACTGACACTACCTATGTTTCCTTAGACATACCCACGTACAGTATCACTGACACAACCTATGTTTCCTTAGTCATACCAACATACAGTATCACTAATACAACCTATGTTTCCTTAGTCATACCCACGTACAGTATCACTGACACAACCTTTGTTTCCTTAGTCATACCCACGTACAGTATCACTAATACAACCTATGTTTACTTAGTCATACCCATGTACAGTATCACTGACACAACCTATGTTTCCTTAGTCATACCCACGTACAGTATCACTGACACAACCTATGTTTCCTTAGTCATACCAACATACAGTATCATTGATACAACCTATGTTTCCTTAGTCATACCAACATACAGTATCACTGACACTACCTATGTTTCCTTAGTCATACCCACGTACAGTATCACTGACACTACCTATGTTTCCTTAGTCATACCAACATACACTATCACTGACATTACCTATGTTTCCTTAGTCATACCCACGTACAGTATCACTGACACTACCTATGTTTCCTTAGTCATACCCACGTACAGTATCACTGACACAACCTATGTTTCCTTAGTCATACCAACATACAGTATCATTGATACAACCTATGTTTCCTTAGTCATACCAACATACAGTATCACTGACACAACCTATGTTTCCTTAGTCATACCAACATACAGTATCACTTATACAACCTATGTTTCCTTAGTCATACCAACGTACAGTATC
This sequence comes from Deroplatys truncata, assembly GCA_030765065.1. NCBI lineage: Eukaryota > Metazoa > Arthropoda > Insecta > Mantodea > Mantidae > Deroplatys > Deroplatys truncata. The sequence goes on along the minus strand of CM060981.1, from coordinate 2,813,739 downwards.
ACTGACACAACCTATGTTTCCTTAGTCATACCCACGTACAGTATCACTGACACAACCTATGTTTCCTTAGTCATACCCACGTACAGTATCACTGACGCAACCTATGTTTCCTTAGTCATACCAACATACAGTATCACTGACACAACCTATGTTTCCTTAGTCATACCCACGTACAGTATCACTGACTCAACCTATGTTTCCTTAGTCATACCAATGTACAGTATCACTGACACAACCTATGTTTCCTTAGTCATACCCACGTACAGTATCACTGACACAACCTATGTTTCCTTAGTCATACCAACATACAGTATCATTGATATTACCTATGTTTCCTTAGTCATACCAACATACAGTATCACTGACACTACCTATGTTTCCTTAGTCATACCCACGTACAGTATCACTGACACAACCTATGTTTCCTTAGTCATACCAACATACAGTATCATTGATACAACCTGTTTCCTTAGTCATACCAACATACAGTATCACTGACACAACCTATGTTTCCTTAGTCATACCAACATACAGTATCATTGATACAACCTATGTTTCCTTAGTCATACCCACGTACAGTATCACTGACACAACCTATGTTTCCTTAATCATACCAACATACAGTATCATTGATACAACCTATGTTTCCTTAGTCATACCAACATACAGTATCATTGATATTACCTATGTTTCCTTAGTCATACCAACATACAGTATCACTGACACTACCTATGTTTCCTTAGTCATACCCACGTACAGTATCACTGACACAACCTATGTTTCCTTAGTCATACCAACATACAGTATCATTGATACAACCTATGTTTCCTTAGTCATACCAACATACAGTATCACTGACACAACCTATGTTTCCTTAGTCATACCAACATACAGTATCATTGATACAACATATGTTTCCTTAGTCATACCAACGTACAGTATCACTGATACAACCTATGTTTCCTTAGTCATACCCACGTACAGTATCACTGATACAACCTATGTTTCCTTAGTCATACCCACGTACAGTATCACTGATACAACCTATGTTTCCTTAGTCATTACAACATACAGTATCACTGATACAACATATGTTTCCTTAGTCATTACAACATACAGTATCACTGATACAACATATGTTTCCTTAGTCATTACAACATACAGTATCACTGATACAACCTATGTTTCCTTAGTCATTACAACATACAGTATCACTGATACAACCTATGTTTCCTTAGTCATTACAACATACAGTATCACTGATACAACATATGTTTCCTTAGTCATTACAACATACAGTATCACTGATACAACATATGTTTCCTTAGTCATACCAACGTACAGTATCACTGATACAACCTATGTTTCCTTAGTCATACCCACGTACAGTATCACTGATACAACCTATGTTTCCTTAGTCATACCCACGTACAGTATCACTGATACAACCTATGTTTCCTTAGTCATACCCACGTACAGTATCACTGATACAACCTATGTTTCCTTAGTCATACCCACGTATAGTATCACTGATACAACCTATGTTTCCTTAGTCATACCAAGTTACAGTATCATTGACATTACCTATGTTTCCTTAGTCATACCCACGTACAGTATCACTGATACAACCTATGTTTCCTTAATCATACCAACGTACAGTATCATTGACACTACCTATGTTTCCTTAGTCATACCAACGTATAGTATCACTGACACAACCTATGTTTCCTTAGTCATACGAACGTATAGTATCACTGATACAACCTATGTTTCCTTAGTCATACCAACGTACAGTATCACTGATACAACATATGTTTCCTTAGTCATACCAACATACAGTATCACTGATACAACATATGTTTCCTTAGTCATACCGACGTATAGTATCACTGACACAACCTATGTTTCCTTAGTCATACCAACGTACAGTATCACTAATACAACCTATGTTTCCTTAGTCATACCCACGTACAGTATCATTGACACAACCTATGTTTTCTTAGTCATACCCACGTACAGTTTCATAGACACAACCTATGTTTCCTTAGTCATACCCACGTACAGTATCACTGACACAACCTATGTTTCCTTAGTCATACCCACGTATAGTATCACTGACATAACCTATGTTTCCTTAGTCATACCCACGTACAGTATCACTAATACAACCTATGTTTCCTTAGTCATACCCACGTACAGTATCATTTACACAACCTATGTTTCCTTAGTCATACCCACGTACAGTATCACTGATACAACCTATGTTTCCTTAGTCATACCAAGGTACAGTATCACTGATACAACCTATGTTTCCTTAGTCATACCAAGGTACAGTATCATTGACATTACCTATGTTTCCTTAGTCATACCAACGTACAGTATCACTGATACAACCTATGTTTCCTTAGTCATACCAAGGTACAGTATCATTGACATTACCTATGTTTCCTTAGTCATACCCACGTACAGTATCACTAATACAACCTATGTTTCCTTAGTCATACCAAGGTACAGTATCATTGACATTACCTATGTTTCCTTAGTCATACCCACGTACAGTATCACTAATACAACCTATGTTTCCTTAGTCATACCCACGTACAGTATCACTGATACAACCTATGTTTCCTTAGTCATACCAACGTACAGTATCACTGATACAACCTATGTTTCCTTAGTCATACTCACGTACAGTATCACTAATACAACCTATGTTTCCTTAGTAATACCCACGTACAGTATCACTGATAATACCTATGTTTCCTTAGTCATACCAACGTACAGTATCACTGATACTACCTATGTTTCCTTAGTCATACCCACGTACAGTATCACTGATACTACCTATGTTTCCTTAGTCATACCCACGTACAGTATCACTGATACTACCTATGTTTCCTTAGTCATACCCACGTACAGTATCACTAATACAACCTATGTTTCCTTAGTCATACCCACGTACAGTATCACGGATACTACCTATGTTTCCTTAGTCATACCCACGTACAGTATCACTGACACAACCTTTGTTTCCTTCGTCATACCCACGTACAGTATCACTGATACTACCTATGTTTCCTTAGTCATACCCACGTATAGTATCACTAATACAACCTATGTTTCCTTAGTCATACCCACGTACAGTATCACTGATACTACCTATGTTTCCATAGTCATACCCACGTACAGTATCACTGACACAACCTTTTTTCCTTAGTCATACCCACGTACAGTATCACTAATACAACCTATGTTTCCTTAGTCATACCCACGTACAGTATCACTGACACAACCTATGTTTCCTTAGACATACCCACGTACAGTATCACTGACACAACCTATGTTTCCTTAGTCATACCAACATACAGTATCATTGATACAACCTATGTTTCCTTAGTCATACCAACATACAGTATCACTGACACTACCTATGTTTCCTTAGTCATACCCACGTACAGTATCACTGACACTACCTATGTTTCCTTAGTAATAGCAACATACCATATCACTGACACTAACTATGTTTCCTTAGTCATACCCACGTACAGTTTCACTGACACTACCTATGTTTCCTTAGACATACCCACGTACAGTATCACTGACACAACCTATGTTTCCTTAGTCATACCAACATACAGTATCACTAATACAACCTATGTTTCCTTAGTCATACCCACGTACAGTATCACTGACACAACCTTTGTTTCCTTAGTCATACCCACGTACAGTATCACTAATACAACCTATGTTTACTTAGTCATACCCATGTACAGTATCACTGACACAACCTATGTTTCCTTAGTCATACCCACGTACAGTATCACTGACACAACCTATGTTTCCTTAGTCATACCAACATACAGTATCATTGATACAACCTATGTTTCCTTAGTCATACCAACATACAGTATCACTGACACTACCTATGTTTCCTTAGTCATACCCACGTACAGTATCACTGACACTACCTATGTTTCCTTAGTCATACCAACATACACTATCACTGACATTACCTATGTTTCCTTAGTCATACCCACGTACAGTATCACTGACACTACCTATGTTTCCTTAGTCATACCCACGTACAGTATCACTGACACAACCTATGTTTCCTTAGTCATACCAACATACAGTATCATTGATACAACCTATGTTTCCTTAGTCATACCAACATACAGTATCACTGACACAACCTATGTTTCCTTAGTCATACCAACATACAGTATCACTTATACAACCTATGTTTCCTTAGTCATACCAACGTACAGTATCACTGACACAACCTATGTTTCCTTAGTCATACCCACGTACAGTATCACTGACACAACCTATGTTTCCTTAGTCATACCCACGTACAGTATCACTGACGCAACCTATGTTTCCTTAGTCATACCAACATACAGTATCACTGACACAACCTATGTTTCCTTAGTCATACCCACGTACAGTATCACTGACTCAACCTATGTTTCCTTAGTCATACCAATGTACAGTATCACTGACACAACCTATGTTTCCTTAGTCATACCCACGTACAGTATCACTGACACAACCTATGTTTCCTTAGTCATACCAACATACAGTATCATTGATATTACCTATGTTTTCTTAGTCATACCAACATACAGTATCACTGACACTACCTATGTTTCCTTAGTCATACCCACGTACAGTATCACTGACACAACCTATGTTTCCTTAGTCATACCAACATACAGTATCATTGATACAACCTGTTTCCTTAGTCATACCAACATACAGTATCACTGACACAACCTATGTTTCCTTAGTCATACCAACATACAGTATCATTGATACAACCTATGTTTCCTTAGTCATACCCACGTACAGTATCACTGACACAACCTATGTTTCCTTAATCATACCAACATACAGTATCATTGATACAACCTATGTTTCCTTAGTCATACCAACATACAGTATCACTGACACAACCTATGTTTCCTTAGTCATACCAACATACAGTATCACTGACACAACCTATGTTTCCTTAGTCATACCAACATACAGTATCACTGACACAACCTATGTTTCCTTAGTCATACCAACATACAGTATCACTGACACAACCTATGTTTCCTTAGTCATACCCACGTACAGTATCACTGACATAACCTATGTTTCCTTAGTCATACCAAGATACAGTATCACTGACGCAACCTATGTTTCCTTAGTCATACCCACGTACAGTATCACTGACATAACCTATGTTTCCTTAGTCATACCAACATACAGTATCACTGACGCAACCTATGTTTCCTTAGTCATACCCACGTACAGTATCACTGACACAACCTATGTTTCCTTAGTCATACCAACATACAGTATCACTGACACAACCTATGTTTCCTTAGTCATACCAACATACAGTATCACTGACACAACCTGTTTCCTTAGTCATACCCACGTACAGTATCACTGACATAACCTATGTTTCCTTAGTCATACCAACATACAGTATCACTGACACAAACTCTTTCCTTAGTCATACCCACGTACAGTATCACTGACATAACCTATGTTTCCTTAGTCATACCAACATACAGTATCACTGACACAACCTGTTTCCTTAGTCATACCCACGTACAGTATCACTGACATAACCTATGTTTCCTTATTCATACCAACATACAGTATCACTGACATAACCTATGTTTCCTTAGTCATACCCACGTACAGTATCACTGACACAACCTATGTTTCCTTATTCATACCAACATACAGTATCACTGACACAACCTGTTTCCTTAGTCATACCCACGTACAGTATCACTGACATAACCTATGTTTCCTTAGTCATACCAACGTACAGTATCATTTATACAACCTATGTTTCCTTAGTCATACCAACATACAGTATCACTGATACAACCTATGTTTCCTTAGTCATACCAATGCACAGTATCACTGACACAACCTGTTTCCTTAGTCATACCCACGTACAGTATCACTGACATAACCTATGTTTCCTTAGTCATACCAACGTACAGTATCATTTATACAACCTATGTTTCCTTAGTCATACCAACATACAGTATCACTGATACAACCTATGTTTCCTTAGTCATACCAACATACAGTATCACTGACACAACCTGTTTCCTTAGTCATACCCACGTACAGTATCACTGACATAACCTATGTTTCCTTAGTCATACCCACATACAGTATCACTGACACAACCTGTTTCCTTAGTCATACCAACATACAGTATCACTGATACAACCTATGTTTCCTTAGTCATACCCACATACAGTATCACTGATACAACCTATGTTTCCTTAGTCATACCAACGTACAGTATCACTGATACAACCTATGTTTCCTTAGTCATACCAACACACAGTATCACTGACACAACCTATGTTTCCTTAGTCAAACCAACGTACAGTATCACTGATACAACATATGTTTCCTTAGTCATTACAACATACAGTATCACTGATACAACATATGTTTCCTTAGTCATACCAACGTACAGTATCACTGATACAACCTATGTTTCCTTAGTCATACCCACGTACAGTATCACTGATACAACCTATGTTTCCTTAGTCATACCCACGTACAGTATCACTGATACAACCTATGTTTCCTTAGTCATTACAACATACAGTATCACTGATACAACATATGTTTCCTTAGTCATTACAACATACAGTATCACTGATACAACATATGTTTCCTTAGTCATTACAACATACAGTATCACTGATACAACCTATGTTTCCTTAGTCATTACAACATACAGTATCACTGATACAACCTATGTTTCCTTAGTCATTACAACATACAGTATCACTGATACAACATATGTTTCCTTAGTCATTACAACATACAGTATCACTGATACAACATATGTTTCCTTAGTCATACCAACGTACAGTATCACTGATACAACCTATGTTTCCTTAGTCATACCCACGTACAGTATCACTGATACAACCTATGTTTCCTTAGTCATACCCACGTACAGTATCACTGATACAACCTATGTTTCCTTAGTCATACCCACGTACAGTATCACTGATACAACCTATGTTTCCTTAGTCATACCCACGTATAGTATCACTGATACAACCTATGTTTCCTTAGTCATACCAAGTTACAGTATCATTGACATTACCTATGTTTCCTTAGTCATACCCACGTACAGTATCACTGATACAACCTATGTTTCCTTAATCATACCAACGTACAGTATCATTGACACTACCTATGTTTCCTTAGTCATACCAACGTATAGTATCACTGACACAACCTATGTTTCCTTAGTCATACGAACGTATAGTATCACTGATACAACCTATGTTTCCTTAGTCATACCAACGTACAGTATCACTGATACAACATATGTTTCCTTAGTCATACCAACATACAGTAACACTGATACAACATATGTTTCCTTAGTCATACCGACGTATAGTATCACTGACACAACCTATGTTTCCTTAGTCATACCAACGTACAGTATCACTAATACAACCTATGTTTCCTTAGTCATACCCACGTACAGTATCATTGACACAACCTATGTTTCCTTAGTCATACCCAATTACAGTTTCATAGACACAACCTATGTTTCCTTAGTCATACCCACGTACAGTATCACTGACACAACCTATGTTTCCTTAGTCATACCCACGTATAGTATCACTGACATAACCTATGTTTCCTTAGTCATACCCACGTACAGTATCACTAATACAACCTATGTTTCCTTAGTCATACCCACGTACAGTATCATTTACACAACCTATGTTTCCTTAGTCATACCCACGTACAGTATCACTGATACAACCTATGTTTCCTTAGTCATACCAAGGTACAGTATCACTGATACAACCTATGTTTCCTTAGTCATACCAAGGTACAGTATCATTGACATTACCTATGTTTCCTTAGTCATACCAACGTACAGTATCACTGATACAACCTATGTTTCCTTAGTCATACCAAGGTACAGTATCATTGACATTACCTATGTTTCCTTAGTCATACCCACGTACAGTATCACTAATACAACCTATGTTTCCTTAGTCATACCAAGGTACAGTATCATTGACATTACCTATGTTTCCTTAGTCATACCCACGTACAGTATCACTGACATAACCTATGTTTCCTTAGTCATACCCACGTACAGTATCACTGACACAACCTATGTTTCCTTAGTCATACCCACGTACAGTATCACTAATACAACCTATGTTTCCTTAGTCATACCCACATACAGTATCACTGATACAACCTATGTTTCCTTAGTCATAACCACGTACAGTATCACTGATACAACCCATGTTTCCTTAGTCATACCCACGTACAGTATCACTGATACAACCTATGTTTCCTTAGTCATACCCACGTACAGTATCACTAATACTACCTATGTTTCCTTAGTCATACCCACGTACAGTATCACTGACATAACCTATGTTTCCTTAGTCATACCCACGTACAGTATCCTAATACAACCTATGTTTCCTTAGTCATACCCCCGTACAGTATCACTGATACAACCCATGTTTCCTTAGTCATACCCACGTACAGTATCACTGATACAACCTATGTTTCCTTAGTCATACCCACGTACAGTATCACAAATACTACCTATGTTTCCTTAGTCATACCCACGTACAGTATCACTGACATAACCTATGTTTCCTTGGTCATACCCACGTACAGTATCACTAATACAACCTATGTTTCCTTAGTCATACCCACGTACAGTATCACTGATACTACCTATGTTTCCTTAGTCATACCCACGTACAGTATCACTAATACAACCTATGTTTCCTTAGTCATACCCACGTACAGTATCACTGATACTACCTATGTTTCCTTAGTCATACCCACGTACAGTATCACTAATACAACCTATGTATTCTTAGTCATACCCCCGTACAGTATCACTGATACTACCTATGTTTCCTTAGTCATACCCACGTACAGTATCACTAATACAACCTATGTTTCCTTAGTCATACCCACGTACAGTATCAATGATACTACCTATGTTTCCTTAGTCATACCCACGTACAGTATCACTAATACAACCTATGTTTCCTTAGTCATACCCACGTACAGTATCAATGATACGACCTATGTTTCCTTAGTCATACCCACGTACAGTATCAATGATACAACCTATGTTTCCTTAGTCATACCAACGTACAGTATCATTGACACAACCTATGTTTCCTTAGTCATACCAATGTACAGTATCAATGATACAACCTATGTTTCCTTAGTCATACCCACGTACAGTATCAATGATACTACCTATGTTTCCTTAGTCATACCCACGTACAGTATCAATGATACAACCTAGGTTTCCTTAGTCATACCCACATACAGTATCAATGATACTACCTATGTTTTCTTAGTCATACCCACGTACAGTATCACTAATACAACCTATGTTTCCTGAGTCATACCCACGTACAGTATCACTAATACAACCTATGTTTCCTTAGTCATACCAACGTACAGTATCACTGATACAACCTATGTTTCCTTAGTCATAACCACGTACAGTATCATTAATACAACCTATGTTTCATTAATCATACCAACGTACAGTATCACTGACACAACCTATGTTTCCTTAGTCATAACCACGTACAGTATCACTGATACAACCTATGTTTCCTTAGTCATACCAACGTATAGTATCACTGATACAACCTATGTTTCCTTAGTCATACCAACGTATAGTATCACTGATACAACCTATGTTTCCTTAGTCATACCAACGTACAGTATCACTGATACAACCTATGTTTCCTTAGTCATACCAACGTAGAGTATCACTGATACAACCTATGTTTCCTTAGTCATACCAACGTACACTATCACTGATACAACCTATGTTTCCTTAGTCATACCAACGTATAGTATCACTGATACAACTTATGTTTCCTTAGTCATACCAACGTACAGTATCACTGATACAACCTATGTTTCCTTAGTCATACCAACGTATAGTATCACTGATACAACCTATGTTTCCTTAGTCATACCAACGTACAGTATCACTGATACATCCTATGTTTCCTTAGTCATACCAACGTATAGTATCACTGATACAACCTATGTTTCCTTAGTCATACCAACGTACAGTATCACTGATACATCCTATGTTTCCTTAGTCATACCAACGTACAGTATCACTGATACAACCTATGTTTCCTTAGTCATACCAACGTACAGTATCACTGATACAACCTATGTTTCCTTAGTCATACCAACGTACAGTATCACTGATACAACCTATGTTTCCTTAGTCATACCAACGTACAGTATCACTGATACATCCTATGTTTCCTTAGTCATACCAACGTACAGTATCACTGATACAACCTATGTTTCCTTAGTCATACCAACGTACAGTATCACTGATACATCCTATGTTTCCTTAGTCATACCAACGTACAGTATCACTGATACAACCTATGTTTCCTTAGTCATACCAACGTACAGTATCACTGATACATCCTATGTTTCCTTAGTCATACCAACGTACACTATCACTGATACATCCTATGTTTCCTTAGTCATACCAACGTACAGTATCACTGATACATCCTATGTTTCCTTAGTCATACCAACGTACAGTATCACTGATACAACCTATGTTTCCTTAGTCATACCAACGTACATTATCACTGATACAACCTATGTTTCCATAGTCATACCAACGTACAGTATCACTGATACATCCTATGTTTCCTTAGTCATACCAACGTACAGTATCACTGATACAACCTATGTTTCCTTAGTCATACCAACGTACACTATCACTGATACATCCTATGTTTCCTTAGTCATACCAACGTACAGTATCACTGATACAACCTATGTTTCCTTAGTCATACCAACGTATAGTATCACTGATACATCCTATGTTTCCTTAGTCATACCAACGTATAGTATCACTGATACATCCTATGTTTCCTTAGTCATACCAACGTATAGTATCACTGATACATCCTATGTTTCCTTAGTCATACCAACGTATAGTATCACTGATACATCCTATGTTTCCTTAGTCATACCAACGTACAGTATCACTGACACAACCTATGTTTCCTTAGTCATACCAACGTATAGTATCACTGATACATCCTATGTTTCCTTAGTCATACCAACGTATAGTATCACTGATACATCCTATGTTTCCTTAGTCATACCAACGTATAGTATCACTGATACATCCTATGTTTCCTTAGTCATACCAACGTATAGTATCACTGATACATCCTATGTTTCCTTAGTCATACCAACGTATAGTATCACTGATACATCCTATGTTTCCTTAGTCATACCAACGTATAGTATCACTGATACATCCTATGTTTCCTTAGTCATACCAACGTATAGTATCACTGATACATCCTATGTTTCCTTAGTCATACCAACGTATAGTATCACTGATACATCCTATGTTTCCTTAGTCATACCAACGTATAGTATCACTGATACATCCTATGTTTCCTTAGTCATACCAACGTACAGTATCACTGATACATCCTATGTTTCCTTAGTCATACCAACGTATAGTATCACTGATACATCCTATGTTTCCTTAGTCATACCAACGTATAGTATCACTGATACAACCTATGTTTCCTTAGTCATACCAACGTATAGTATCACTGATACAACCTATGTTTCCTTAGTCATACCAACGTACAGTATCACTGATACATCCTATGTTTCCTTAGTCATACCAACGTACAGTATCACTGATACATCCTATGTTTCCTTAGTCATACCAACGTACAGTATCACTGATACAACCTATGTTTCCTTAGACATACCCACGTACAGTATCCCTGATACATCCTATGTTTCCTTAGTCATACCAACATACAGTATCACTGATACAACCTATGTTTCCTTAGTCATACCAACATACAGTATCACTGATACAACCTATGTTTCCTTAGTCATACCAACATACAGTATCACTGATACAACCTATGTTTCCTTAGTCATACCAACATACAGTATCACTGATACAACCTATGTTTCCTTAGTCATACCAACGTACAGTATCACTGACACAACCTATGTTTCCTTAGTCATACCAACATACAGTATCACTGATACATCCTATGTTTCCTTAGTCATACCAACATACAGTATCACTGATACAACCTATGTTTCCTTAGTCATACCAACGTACAGTATCACTGATACTACCTACGTTTCCTTAGTCATACCAACATACAGTATCACTGATACAACCTATGTTTCCTTAGTCATACCAACATACAGTATCACTGATACAACCTATGTTTCCTTAGTCATACCAACGTACAGTATCACTGACACAACCTATGTTTCCTTAGTCATACCCACGTACAGTATCACTGATACATCCTATGTTTCCTTAGTCATACCAACGTACAGTATCCCTGACACAACCTATGTTTCCTTAGTCATACCAACGTACAGTATCACTGATACTACCTATGTTTCCTTAGTCATACCAACGTACAGTATCACTGATACTACCTACGTTTCCTTAGTCATACCAACGTACAGTATCACTGATACTACCTATGTTTCCTTAGTCATACCAACGTACAGTATCACTGATACTACCTACGTTTCCTTAGTCATACCAACGTACAGTATCACTGATACTACCTACGTTTCCTTAGTCATACCAACGTACAGTATCACTGATACTACCTATGTTTCCTTAGTCATACCAACGTACAGTATCACTGATACTACCTATGTTTCCTTAGTCATACCAACGTACAGTATCACTGACACTACCTACGTTTCCTTAGTCATACCAACGTACAGTATCACTGATACATCCTATGCTTCCTTAGTCATACCAACATACAGTATCACTGACACTACCTATGTTTCCTTAGTCATACCAACATACAGTATCACTGATACATCCTATGTTTCCTTAGTCATACCAACGTACAGTATCACTGACACAACCTATGTTTCCTTAGTCATACCAACGTACAGTATCACTGATACAACCTATGTTTCCTTAGTCATACCAACGTATAGTATCACTGATACAACCTATGTTTCTTTAGTCATACCAACATACAGTATCACTGATACAACCTATGTCTCCTTAGTCATACCAACGTACAGTATCACTGATACAACCTATGTTTCCTTAGTCATACCAACATACAGTATCACTGATACAACCTATGTTTCCTTAGTCATACCAACATACAGTATCACTGATACAACCTATGTTTCCTTAGTCATACCAACATACAGTATCACTGATACATCCTATGTTTCCTTAGTCATACCAACGTACAGTATCACTGATACATCCTATGTTTCCTTAGTCATACCAACGTACAGTATCACTGATACAACCTATGTTTCCTTAGTCATACCAACATACAGTATCACTGACACAACCTATGTTTCCTTAGTCATACCAACATACAGTATCACTGACACAACCTATGTTTCCTTAGTCATACCAACGTACCGTATCACTGATACAACCTATGTTTCCTTAGTCATACCAACGTACAGTATCACTGACACAACCTATGTTTCCTTAGTCATACCAACATACAGTATCCTTGATACAACCTATGTTTCCTTAGTCATACCAACATACAGTATCACTGACACAACCTATGTTTCGTTAGTCATACCAACGTACAGTATCACTGATACTACCTATGTTTCCTTAGTCATACTAACGTACAGTATCACTGATACAACCTATGTTTCCTTAGTCATACCAACATACAGTATCCTTGATACAACCTATGTTTCCTTAGTCATACCAACGTACAGTATCACTGACACAACCTATGTTTCGTTAGTCATACCAACGTACAGTATCACTGATACTACCTACGTTTCCTTAGTCATACCAACGTACAGTATCACTGATACTACCTATGTTTCCTTAGTCATACCAACGTACAGTATCACTGACACAACCTATGTTTCTTTAGTCATACCAACGTACAGTATCACTGACACAACCTATGTTTCGTTAATCATATCCACGTACAGTATCACTGACACAACCTATGTTTGCTTAATCATATCCACGTACAGTATCACTGATACTACCTATGTTTCCTTAATCATACCCACGTACAGTATCACTGACACAACCTATGTTTCCTTACTCATATCCACGTACAGTATCACTGATACTACCTATGTTTCCTTAATCATACCCACGTACAGTATCACTAATACAACCTATGTTTCCTTAGTCATACCCACGTACAGTATCACTGATACAACCTATGTTTCCTTAGTCATACCAACGTACAGTATCACTGATACAACCTATGTTTCCTTAGTCATACTCACGTACAGTATCACTAATACAACCTATGTTTCCTTAGTAATACCCACGTACAGTATCACTGATAATACCTATGTTTCCTTAGTCATACCAACGTACAGTATCACTGATACTACCTATGTTTCCTTAGTCATACCCACGTACAGTATCACTGATACTACCTATGTTTCCTTAGTCATACCCACGTACAGTATCACTGATACTACCTATGTTTCCTTAGTCATACCCACGTACAGTATCACTAATACAACCTATGTTTCCTTAGTCATACCCACGTACAGTATCACGGATACTACCTATGTTTCCTTAGTCATACCCACGTACAGTATCACTGACACAACCTTTGTTTCCTTCGTCATACCCACGTACAGTATCACTGATACTACCTATGTTTCCTTAGTCATACCCACGTATAGTATCACTAATACAACCTATGTTTCCTTAGTCATACCCACGTACAGTATCACTGATACTACCTATGTTTCCATAGTCATACCCACATACAGTATCACTGACACAACCTTTTTTCCTTAGTCATACCCACGTACAGTATCACTAATACAACCTATGTTTCCTTAGTCATACCCACGTACAGTATCACTGACACAACCTATGTTTCCTTAGACATACCCACGTACAGTATCACTGACACAACCTATGTTTCCTTAGTCATACCAACATACAGTATCATTGATACAACCTATGTTTCCTTAGTCATACCAACATACAGTATCACTGACACTACCTATGTTTCCTTAGTCATACCCACGTACAGTATCACTGACACTACCTATGTTTCCTTAGTAATAGCAACATACCATATCACTGACACTAACTATGTTTCCTTAGTCATACCCACGTACAGTTTCACTGACACTACCTATGTTTCCTTAGACATACCCACGTACAGTATCACTGACACAACCTATGTTTCCTTAGTCATACCAACATACAGTATCACTAATACAACCTATGTTTCCTTAGTCATACCCACGTACAGTATCACTGACACAACCTTTGTTTCCTTAGTCATACCCACGTACAGTATCACTAATACAACCTATGTTTACTTAGTCATACCCATGTACAGTATCACTGACACAACCTATGTTTCCTTAGTCATACCCACGTACAGTATCACTGACACAACCTATGTTTCCTTAGTCATACCAACATACAGTATCATTGATACAACCTATGTTTCCTTAGTCATACCAACATACAGTATCACTGACACTACCTATGTTTCCTTAGTCATACCCACGTACAGTATCACTGACACTACCTATGTTTCCTTAGTCATACCAACATACACTATCACTGACATTACCTATGTTTCCTTAGTCATACCCACGTACAGTATCACTGACACTACCTATGTTTCCTTAGTCATACCCACGTACAGTATCACTGACACAACCTATGTTTCCTTAGTCATACCAACATACAGTATCATTGATACAACCTATGTTTCCTTAGTCATACCAACATACAGTATCACTGACACAACCTATGTTTCCTTAGTCATACCAACATACAGTATCACTTATACAACCTATGTTTCCTTAGTCATACCAACGTACAGTATCACTGACACAACCTATGTTTCCTTAGTCATACCCACGTACAGTATCACTGACACAACCTATGTTTCCTTAGTCATACCCACGTACAGTATCACTGACGCAACCTATGTTTCCTTAGTCATACCAACATACAGTATCACTGACACAACCTATGTTTCCTTAGTCATACCCACGTACAGTATCACTGACTCAACCTATGTTTCCTTAGTCATACCAATGTACAGTATCACTGACACAACCTATGTTTCCTTAGTCATACCCACGTACAGTATCACTGACACAACCTATGTTTCCTTAGTCATACCAACATACAGTATCATTGATATTACCTATGTTTCCTTAGTCATACCAACATACAGTATCACTGACACTACCTATGTTTCCTTAGTCATACCCACGTACAGTATCACTGACACAACCTATGTTTCCTTAGTCATACCAACATACAGTATCATTGATACAACCTATGTTTCCTTAGTCATACCAACGTACAGTATCACTGATACATCCTATGTTTCCTTAGTCATACCAACGTACAGTATCACTGATACATCCTATGTTTCCTTAGTCATACCAACGTACAGTATCACTGATACATCCTATGTTTCCTTAGTCATACCAACGTACAGTATCACTGATACAACCTATGTTTCCTTAGTCATACCAACGTACAGTATCACTGATACAACCTATGTTTCCATAGTCATACCAACGTACAGTATCACTGATACATCCTATGTTTCCTTAGTCATACCAACGTACAGTATCACTGATACAACCTATGTTTCCTTAGTCATACCAACGTACACTATCACTGATACATCCTATGTTTCCTTAGTCATACCAACGTACAGTATCACTGATACAACCTATGTTTCCTTAGTCATACCAACGTATAGTATCACTGATACATCCTATGTTTCCTTAGTCATACCAACGTATAGTATCACTGATACATCCTATGTTTCCTTAGTCATACCAACGTATAGTATCACTGATACATCCTATGTTTCCTTAGTCATACCAACGTATAGTATCACTGATACATCCTATGTTTCCTTAGTCATACCAACGTACAGTATCACTGACACAACCTATGTTTCCTTAGTCATACCAACGTATAGTATCACTGATACATCCTATGTTTCCTTAGTCATACCAACGTATAGTATCACTGATACATCCTATGTTTCCTTAGTCATACCAAAGTATAGTATCACTGATACATCCTATGTTTCCTTAGTCATACCAACGTATAGTATCACTGATACATCCTATGTTTCCTTAGTCATACCAACGTATAGTATCACTGATACATCCTATGTTTCCTTAGTCATACCAACGTATAGTATCACTGATACATCCTATGTTTCCTTAGTCATACCAACGTATAGTATCACTGATACATCCTATGTTTCCTTAGTCATACCAACGTATAGTATCACTGATACATCCTATGTTTCCTTAGTCATACCAACGTATAGTATCACTGATACATCCTATGTTTCCTTAGTCATACCAACGTACAGTATCACTGATACATCCTATGTTTCCTTAGTCATACCAACGTATAGTATCACTGATACATCCTATGTTTCCTTAGTCATACCAACGTATAGTATCACTGATACAACCTATGTTTCCTTAGTCATACCAACGTATAGTATCACTGATACAACCTATGTTTCCTTAGTCATACCAACGTATAGTATCACTGATACATCCTATGTTTCCTTAGTCATACCAACGTACAGTATCACTGATACATCCTATGTTTCCTTAGTCATACCAACGTACAGTATCACTGATACAACCTATGTTTCCTTAGACATACCCACGTACAGTATCCCTGATACATCCTATGTTTCCTTAGTCATACCAACATACAGTATCACTGATACAACCTATGTTTCCTTAGTCATACCAACATACAGTATCACTGATACAACCTATGTTTCCTTAGTCATACCAACATACAGTATCACTGATACAACCTATGTTTCCTTAGTCATACCAACATACAGTATCACTGATACAACCTATGTTTCCTTAGTCATACCAACGTACAGTATCACTGACACAACCTATGTTTCCTTAGTCATACCAACATACAGTATCACTGATACATCCTATGTTTCCTTAGTCATACCAACATACAGTATCACTGATACAACCTATGTTTCCTTAGTCATACCAACGTACAGTATCACTGATACTACCTACGTTTCCTTAGTCATACCAACATACAGTATCACTGATACAACCTATGTTTCCTTAGTCATACCAACATACAGTATCACTGATACAACCTATGTTTCCTTAGTCATACCAACGTACAGTATCACTGACACAACCTATGTTTCCTTAGTCATACCCACGTACAGTATCACTGATACATCCTATGTTTCCTTAGTCATACCAACGTACAGTATCCCTGACACAACCTATGTTTCCTTAGTCATACCAACGTACAGTATCACTGATACTACCTATGTTTCCTTAGTCATACCAACGTACAGTATCACTGATACTACCTACGTTTCCTTAGTCATACCAACGTACAGTATCACTGATACTACCTATGTTTCCTTAGTCATACCAACGTACAGTATCACTGATACTACCTACGTTTCCTTAGTCATACCAACGTACAGTATCACTGATACTACCTACGTTTCCTTAGTCATACCAACGTACAGTATCACTGATACTACCTATGTTTCCTTAGTCATACCAACGTACAGTATCACTGATACTACCTATGTTTCCTTAGTCATACCAACGTACAGTATCACTGACACTACCTACGTTTCCTTAGTCATACCAACGTACAGTATCACTGATACATCCTATGCTTCCTTAGTCATACCAACATACAGTATCACTGACACTACCTATGTTTCCTTAGTCATACCAACATACAGTATCACTGATACATCCTATGTTTCCTTAGTCATACCAACGTACAGTATCACTGACACAACCTATGTTTCCTTAGTCATACCAACGTACAGTATCACTGATACAACCTATGTTTCCTTAGTCATACCAACGTATAGTATCACTGATACAACCTATGTTTCTTTAGTCATACCAACATACAGTATCACTGATACAACCTATGTCTCCTTAGTCATACCAACGTACAGTATCACTGATACAACCTATGTTTCCTTAGTCATACCAACATACAGTATCACTGATACAACCTATGTTTCCTTAGTCATACCAACATACAGTATCACTGATACAACCTATGTTTCCTTAGTCATACCAACATACAGTATCACTGATACATCCTATGTTTCCTTAGTCATACCAACGTACAGTATCACTGATACATCCTATGTTTCCTTAGTCATACCAACGTACAGTATCACTGATACAACCTATGTTTCCTTAGTCATACCAACATACAGTATCACTGACACAACCTATGTTTCCTTAGTCATACCAACATACAGTATCACTGACACAACCTATGTTTCCTTAGTCATACCAACGTACCGTATCACTGATACAACCTATGTTTCCTTAGTCATACCAACGTACAGTATCACTGACACAACCTATGTTTCCTTAGTCATACCAACATACAGTATCCTTGATACAACCTATGTTTCCTTAGTCATACCAACATACAGTATCACTGACACAACCTATGTTTCGTTAGTCATACCAACGTACAGTATCACTGATACTACCTATGTTTCCTTAGTCATACCAACGTACAGTATCACTGATACAACCTATGTTTCCTTAGTCATACCAACATACAGTATCCTTGATACAACCTATGTTTCCTTAGTCATACCAACGTACAGTATCACTGACACAACCTATGTTTCGTTAGTCATACCAACGTACAGTATCACTGATACTACCTACGTTTCCTTAGTCATACCAACGTACAGTATCACTGATACTACCTATGTTTCCTTAGTCATACCAACGTACAGTATCACTGACACAACCTATGTTTCTTTAGTCATACCAACGTACAGTATCACTGACACAACCTATGTTTCGTTAATCATATCCACGTACAGTATCACTGACACAACCTATGTTTGCTTAATCATATCCACGTACAGTATCACTGATACTACCTATGTTTCCTTAATCATACCCACGTACAGTATCACTGACACAACCTATGTTTCCTTACTCATATCCACGTACAGTATCACTGATACTACCTATGTTTCCTTAATCATACCCACGTACAGTATCACTAATACAACCTATGTTTCCTTAGTCATACCCACGTACAGTATCACTGATACAACCTATGTTTCCTTAGTCATACCTACGTACAGTATCACTGATACAACCTATGTTTCCTTAGTCATACTCACGTACAGTATCACTAATACAACCTATGTTTCCTTAGTAATACCCACGTACAGTATCACTGATAATACCTATGTTTCCTTAGTCATACCAACGTACAGTATCACTGATACTACCTATGTTTCCTTAGTCATACCCACGTACAGTATCACTGATACTACCTATGTTTCCTTAGTCATACCCACGTACAGTATCACTGATACTACCTATGTTTCCTTAGTCATACCCACGTACAGTATCACTAATACAACCTATGTTTCCTTAGTCATACCCACGTACAGTATCACGGATACTACCTATGTTTCCTTAGTCATACCCACGTGCAGTATCACTGACACAACCTTTGTTTCCTTCGTCATACCCACGTACAGTATCACTGATACTACCTATGTTTCCTTAGTCATACCCACGTATAGTATCACTAATACAACCTATGTTTCCTTAGTCATACCCACGTACAGTATCACTGATACTACCTATGTTTCCATAGTCATACCCACATACAGTATCACTGACACAACCTTTTTTCCTTAGTCATACCCACGTACAGTATCACTAATACAACCTATGTTTCCTTAGTCATACCCACGTACAGTATCACTGACACAACCTATGTTTCCTTAGACATACCCACGTACAGTATCACTGACACAACCTATGTTTCCTTAGTCATACCAACATACAGTATCATTGATACAACCTATGTTTCCTTAGTCATACCAACATACAGTATCACTGACACTACCTATGTTTCCTTAGTCATACCCACGTACAGTATCACTGACACTACCTATGCTTCCTTAGTAATAGCAACATACCATATCACTGACACTAACTATGTTTCCTTAGTCATACCCACGTACAGTTTCACTGACACTACCTATGTTTCCTTAGACATACCCACGTACAGTATCACTGACACAACCTATGTTTCCTTAGTCATACCAACATACAGTATCACTAATACAACCTATGTTTCCTTAGTCATACCCACGTACAGTATCACTGACACAACCTTTGTTTCCTTAGTCATACCCACGTACAGTATCACTAATACAACCTATGTTTACTTAGTCATACCCATGTACAGTATCACTGACACAACCTATGTTTCCTTAGTCATACCCACGTACAGTATCACTGACACAACCTATGTTTCCTTAGTCATACCAACATACAGTATCATTGATACAACCTATGTTTCCTTAGTCATACCAACATACAGTATCACTGACACTACCTATGTTTCCTTAGTCATACCCACGTACAGTATCACTGACACTACCTATGTTTCCTTAGTCATACCAACATACACTATCACTGACATTACCTATGTTTCCTTAGTCATACCCACGTACAGTATCACTGACACTACCTATGTTTCCTTAGTCATACCCACGTACAGTATCACTGACACAACCTATGTTTCCTTAGTCATACCAACATACAGTATCATTGATACAACCTATGTTTCCTTAGTCATACCAACATACAGTATCACTGACACAACCTATGTTTCCTTAGTCATACCAACATACAGTATCACTTATACAACCTATGTTTCCTTAGTCATACCAACGTACAGTATCACTGACACAACCTATGTTTCCTTAGTCATACCCACGTACAGTATCACTGACACAACCTATGTTTCCTTAGTCATACCCACGTACAGTATCACTGACGCAACCTATGTTTCCTTAGTCATACCAACATACAGTATCACTGACACAACCTATGTTTCCTTAGTCATACCCACGTACAGTATCACTGACTCAACCTATGTTTCCTTAGTCATACCAATGTACAGTATCACTGACACAACCTATGTTTCCTTAGTCATACCCACGTACAGTATCACTGACACAACCTATGTTTCCTTAGTCATACCAACATACAGTATCATTGATATTACCTATGTTTCCTTAGTCATACCAACATACAGTATCACTGACACTACCTATGTTTCCTTAGTCATACCCACGTACAGTATCACTGACACAACCTATGTTTCCTTAGTCATACCAACATACAGTATCATTGATACAACCTATGTTTCCTTAGTCATACCAACATACAGTATCACTGACACAACCTATGTTTCCTTAGTCATACCAACATACAGTATCATTGATACAACCTATGTTTCCTTAGTCATACCCACGTACAGTATCACTGACACAACCTATGTTTCCTTAATCATACCAACATACAGTATCATTGATACAACCTATGTTTCCTTAGTCATACCAACATACAGTATCACTGACACAACCTATGTTTCCTTAGTCATACCAACATACAGTATCACTGACACAACCTATGTTTCCTTAGTCATACCAACATACAGTATCACTGACACAACCTATGTTTCCTTAGTCATACCAACATACAGTATCACTGACACAACCTATGTTTCCTTAGTCATACCCACGTACAGTATCACTGACATAACCTATGTTTCCTTAGTCATACCAAGATACAGTATCACTGACGCAACCTATGTTTCCTTAGTCATACCCACGTACAGTATCACTGACATAACCTATGTTTCCTTAGTCATACCAACATACAGTATCACTGACGCAACCTATGTTTCCTTAGTCATACCCACGTACAGTATCACTGACACAACCTATGTTTCCTTAGTCATACCAACATACAGTATCACTGACACAACCTATGTTTCCTTAGTCATACCAACATACAGTATCACTGACACAACCTGTTTCCTTAGTCATACCCACGTACAGTATCACTGACATAACCTATGTTTCCTTAGTCATACCAACATACAGTATCACTGACACAAACTCTTTCCTTAGTCATACCCACGTACAGTATCACTGACATAACCTATGTTTCCTTAGTCATACCAACATACAGTATCACTGACACAACCTTTTTCCTTAGTCATACCCACGTACAGTATCACTGACATAACCTATGTTTCCTTATTCATACCAACATACAGTATCACTGACATAACCTATGTTTCCTTAGTCATACCCACGTACAGTATCACTGACACAACCTATGTTTCCTTATTCATACCAACATACAGTATCACTGACACAACCTGTTTCCTTAGTCATACCCTCGTACAGTATCACTGACATAACCTATGTTTCCTTAGTCATACCAACGTACAGTATCATTTATACAACCTATGTTTCCTTAGTCATACCAACATACAGTATCACTGATACAACCTATGTTTCCTTAGTCATACCAATGCACAGTATCACTGACACAACCTGTTTCCTTAGTCATACCCACGTACAGTATCACTGACATAACCTATGTTTCCTTAGTCATACTAACGTACAGTATCATTTATACAACCTATGTTTCCTTAGTCATACCAACATACAGTATCACTGATACAACCTATGTTTCCTTAGTCATACCAACATACAGTATCACTGACACAACCTGTTTCCTTAGTCATACCCACGTACAGTATCACTGACATAACCTATGTTTCCTTAGTCATACCCACATACAGTATCACTGACACAACCTGTTTCCTTAGTCATACCAACATACAGTATCACTGATACAACCTATGTTTCCTTAGTCATACCCACATACAGTATCACTGATACAACCTATGTTTCCTTAGTCATACCAACGTACAGTATCACTGATACAACCTATGTTTCCTTAGTCATACCAACACACAGTATCACTGACACAACCTATGTTTCCTTAGTCAAACCAACGTACAGTATCACTGATACAACATATGTTTCCTTAGTCATTACAACATACAGTATCACTGATACAACATATGTTTCCTTAGTCATACCAACGTACAGTATCACTGATACAACCTATGTTTCCTTAGTCATACCCACGTACAGTATCACTGATACAACCTATGTTTCCTTAGTCATACCCACGTACAGTATCACTGATACAACCTATGTTTCCTTAGTCATTACAACATACAGTATCACTGATACAACATATGTTTCCTTAGTCATTACAACATACAGTATCACTGATACAACATATGTTTCCTTAGTCATTACAACATACAGTATCACTGATACAACCTATGTTTCCTTAGTCATTACAACATACAGTATCACTGATACAACCTATGTTTCCTTAGTCATTACAACATACAGTATCACTGATACAACATATGTTTCCTTAGTCATTACAACATACAGTATCACTGATACAACATATGTTTCCTTAGTCATACCAACGTACAGTATCACTGATACAACCTATGTTTCCTTAGTCATACCCACGTACAGTATCACTGATACAACCTATGTTTCCTTAGTCATACCCACGTACAGTATCACTGATACAACCTATGTTTCCTTAGTCATACCCACGTACAGTATCACTGATACAACCTATGTTTCCTTAGTCATACCCACGTATAGTATCACTGATACAACCTATGTTTCCTTAGTCATACCAAGTTACAGTATCATTGACATTACCTATGTTTCCTTAGTCATACCCACGTACAGTATCACTGATACAACCTATGTTTCCTTAATCATACCAACGTACAGTATCATTGACACTACCTATGTTTCCTTAGTCATACCAACGTATAGTATCACTGACACAACCTATGTTTCCTTAGTCATACGAACGTATAGTATCACTGATACAACCTATGTTTCCTTAGTCATACCAACGTACAGTATCACTGATACAACATATGTTTCCTTAGTCATACCAACATACAGTATCACTGATACAACATATGTTTCCTTAGTCATACCGACGTATAGTATCACTGACACAACCTATGTTTCCTTAGTCATACCAACGTACAGTATCACTAATACAACCTATGTTTCCTTAGTCATACCCACGTACAGTATCATTGACACAACCTATGTTTCCTTAGTCATACCCACGTACAGTTTCATAGACACAACCTATGTTTCCTTAGTCATACCCACGTACAGTATCACTGACACAACCTATGTTTCCTTAGTCATACCCACGTATAGTATCACTGACATAACCTATGTTTCCTTAGTCATACCCACGTACAGTATCACTAATACAACCTATGTTTCCTTAGTCATACCCACGTACAGTATCATTTACACAACCTATGTTTCCTTAGTCATACCCACGTACAGTATCACTGATACAACCTATGTTTCCTTAGTCATACCAAGGTACAGTATCACTGATACAACCTATGTTTCCTTAGTCATACCAAGGTACAGTATCATTGACATTACCTATGTTAATCCTTAGTCATACCAACGTACAGTATCACTGATACAACCTATGTTTCCTTAGTCATACCAAGGTACAGTATCATTGACATTACCTATGTTTCCTTAGTCATACCCACATACAGTATCACTAATACAACCTATGTTTCCTTAGTCATACCAAGGTACAGTATCATTGACATTACCTATGTTTCCTTAGTCATACCCACGTACAGTATCACTAATACAACCTATGTTTCCTTAGTCATACCCACGTACAGTATCACTGATACAACCTATGTTTCCTTAGTCATACCAACGTACAGTATCACTGATACAACCTATGTTTCCTTAGTCATACTCACGTACAGTATCACTAATACAACCTATGTTTCCTTAGTAATACCCACGTACAGTATCACTGATAATACCTATGTTTCCTTAGTCATACCAACGTACAGTATCACTGATACTACCTATGTTTCCTTAGTCATACCCACGTACAGTATCACTGATACTACCTATGTTTCCTTAGTCATACCCACGTACAGTATCACTGATACTACCTATGTTTCCTTAGTCATACCCACGTACAGTATCACTAATACAACCTATGTTTCCTTAGTCATACCCACGTACAGTATCACGGATACTACCTATGTTTCCTTAGTCATACCCACGTACAGTATCACTGACACAACCTTTGTTTCCTTCGTCATACCCACGTACAGTATCACTGATACTACCTATGTTTCCTTAGTCATACCCACGTATAGTATCACTAATACAACCTATGTTTCCTTAGTCATACCCACGTACAGTATCACTGATACTACCTATGTTTCCATAGTCATACCCACGTACAGTATCACTGACACAACCTTTTTTCCTTAGTCATACCCACGTACAGTATCACTAATACAACCTATGTTTCCTTAGTCATACCCACGTACAGTATCACTGACACAACCTATGTTTCCTTAGACATACCCACGTACAGTATCACTGACACAACCTATGTTTCCTTAGTCATACCAACATACAGTATCATTGATACAACCTATGTTTCCTTAGTCATACCAACATACAGTATCACTGACACTACCTATGTTTCCTTAGTCATACCCACGTACAGTATCACTGACACTACCTATGTTTCCTTAGTAATAGCAACATACCATATCACTGACACTAACTATGTTTCCTTAGTCATACCCACGTACAGTTTCACTGACACTACCTATGTTTCCTTAGACATACCCACGTACAGTATCACTGACACAACCTATGTTTCCTTAGTCATACCAACATACAGTATCACTAATACAACCTATGTTTCCTTAGTCATACCCACGTACAGTATCACTGACACAACCTTTGTTTCCTTAGTCATACCCACGTACAGTATCACTAATACAACCTATGTTTACTTAGTCATACCCATGTACAGTATCACTGACACAACCTATGTTTCCTTAGTCATACCCACGTACAGTATCACTGACACAACCTATGTTTCCTTAGTCATACCAACATACAGTATCATTGATACAACCTATGTTTCCTTAGTCATACCAACATACAGTATCACTGACACTACCTATGTTTCCTTAGTCATACCCACGTACAGTATCACTGACACTACCTATGTTTCCTTAGTCATACCAACATACACTATCACTGACATTACCTATGTTTCCTTAGTCATACCCACGTACAGTATCACTGACACTACCTATGTTTCCTTAGTCATACCCACGTACAGTATCACTGACACAACCTATGTTTCCTTAGTCATACCAACATACAGTATCATTGATACAACCTATGTTTCCTTAGTCATACCAACATACAGTATCACTGACACAACCTATGTTTCCTTAGTCATACCAACATACAGTATCACTTATACAACCTATGTTTCCTTAGTCATACCAACGTACAGTATCACTGACACAACCTATGTTTCCTTAGTCATACCCACGTACAGTATCACTGACACAACCTATGTTTCCTTAGTCATACCCACGTACAGTATCACTGACGCAACCTATGTTTCCTTAGTCATACCAACATACAGTATCACTGACACAACCTATGTTTCCTTAGTCATACCCACGTACAGTATCACTGACTCAACCTATGTTTCCTTAGTCATACCAATGTACAGTATCACTGACACAACCTATGTTTCCTTAGTCATACCCACGTACAGTATCACTGACACAACCTATGTTTCCTTAGTCATACCAACATACAGTATCATTGATATTACCTATGTTTCCTTAGTCATACCAACATACAGTATCACTGACACTACCTATGTTTCCTTAGTCAAACCCACGTACAGTATCACTGACACAACCTATGTTTCCTTAGTCATACCAACATACAGTATCATTGATACAACCTATGTTTCCTTAGTCATACCAACATACAGTATCACTGACACAACCTATGTTTCCTTAGTCATACCAACATACAGTATCATTGATACAACCTATGTTTCCTTAGTCATACCCACGTACAGTATCACTGACACAACCTATGTTTCCTTAATCATACCAACATACAGTATCATTGATACAACCTATGTTTCCTTAGTCATACCAACATACAGTATCACTGACACAACCTATGTTTCCTTAGTCATACCAACATACAGTATCACTGACACAACCTATGTTTCCTTAGTCATACCAACATACAGTATCACTGACACAACCTATGTTTCCTTAGTCATACCAACATACAGTATCACTGACACAACCTATGTTTCCTTAGTCATACCCACGTACAGTATCACTGACATAACCTATGTTTCCTTAGTCATACCAAGATACAGTATCACTGACGCAACCGATGTTTCCTTAGTCATACCCACGTACAGTATCACTGACATAACCTATGTTTCCTTAGTCATACCAACATACAGTATCACTGACGCAACCTATGTTTCCTTAGTCATACCCACGTACAGTATCACTGACACAACCTATGTTTCCTTAGTCATACCAACAAACAGTATCACTGACACAACCTATGTTTCCTTAGTCATACCAACATACAGTATCACTGACACAACCTGTTTCCTTAGTCATACCCACGTACAGTATCACTGACATAACCTATGTTTCCTTAGTCATACCAACATACAGTATCACTGACACAAACTCTTTCCTTAGTCATACCCACGTACAGTATCACTGACATAACCTATGTTTCCTTAGTCATACCAACATACAGTATCACTGACACAACCTGTTTCCTTAGTCATACCCACGTACAGTATCACTGACATAACCTATGTTTCCTTATTCATACCAACATACAGTATCACTGACATAACCTATGTTTCCTTAGTCATACCCACGTACAGTATCACTGACACAACCTATGTTTCCTTATTCATACCAACATACAGTATCACTGACACAACCTGTTTCCTTAGTCATACCCACGTACAGTATCACTGACATAACCTATGTTTCCTTAGTCATACCAACGTACAGTATCATTTATACAACCTATGTTTCCTTAGTCATACCAACATACAGTATCACTGATACAACCTATGTTTCCTTAGTCATACCAATGCACAGTATCACTGACACAACCTGTTTCCTTAGTCATACCCACGTACAGTATCACTGACATAACCTATGTTTCCTTAGTCATACCAACGTACAGTATCATTTATACAACCTATGTTTCCTTAGTCATACCAACATACAGTATCACTGATACAACCTATGTTTCCTTAGTCATACCAACATACAGTATCACTGACACAACCTGTTTCCTTAGTCATACCCACGTACAGTATCACTGACATAACCTATGTTTCCTTAGTCATACCCACATACAGTATCACTGACACAACCTGTTTCCTTAGTCATACCAACATACAGTATCACTGATACAACCTATGTTTCCTTAGTCATACCCACATACAGTATCACTGATACAACCTATGTTTCCTTAGTCATACCAACGTACAGTATCACTGATACAACCTATGTTTCCTTAGTCATACCAACACACAGTATCACTGACACAACCTATGTTTCATTAGTCAAACCAACGTACAGTATCACTGATACAACATATGTTTCCTTAGTCATTACAACATACAGTATCACTGATACAACATATGTTTCCTTAGTCATACCAACGTACAGTATCACTGATACAACCTATGTTTCCTTAGTCATACCCACGTACAGTATCACTGATACAACCTATGTTTCCTTAGTCATACCCACGTACAGTATCACTGATACAACCTATGTTTCCTTAGTCATTACAACATACAGTATCACTGATACAACATATGTTTCCTTAGTCATTACAACATACAGTATCACTGATACAACATATGTTTCCTTAGTCATTACAACATACAGTATCACTGATACAACCTATGTTTCCTTAGTCATTACAACATACAGTATCACTGATACAACCTATGTTTCCTTAGTCATTACAACATACAGTATCACTGATACAACATATGTTTCCTTAGTCATTACAACATACAGTATCACTGATACAACATATGTTTCCTTAGTCATACCAACGTACAGTATCACTGATACAACCTATGTTTCCTTAGTCATACCCACGTACAGTATCACTGATACAACCTATGTTTCCTTAGTCATACCCACGTACAGTATCACTGATACAACCTATGTTTCCTTAGTCATACCCACGTACAGTATCACTGATACAACCTATGTTTCCTTAGTCATACCCACGTATAGTATCACTGATACAACCTATGTTTCCTTAGTCATACCAAGGTACAGTATCATTGACATTACCTATGTTTCCTTAGTCATACCCACGTACAGTATCACTGATACAACCTATGTTTCCTTAATCATACCAACGTACAGTATCATTGACACTACCTATGTTTCCTTAGTAATACCAACGTATAGTATCACTGACACAACCTATGTTTCCTTAGTCATACCAACGTACAGTATCACTGATACAACATATGTTTCCTTAGTCATACCAACATACAGTATCACTGATACAACATATGTTTCCTTAGTCATACCGACGTATCGTATCACTGACACAACCTATGTTTCCTTAGTCATACCAACGTACAGTATCACTAATACAACCTATGTTTCCTTAGTCATACCCACGTACAGTATCATTGACACAACCTATGTTTCCTTAGTCATACCCACGTACAGTATCATTGACACAACCTATGTTTCCTTAGTCATACCCACGTACAGTATCACTGACACAACCTATGTTTCCTTAGTCATACCCACGTATAGTATCACTGACATAACCTATGTTTCCTTAGTCATACCCACGTACAGTATCACTAATACAACCTATGTTTCCTTAGTCATACCCACGTACAGTATCATTGACACAACCTATGTTTTCTTAGTCATACCCACGTACAGTATCACTGATACAACCTATGTTTCCTTAGTCATACCCACGTACAGTATCACTAATACAACCTATGTTTCCTTAGTCATACCCACGTACAGTATCACTGACATTACCTATGTTTCCTTAGTCATACCAACGTATAGTATCACTGATACAACCTATGTTTCCTTAGTCATACCAACGTATAGTATCACTGATACAACCTATGTTTCCTTAGTCATACCAACGTACAGTATCACTGATACAACCTATGTTTCCTTAGTCATACCAACGTAGAGTATCACTGATACAACCTATGTTTCCTTAGTCATACCAACGTACACTATCACTGATACAACCTATGTTTCCTTAGTCATACCAACGTATAGTATCACTGATACAACCTATGTTTCCTTAGTCATACCAACGTACAGTATCACTGATACAACCTATGTTTCCTTAGTCATACCAACGTATAGTATCACTGATACAACCTATGTTTCCTTAGTCATACCAACGTACAGTATCACTGATACATCCTATGTTTCCTTAGTCATACCAACGTATAGTATCACTGATACAACCTATGTTTCCTTAGTCATACCAACGTACAGTATCACTGATACATCCTATGTTTCCTTAGTCATACCAACGTACAGTATCACTGATACATCCTATGTTTCCTTAGTCATACCAACGTATAGTATCACTGATACATCCTATGTTTCCTTAGTCATACCAACATATAGTATCACTGATACAACCTATGTTTCCTTAGTCATACCAACGTATAGTATCACTGATACATCCTATGTTTCCTTAGTCATACCAACGTACAGTATCACTGATACAACCTATGTTTCTTAGTCATACCAACGTACAGTATCACTGATACATCCTATGTTTCCTTAGTCATACCAACGTACAGTATCACTGATACATCCTATGTTTCCTTAGTCATACCAACGTACAGTATCACTGATACAGCCTATGTTTCCTTAGTCATACCAACGTACAGTATCACTGATACATCCTATGTTTCCTTAGTCATACCAACGTACAGTATCACTGATACAACCTATGTTTCCTTAGTCATACCAACGTATAGTATCACTGATACATCCTATGTTTCCTTAGTCATACCAACGGACAGTATCACTGATACATCCTATGTTTCCTTAGTCATACCAACGTACAGTATCACTGATACAACCTATGTTTCCTTAGACATACCCACGTACAGTATCACTGATACATCCTATGTTTCCTTAGTCATACCAACATACAGTATCACTGATACAACCTATGTTTCCTTAGTCATACCAACATACAGTATCACTGATACAACCTATGTTTCCTTAGTCATACCAACATACAGTATCACTGATACAACCTATGTTTCCTTAGTCATACCAACATACAGTATCGCTGATACAACCTATGTTTCCTTAGTCATACCAACGTACAGTATCACTGACACAACCTATGTTTCCTTAGTCATACCAACATACAGTATCACTGATACATCCTATGTTTCCTTAGTCATACCAACATACAGTATCACTGATACAACCTATGTTTCCTTAGTCATACCAACGTACAGTATCACTGATACTACCTACGTTTCCTTAGTCATACCAACATACAGTATCACTGATACAACCTATGTTTCCTTAGTCATACCAACATACAGTATCACTGATACAACCTATGTTTCCTTAGTCATACCAACGTACAGTATCACTGACACAACCTATGTTTCCTTAGTCATACCCACGTACAGTATCACTGATACATCCTATGTTTCCTTAGTCATACCAACGTACAGTATCACTGACACAACCTATGTTTCCTTAGTCATACCAACGTACAGTATCACTGATACTACCTATGTTTCCTTAGTCATACCAACGTACAGTATCACTGATACTACCTACGTTTCCTTAGTCATACCAACGTACAGTATCACTGATACTACCTATGTTTCCTTAGTCATACCAACGTACAGTATCACTGATACTACCTACGTTTCCTTAGTCATACCAACGTACAGTATCACTGATACTACCTATGTTTCCTTAGTCATACCAACGTACAGTATCACTGATACTACCTATGTTTCCTTAGTCATACCAACGTACAGTATCACTGACACTACCTACGTTTCCTTAGTCATACCAACGTACAGTATCACTGATACATCCTATGTTTCCTTAGTCATACCAACATACAGTATCACTGACACTACCTATGTTTCCTTAGTCATACCAACATACAGTATCACTGACACTACCTATGTTTCCTTAGTCATACCAACATACAGTATCACTGACACTACCTACGTTTCCTTAGTCATACCAACGTACAGTATCACTGATACTACCTACGTTTCCTTAGTCATACCAACATACAGTATCACTGACACAACCTATGTTTCCTTAGTCATACCAACATACAGTATCCTTGATACAACCTATGTTTCCTTAGTCATACCAACATACAGTCTCACTGATACAACCTATGTTTCCTTAGTCATACCAACATACAGTATCACTGACACAACCTATGTTTCCTTAGTCATACCAACGTACAGTCTCACTGATACAACCTATGTTTCCTTAGTCATACCAACGTACAGTATCACTGACACAACCTATGTTTCCTTAGTCATACCAACATACAGTATCACTGATACATCCTATGTTTCCTTAGTCATACCAACGTACAGTATCACTGACACAACCTATGTTTCCTTAGTCATAACAACATACAGTATCACTGATACATCCTATGTTTCCTTAGTCATACCAACATACAGTATCACTGATACAACCTATGTTTCCTTAGTCATACCAACATACAGTATCACTGATACAACCTATGTTTCCTTAGTCATACCAACATACAGTATCACTGATACATCCTATGTTTCCTTAGTCATACCAACGTACAGTATCACTGATACATCCTATGTTTCCTTAGTCATACCAACATACAGTATCACTGATACATCCTATGTTTCCTTAGTCATACCAACATACAGTATCACTGATACAACATATGTTTCCTTAGTCATATCAACATACAGTATCACTGATACATCCTATGTTTCCTTAGTCATACCAACATACAGTATCACTGATACAACCTATGTTTCCTTAGTCATACCAACATACAGTATCACTGATACATCCTATGTTTCCTTAGTCATACCAACGTACAGTATCACTGACACAACCTATGTTTCCTTAGTCATACCAACGTACAGTATCACTGATACAACCTATGTTTCCTTAGTCATACCAACGTACAGTATCACTGATACAACCTATGTTTCCTTAGTCATACCAACATACAGTATCACTGATACAACCTATGTTTCCTTAGTCATACCAACGTACAGTATCACTGATACAACCTATGTTTCCTTAGTCATACCAACATACAGTATCACTGATACAACCTATGTTTCCTTAGTCATACCAACATACAGTATCACTGATACAACCTATGTTTCCTTAGTCATACCAACATACAGTATCACTGATACATCCTATGTTTCCTTAGTCATACCAACGTACAGTATCACTGATACATCCTATGTTTCCTTAGTCATACCAACGTACAGTATCACTGATACAACCTATGTTTCCTTAGTCATACCAACATACAGTATCACTGATACTACCTACGTTTCCTTAGTCATACCAACATACAGTATCACTGACACAACCTATGTTTCCTTAGTCATACCAACATACAGTATCCTTGATACAACCTATGTTTCCTTAGTCATACCAACATACAGTATCACTGATACAACCTATGTTTCCTTAGTCATACCAACATACAGTATCACTGATACAACCTATGTTTCCTTAGTCATACCAACGTACAGTATCACTGACACAACCTATGTTTCCTTAGTCATACCAACATACAGTATCACTGATACATCCTATGTTTCCTTAGTCATACCAACATACAGTATCACTGATACAACCTATGTTTCCTTAGTCATACCAACGTACAGTATCACTGATACTACCTACGTTTCCTTAGTCATACCAACATACAGTATCACTGATACAACCTATGTTTCCTTAGTCATACCAACATACAGTATCACTGATACAACCTATGTTTCCTTAGTCATACCAACGTACAGTATCACTGATACATCCTATGTTTCCTTAGTCATACCAACGTACAGTATCACTGACACAACCTATGTTTCCTTAGTCATACCCACGTACAGTATCACTGATACATCCTATGTTTCCTTAGTCATACCAACATACAGTATCACTGATACAACCTATGTTTCCTTAGTCATACCAACGTACAGTATCACTGATACATCCTATGTTTCCTTAGTCATACCAACGTACAGTATCACTGACACAACCTATGTTTCCTTAGTCATACCCACGTACAGTATCACTGATACATCCTATGTTTCCTTAGTCATACCAACGTACAGTATCACTGACACAACCTATGTTTCCTTAGTCATACCAACGTACAGTATCACTGATACTACCTATGTTTCCTTAGTCATACCAACGTACAGTATCACTGACACAACCTATGTTTCCTTAGTCATACCAACGTACAGTATCACTGATACTACCTATGTTTCCTTAGTCATACCAACGTACAGTATCACTGATACTACCTATGTTTCCTTAGTCATACCAACGTACAGTATCACTGATACTACCTATGTTTCCTTAGTCATACCAACGTACAGTATCACTGATACTACCTATGTTTCCTTAGTCATACCAACGTACAGTATCACTGATACTACCTACGTTTCCTTAGTCATACCAACGTACAGTATCACTGATACTACCTACGTTTCCTTAGTCATACCAACGTACAGTATCACTGATACTACCTATGTTTCCTTAGTCATACCAACGTACAGTATCACTGATACTACCTATGTTTCCTTAGTCATACCAACGTACAGTATCACTGATACTACCTACGTTTCCTTAGTCATACCAACGTACAGTATCACTGACACAACCTATGTTTCCTTAGTCATACCAACGTACAGTATCACTGATACTACCTACGTTTCCTTAGTCATACCAACATACAGTATCACTGATACTACCTACGTTTCCTTAGTCATACCAACGTACAGTATCACTGATACTACCTACGTTTCCTTAGTCATACCAACATACAGTATCACTGATACTACCTATGTTTCCTTAGTCATACCAACGTACAGTATCACTGATACTACCTACGTTTCCTTAGTCATACCAACATACAGTATCACTGATACTACCTACGTTTCCTTAGTCATACCAACATACAGTATCACTGATACTACCTATGTTTCCTTAGTCATACCAACGTACAGTATCACTGATACTACCTACGTTTCCTTAGTCATACCAACGTACAGTATCACTGATACTACCTACGTTTCCTTAGTCATACCAACGTACAGTATCACTGATACTACCTACGTTTCCTTAGTCATACCAACATACAGTATCACTGATACTACCTATGTTTCCTTAGTCATACCAACGTACAGTATCACTGATACTACCTACGTTTCCTTAGTCATACCAACGTACAGTATCACTGATACTACCTACGTTTCCTTAGTCATACCAACGTACAGTATCACTGATACTACCTATGTTTCCTTAGTCATACCAACGTACAGTATCACTGATACTACCTATGTTTCCTTAGTCATACCAACGTACAGTATCACTGACACTACCTACGTTTCCTTAGTCATACCAACATACAGTATCACTGATACTTCCTATGTTTCCTTAGTCATACCAACATACAGTATCACTGACACTACCTATGTTTCCTTAGTCATACCAACATACAGTATCACTGACACTACCTATGTTTCCTTAGTCATACCAACATACAGTATCACTGACACAACCTATGTTTCCTTAGTCATACCAACATACAGTATCCTTGATACAACCTATGTTTCCTTAGTCATACCAACATACAGTATCACTGACACAACCTATGTTTCGTTAGTCATACCAACGTACAGTATCACTGATACAACCTATGTTTCCTTAGTCATACCAACGTACAGTATCACTGACACAACCTATGTTTCCTTAGTCATACCAACATACAGTATCACTGATACATCCTATGTTTCCTTAGTCATACCAACGTACAGTATCACTGACACAACCTATGTTTCCTTAGTCATAACAACATACAGTATCACTGATACATCCTATGTTTCCTTAGTCATACCAACATACAGTATCACTGATACAACCTATCTTTCCTTAGTCATACCAACATACAGTATCACTGATACAACCTATGTTTCCTTAGTCATACCAACATACAGTATCACTGATACATCCTATGTTTCCTTAGTCATACCAACATACAGTATCACTGATACAACATATGTTTCCTTAGTCATACCAACATACAGTATCACTGATACATCCTATGTTTCCTTAGTCATACCAACATACAGTATCACTGATACAACCTATGTTTCCTTAGTCATACCAACATACAGTATCACTGATACATCCTATGTTTCCTTAGTCATACCAACGTACAGTATCACTGACACAACCTATGTTTCCTTAGTCATACCAACGTACAGTATCACTGATACAACCTACGTTTCCTTAGTCATACCAACATACAGTATCACTGATACAACCTATGTTTCCTTAGTCATACCAACATACAGTATCACTGATACAACCTATGTTTCCTTAGTCATACCAACGTACAGTATCACTGATACAACCTATGTTTCCTTAGTCATACCAACATACAGTATCACTGATACAACCTATGTTTCCTTAGTCATACCAACATACAGTATCACTGATACAACCTATGTTTCCTTAGTCATACCAACATACAGTATCACTGATACATCCTATGTTTCCTTAGTCATACCAACGTACAGTATCACTGATACATCCTATGTTTCCTTAGTCATACCAACGTACAGTATCACTGATACAACCTATGTTTCCTTAGTCATACCAACATACAGTATCACTGACACAACCTATGTTTCCTTAGTCATACCAACATACAGTATCACTGACACAACCTATGTTTCCTTAGTCATACCAACGTACAGTATCACTGATACAACCTATGTTTCCTTAGTCATACCAACGTACAGTATCACTGACACAACCTATGTTTCCTTAGTCATACCAACATACAGTATCCTTGATACAACCTATGTTTCCTTAGTCATACCAACATACAGTATCACTGACACAACCTATGTTTCGTTAGTCATACCAACGTACAGTATCACTGCTACTACCTATGTTTCCTTAGTCATACCAACGTACAGTATCACTGATACAACCTATGTTTCCTTAGTCATACCAACATACAGTATCCTTGATACAACCTATGTTTCCTTAGTCATACCAACGTACAGTATCACTGACACAACCTATGTTTCGTTAGTCATACCAACGTACAGTATCACTGATACTACCTACGTTTCCTTAGTCATACCAACGTACAGTATCACTGATACTACCTATGTTTCCTTAGTCATACCAACGTACAGTATCACTGACACAACCTATGTTTCTTTAGTCATACCAACGTACAGTATCACTGACACAACCTATGTTTCCTTAATCATATCCACGTACAGTATCACTGACACAACCTATGTTTCCTTAATCATATCCACGTACAGTATCACTGATACTACCTATGTTTCCTTAATCATACCCACGTACAGTATCACTGACACAACCTATGTTTCCTTACTCATATCCACGTACAGTATCACTGATACTACCTATGTTTCCTTAATCATACCCACGTACAGTATCACTAATACAACCTATGTTTCCTTAGTCATACCCACGTACAGTATCACTGATACAACCTATGTTTCCTTAGTCATACCAACGTACAGTATCACTGATACAACCTATGTTTCCTTAGTCATACTCACGTACAGTATCACTAATACAACCTATGTTTCCTTAGTAATACCCACGTACAGTATCACTGATAATACCTATGTTTCCTTAGTCATACCAACGTACAGTATCACTGATACTACCTATGTTTCCTTAGTCATACCCACGTACAGTATCACTGATACTACCTATGTTTCCTTAGTCATACCCACGTACAGTATCACTGATACTACCTATGTTTCCTTAGTCATACCCACGTACAGTATCACTAATACAACCTATGTTTCCTTAGTCATACCCACGTACAGTATCACGGATACTACCTATGTTTCCTTAGTCATACCCACGTACAGTATCACTGACACAACCTTTGTTTCCTTCGTCATACCCACGTACAGTATCACTGATACTACCTATGTTTCCTTAGTCATACCCACGTATAGTATCACTAATACAACCTATGTTTCCTTAGTCATACCCACGTACAGTATCACTGATACTACCTATGTTTCCATAGTCATACCCACGTACAGTATCACTGACACAACCTTTTTTCCTTAGTCATACCCACGTACAGTATCACTAATACAACCTATGTTTCCTTAGTCATACCCACGTACAGTATCACTGACACAACCTATGTTTCCTTAGACATACCCACGTACAGTATCACTGACTCAACCTATGTTTCCTTAGTCATACCAACATACAGTATCATTGATACAACCTATGTTTCCTTAGTCATACCAACATACAGTATCACTGACACTACCTATGTTTCCTTAGTCATACCCACGTACAGTATCACTGACACTACCTATGTTTCCTTAGTAATAGCAACATACCATATCACTGACACTACCTATGTTTCCTTAGTCATACCCACGTACAGTTTCACTGACACTACCTATGTTTCCTTAGACATACCCACGTACAGTATCACTGACACAACCTATGTTTCCTTAGTCATACCAACATACAGTATCACTAATACAACCTATGTTTCCTTAGTCATACCCACGTACAGTATCACTGACACAACCTTTGTTTCCTTAGTCATACCCACGTACAGTATCACTAATACAACCTATGTTTACTTAGTCATACCCATGTACAGTATCACTGACACAACCTATGTTTCCTTAGTCATACCCACGTACAGTATCACTGACACAACCTATGTTTCCTTAGTCATACCAACATACAGTATCATTGATACAACCTATGTTTCCTTAGTCATACCAACATACAGTATCACTGACACTACCTATGTTTCCTTAGTCATACCCACGTACAGTATCACTGACACTACCTATGTTTGCTTAGTCATACCAACATACAGTATCACTGACATTACCTATGTTTCCTTAGTCATACCCACGTACAGTATCACTGACACTACCTATGTTTCCTTAGTCATACCCACGTACAGTATCACTGACACAACCTATGTTTCCTTAGTCATACCAACATACAGTATCATTGATACAACCTATGTTTCCTTAGTCATACCAACATACAGTATCACTGACACAACCTATGTTTCCTTAGTCATACCAACATACAGTATCACTGATACATCCTATGTTTCCTTAGTCATACCAACATACAGTATCATTGACACAACCTATGTTTCCTTAGTCATACCAAAGTACAGTATCACTGATACATCCTATGTTTCCTTAGTCATACCAACGTATAGTATCACTGATACAACCTATGTTTCCTTAGTCATACCAACGTATAGTATCACTGATACATCCTATGTTTCCTTAGTCATACCAACATACAGTATCACTGATACAACCTATGTTTCCTTAGTCATACCAACCTATAGTATCTCTGATACAACATATGTTTCCTTAGTCATACCAACATACAGTATCACTGATACAACCTATGTTTCCTTAGTCATACCAACCTATAGTATCACTGATACAACCTATGTTTCCTTAGTCATACCAACATACAGTATCTCTGATACAACATATGTTTCCTTAGTCATACCAACATACAGTATCACTGATACATCCTATGTTTCCTTAGTCATACCAACCTATAGTATCACTGATACAACCTATGTTTCCTTAGTCATACCAACATATAGTATCACTGATACATCCCATGTTTCCTTAGTCATACCAACATATAGTATCACTGATACATCCTATGTTTCCTTAGTCATACCAACGTATAGTATCACTGATACATCCTATGTTTCCTTAGTCATACCAACGTATAGTATCACCGATACAACCTATGTTTCCTTAGTCATACCAACATATAGTATCACTGATACATCCTATGTTTCCTTAGTCATACCAACATATAGTATCACTGATACATCCTATGTTTCCTTAGTCATACCAACATATAGTATCACTGATACATCCTATGTTTCCTTAGTCATACCAACATATAGTATCACTGATACATCCTATGTTTCCTTAGTCATACCAACGTATAGTATCACTGATACATCCTATGTTTCCTTAGTCATACCAACGTATAGTATCACTGATACAACCTATGTTTCCTTAGTCATACCAACGTACAGTATCACTGATACAACCTATGTTTCCTTAGTCATACCAACGTACAGTATCACTGATACAACCTATGTTTCCTTAGTCATACCAACGTACAGTATCACTGATACAACCTATGTTTCCTTAGTCATACCAACGTACAGTATCACTGATACATCCTATGTTTCCTTAGTCATACCAACGTACAGTATCACTGATACATCCTATGTTTCCTTAGTCATACCAACGTACAGTATCACTGATACTACCTATGTTTCCTTAGTCATACCAACGTACAGTATCACTGATACAACCTATGTTTCCTTAGTCATACCAACGTACAGTATCACTGATACATCCTATGTTTCCTTAGTCATACCAACGTACAGTATCACTGATACATCCTATGTTTCCTTAGTCATACCAACGTACAGTATCACTGATACATCCTATGTTTCCTTAGTCATACCAACGTACAGTATCACTGATACATCCTATGTTTCCTTAGTCATACCAACGTACAGTATCACTGATACATCCTATGTTTCCTTAGCCATACCAACGTACAGTATCACTGATACTACCTATGTTTCCTTAGTCATACCAACGTACAGTATCACTGATACTACCTATGTTTCCTTAGTCATACCAACGTACAGTATCACTGATACAACCTATGTTTCCTTAGTCATACCAACGTACAGTATCACTGATACAACCTATGTTTCCTTAGTCATACCAACGTACAGTATCACTGATACAACCTATGTTTCCTTAGTCATACCAACGTATAGTATCACTGATACAACCTATGTTTCCTTAGTCATACCAACGTACAGTATCACTGATACATCCTATGTTTCCTTAGTCATACCAACGTACAGTATCACTGATACATCCTATGTTTCCTTAGTCATACCAACGTACAGTATCACTGATACAACCTATGTTTCCTTAGTCATACCAACGTACAGTATCACTGATACATCCTATGTTTCCTTAGTCATACCAACGTACAGTATCACTGATACAACCTATGTTTCCTTAGTCATACCAACGTATAGTATCACTGATACATCCTATGTTTCCTTAGTCATACCAACGTACAGTATCACTGATACTACCTATGTTTCCTTAGTCATACCAACGTACAGTATCACTGATACTACCTACGTTTCCTTAGTCATACCAACGTACAGTATCACTGATACTACCTACGTTTCCTTAGTCATACCAACGTACAGTATCACTGATACTACCTATGTTTCCTTAGTCATACCAACGTACAGTATCACTGATACTACCTATGTTTCCTTAGTCATACCAACGTACAGTATCACTGATACTACCTATGTTTCCTTAGTCATACCAACGTACAGTATCACTGATACTACCTATGTTTCCTTAGTCATACCAACGTACAGTATCACTGATACTACCTATGTTTCCTTAGTCATACCAACGTACAGTATCACTGATACTACCTACGTTTCCTTAGTCATACCAACGTACAGTATCACTGATACTACCTATGTTTCCTTAGTCATACCAACGTACAGTATCACTGATACTACCTATGTTTCCTTAGTCATACCAACGTACAGTATCACTGACACTACCTACGTTTCCTTAGTCATACCAACGTACAGTATCACTGATACATCCTATGTTTCCTTAGTCATACCAACATACAGT
Source organism: Deroplatys truncata (assembly GCA_030765065.1). Classification (NCBI taxonomy): domain Eukaryota; kingdom Metazoa; phylum Arthropoda; class Insecta; order Mantodea; family Mantidae; genus Deroplatys; species Deroplatys truncata. The sequence goes on along the minus strand of CM060981.1, from coordinate 2,770,638 downwards.
ATCACTGACACTACCTATGTTTCCTTAGTCATACCAACATACAGTATCACTGACACTACCTATGTTTCCTTAGTCATACCAACATACAGTATCACTGACACTACCTACGTTTCCTTAGTCATACCAACGTACAGTATCACTGATACTACCTACGTTTCCTTAGTCATACCAACATACAGTATCACTGACACAACCTATGTTTTCTTAGTCATACCAACATACAGTATCCTTGATACAACCTATGTTTCCTTAGTCATACCAACATACAGTATCACTGACACAACCTATGTTTCGTTAGTCATACCAACGTACAGTCTCACTGATACAACCTATGTTTCCTTAGTCATACCAACGTACAGTATCACTGACACAACCTATGTTTCCTTAGTCATACCAACATACAGTATCACTGATACATCCTATGTTTCCTTAGTCATACCAACGTACAGTATCACTGACACAACCTATGTTTCCTTAGTCATAACAACATACAGTATCACTGATACATCCTATGTTTCCTTAGTCATACCAACGTACAGTATCACTGATACAACCTATGTTTCCTTAGTCATACCAACATACAGTCTCACTGATACAACCTATGTTTCCTTAGTCATACCAACGTACAGTCTCACTGATACAACCTATGTTTCCTTAGTCATACCAACATACAGTATCACTGATACAACCTATGTTTCCTTAGTCATACCAACATACAGTATCACTGATACAACCTATGTTTCCTTAGTCATAACAACATACAGTATCACTGATACATCCTATGTTTCCTTAGTCATACCAACGTACAGTATCACTGATACATCCTATGTTTCCTTAGTCATAACAACATACAGTATCACTGATACAACCTATGTTTCCTTAGTCATACCAACATACAGTATCACTGATACAACCTATGTTTCCTTAGTCATACCAACGTACAGTATCACTGATACAACCTATGTTTCCTTAGTCATACCAACATACAGTATCACTGATACAACCTATGTTTCCTTAGTCATACCAACATACAGTATCACTGATACAACCTATGTTTCCTTAGTCATACCAACGTACAGTATCACTGATACAACCTATGTTTCCTTAGTCATACCAACGTACAGTATCACTGATACAACCTATGTTTCCTTAGTCATACCAACATACAGTATCACTGATACAACCTATGTTTCCTTAGTCATACCAACGTACAGTATCACTGATACAACCTATGTTTCCTTAGTCATACCAACATACAGTATCACTGATACAACCTATGTTTCCTTAGTCATACCAACGTACAGTATCACTGATACAACCTATGTTTCCTTAGTCATACCAACATACAGTATCACTGATACAACCTATGTTTCCTTAGTCATAACAACATACAGTATCACTGATACATCCTATGTTTCCTTAGTCATACCAACGTACAGTATCACTGATACAACCTATGTTTCCTTAGTCATACCAACATACAGTCTCACTGATACAACCTATGTTTCCTTAGTCATACCAATGTACAGTCTCACTGATACAACCATATTTCCTTAGTCATACCAACATACAGTATCACTGATACAACCTATGTTTCCTTAGTCATACCAACATACAGTATCACTGATACAACCTATGTTTCCTTAGTCATACCAACATACAGTATCACTGATACATCCTATGTTTCCTTAGTCATACCAACGTACAGTATCACTGATACATCCTATGTTTCCTTAGTCATACCAACATACAGTATCACTGATACAACCTATGTTTCCTTAGTCATACCAACATACAGTATCACTGATACAACATATGTTTCCTTAGTCATACCAACATACAGTATCACTGATACATCCTATGTTTCCTTAGTCATACCAACATACAGTATCACTGATACAACCTATGTTTCCTTAGTCATACCAACATACAGTATCACTGATACATCCTATGTTTCCTTAGTCATACCAACGTACAGTATCACTGACACAACCTATGTTTCCTTAGTCATACCAACGTACAGTATCACTGATACAACCCATGTTTCCTTAGTCATACCAACGTATAGTATCACTGATACAACCTATGTTTCCTTAGTCATACCAACATACAGTATCACTGATACAACCTATGTTTCCTTAGTCATACCAACGTACAGTATCACTGATACAACCTATCTTTCCTTAGTCATACCAACATACAGTATCACTGATACAACCTATGTTTCCTTAGTCATACCAACATACAGTATCACTGATACAACCTATGTTTCCTTAGTCATACCAACATACAGTATCACTGATACATCCTATGTTTCCTTAGTCATACCAACGTACAGTATCACTGATATATCCTATGTTTCCTTAGTCATACCAACGTACAGTATCACTGATACAACCTATGTTTCCTTAGTCATACCAACATACAGTATCACTGACACAACCTATGTTTCCTTAGTCATACCAACATACAGTATCACTGACACAACCTATGTTTCCTTAGTCATACCAACGTACCGTATCACTGATACAACATATGTTTCCTTAGTCATTACAACATACAGTATCACTGATACAACATATGTTTCCTTAGTCATACCAACGTACAGTATCACTGATACAACCTATGTTTCCTTAGTCATACCCACGTACAGTATCACTGATACAACCTATGTTTCCTTAGTCATACCCACGTACAGTATCACTGATACAACCTATGTTTCCTTAGTCATACCCACGTACAGTATCACTGATACAACCTATGTTTCCTTAGTCATACCCACGTATAGTATCACTGATATAACCTATGTTTCCTTAGTCATACCAAGGTACAGTATCATTGACATTACCTATGTTTCCTTAGTCATACCCACGTACAGTATCACTGATACAACCTATGTTTCCTTAATCATACCAACGTACAGTATCATTGACACTACCTATGTTTCCTTAGTAATACCAACGTATAGTATCACTGACACAACCTATGTTTCCTTAGTCATACCAACGTACAGTATCACTGATACAACATATGTTTCCTTAGTCATACCAACATACAGTATCACTGATACAACATATGTTTCCTTAGTCATACCGACGTATCGTATCACTGACACAACCTATGTTTCCTTAGTCATACCAACGTACAGTATCACTAATACAACCTATGTTTCCTTAGTCATACCCACGTACAGTATCATTGACACAACCTATGTTTCCTTAGTCATACCCACGTACAGTATCATTGACACAACCTATGTTTCCTTAGTCATACCCACGTACAGTATCACTGACACAACCTATGTTTCCTTAGTCATACCCACGTATAGTATCACTGACATAACCTATGTTTCCTTAGTCATACCCACGTACAGTATCACTAATACAACCTATGTTTCCTTAGTCATACCCACGTACAGTATCATTGACACAACCTATGTTTCCTTTGTCATACCCACGTACAGTATCACTGATACAACCTATGTTTCCTTAGTCATACCCACGTACAGTATCACTAATACAACCTATGTTTCCTTAGTCATACCCACGTACAGTATCACTGACATTACCTATGTTTCCTTAGTCATACCAACGTATAGTATCACTGATACAACCTATGTTTCCTTAGTCATACCAACGTATAGTATCACTGATACAACCTATGTTTCCTTAGTCATACCAACGTATAGTATCACTGATACAACCTATGTTTCCTTAGTCATACCAACGTACAGTATCACTGATACAACCTATGTTTCCTTAGTCATACCAACGTAGAGTATCACTGATACAACCTATGTTTCCTTAGTCATACCAACGTACACTATCACTGATACAACCTATGTTTCCTTAGTCATACCAACGTATAGTATCACTGATACAACCTATGTTTCCTTAGTCATACCAACGTACAGTATCACTGATACAACCTATGTTTCCTTAGTCATACCAACGTATAGTATCACTGATACAACCTATGTTTCCTTAGTCATACCAACGTACAGTATCACTGATACATCCTATGTTTCCTTAGTCATACCAACGTATAGTATCACTGATACAACCTATGTTTCCTTAGTCATACCAACGTACAGTATCACTGATACATCCTATGTTTCCTTAGTCATACCAACGTACAGTATCACTGATACATCCTATGTTTCCTTAGTCATACCAACGTATAGTATCACTGATACATCCTATGTTTCCTTAGTCATACCAACATATAGTATCACTGATACAACCTATGTTTCCTTAGTCATACCAACGTATAGTATCACTGATACATCCTATGTTTCCTTAGTCATACCAACGTACAGTATCACTGATACAACCTATGTTTCCTTAGTCATACCAACGTACAGTATCACTGATACATCCTATGTTTCCTTAGTCATACCAACGTACAGTATCACTGATACATCCTATGTTTCCTTAGTCATACCAACGTACAGTATCACTGATACAACCTATGTTTCCTTAGTCATACCAACGTACAGTATCACTGATACATCCTATGTTTCCTTAGTCATACCAACGTACAGTATCACTGATACAACCTATGTTTCCTTAGTCATACCAACGTATAGTATCACTGATACATCCTATGTTTCCTTAGTCATACCAACGGACAGTATCACTGATACATCCTATGTTTCCTTAGTCATACCAACGTACAGTATCACTGATACAACCTATGTTTCCTTAGACATACCCACGTACAGTATCACTGATACATCCTATGTTTCCTTAGTCATACCAACATACAGTATCACTGATACAACCTATGCTTCCTTAGTCATACCAACATACAGTATCACTGATACAACCTATGTTTCCTTAGTCATACCAACATACAGTATCACTGATACAACCTATGTTTCCTTAGTCATACCAACATACAGTATCACTGATACAACCTATGTTTCCTTAGTCATACCAACGTACAGTATCACTGACACAACCTATGTTTCCTTAGTCATACCAACATACAGTATCACTGATACATCCTATGTTTCCTTAGTCATACCAACATACAGTATCACTGATACAACCTATGTTTCCTTAGTCATACCAACGTACAGTATCACTGACACAACCTATGTTTCCTTAGTCATACCAACGTACAGTATCACTGATACAACCTATGTTTCCTTAGTCATACCAACGTACAGTATCACTGATACAACCTATGTTTCCTTAGTCATACCAACATACAGTATCACTGATACAACCTATGTTTCCTTAGTCATACCAACGTACAGTATCACTGATACAACCTATGTTTCCTTAGTCATACCAACATACAGTATCACTGATACAACCTATGTTTCCTTAGTCATACCAACATACAGTATCACTGATACAACCTATGTTTCCTTAGTCATACCAACATACAGTATCACTGATACATCCTATGTTTCCTTAGTCATACCAACGTACAGTATCACTGATACATCCTATGTTTCCTTAGTCATACCAACGTACAGTATCACTGATACAACCTATGTTTCCTTAGTCATACCAACATACAGTATCACTGACACAACCTATGTTTCCTTAGTCATACCAACATACAGTATCACTGACACAACCTATGTTTCCTTAGTCATACCAACGTACAGTATCACTGATACAACCTATGTTTCCTTAGTCATACCAACGTACAGTATCACTGACACAACCTATGTTTCCTTAGTCATACCAACATACAGTATCCTTGATACAACCTATGTTTCCTTAGTCATACCAACATACAGTATCACTGACACAACCTATGTTTCGTTAGTCATACCAACGTACAGTATCACTGATACTACCTATGTTTCCTTAGTCATACCAACGTACAGTATCACTGATACAACCTATGTTTCCTTAGTCATACCAACATACAGTATCCTTGATACAACCTATGTTTCCTTAGTCATACCAACGTACAGTATCACTGACACAACCTATGTTTCGTTAGTCATACCAACGTACAGTATCACTGATACTACCTACGTTTCCTTAGTCATACCAACGTACAGTATCACTGATACTACCTATGTTTCCTTAGTCATACCAACGTACAGTATCACTGACACAACCTATGTTTCTTTAGTCATACCAACGTACAGTATCACTGACACAACCTATGTTTCCTTAATCATATCCACGTACAGTATCACTGACACAACCTATGTTTCCTTAATCATATCCACGTACAGTATCACTGATACTACCTATGTTTCCTTAATCATACCCACGTACAGTATCACTGACACAACCTATGTTTCCTTACTCATATCCACGTACAGTATCACTGATACTACCTATGTTTCCGTAATCATACCCACGTACAGTATCACTAATACAACCTATGTTTCCTTAGTCATACCCACGTACAGTATCACTGATACAACCTATGTTTCCTTAGTCAACCAACGTACAGTATCACTGATACAACCTATGTTTCCTTAGTCATACTCACGTACAGTATCACTAATACAACCTATGTTTCCTTAGTAATACCCACGTACAGTATCACTGATAATACCTATGTTTCCTTAGTCATACCAACGTACAGTATCACTGATACTACCTATGTTTCCTTAGTCATACCCACGTACAGTATCACTGATACTACCTATGTTTCCTTAGTCATACCCACGTACAGTATCACTGATACTACCTATGTTTCCTTAGTCATACCCACGTACAGTATCACTAATACAACCTATGTTTCCTTAGTCATACCCACGTACAGTATCACGGATACTACCTATGTTTCCTTAGTCATACCCACGTACAGTATCACTGACACAACCTTTGTTTCCTTCGTCATACCCACGTACAGTATCACTGATACTACCTATGTTTCCTTAGTCATACCCACGTATAGTATCACTAATACAACCTATGTTTCCTTAGTCATACCCACGTACAGTATCACTGATACTACCTATGTTTCCATAGTCATACCCACGTACAGTATCACTGACACAACCTTTTTTCCTTAGTCATACCCACGTACAGTATCACTAATACAACCTATGTTGCCTTAGTCATACCCACGTACAGTATCACTGACACAACCTATGTTTCCTTAGACATACCCACGTACAGTATCACTGACTCAACCTATGTTTCCTTAGTCATACCAACATACAGTATCATTGATACAACCTATGTTTCCTTAGTCATACCAACATACAGTATCACTGACACTACCTATGTTTCCTTAGTCATACCCACGTACAGTATCACTGACACTACCTATGTTTCCTTAGTCATACCCACGTACAGTTTCACTGACACTACCTATGTTTCCTTAGACATACCCACGTACAGTATCACTGACACAACCTATGTTTCCTTAGTCATACCAACGTATAGTATCACTGATACATCCTATGTATCCTTAGTCATACCAACGTACAGTATCACTGATACATCCTATGTTTCCTTAGTCATACCAACGTACAGTATCACTGATACAACCTATGTTTCCTTAGACATACCCACGTACAGTATCACTGATACATCCTATGTTTCCTTAGTCATACCAACATACAGTATCACTGATACAACCTATGTTTCCTTAGTCATACCAACATACAGTATCACTGATACAACCTATGTTTCCTTAGTCATACCAACATACAGTATCACTGATACAACCTATGTTTCCTTAGTCATACCAACATACAGTATCACTGATACAACCTATGTTTCCTTAGTCATACCAACGTACAGTATCACTGACACAACCTATGTTTCCTTAGTCATACCAACATACAGTATCACTGATACATCCTATGTTTCCTTAGTCATACCAACATACAGTATCACTGATACAACCTATGTTTCCTTAGTCATACCAACGTACAGTATCACTGATACTACCTACGTTTCCTTAGTCATACCAACATACAGTATCACTGATACAACCTATGTTTCCTTAGTCATACCAACATACAGTATCACTGATACAACCTATGTTTCCTTAGTCATACCAACGTACAGTATCACTGACACAACCTATGTTTCCTTAGTCATACCCACGTACAGTATCACTGATACATCCTATGTTTCCTTAGTCATACCAACGTACAGTATCACTGACACAACCTATGTTTCCTTAGTCATACCAACGTACAGTATCACTGATACTACCTATGTTTCCTTAGTCATACCAACGTACAGTATCACTGATACTACCTACGTTTCCTTAGTCATACTAACGTACAGTATCACTGATACTACCTACGTTTCCTTAGTCATACCAACGTACAGTATCACTGATACTACCTACGTTTCCTTAGTCATACCAACGTACAGTATCACTGATACTACCTATGTTTCCTTAGTCATACCAACGTACAGTATCACTGATACTACCTACGTTTCCTTAGTCATACCAACGTACAGTATCACTGATACTACCTATGTTTCCTTAGTCATACCAACGTACAGTATCACTGATACTACCTACGTTTCCTTAGTCATACCAACGTACAGTATCACTGATACTACCTACGTTTCCTTAGTCATACCAACGTACAGTATCACTGATACTACCTATGTTTCCTTAGTCATACCAACGTACAGTATCACTGATACTACCTACGTTTCCTTAGTCATACCAACGTACAGTATCACTGATACTACCTATGTTTCCTTAGTCATACCAACGTACAGTATCACTGATACTACCTACGTTTCCTTAGTCATACCAACGTACAGTATCACTGATACTACCTACGTTTCCTTAGTCATACCAACGTACAGTATCACTGATACTACCTATGTTTCCTTAGTCATACCAACGTACAGTATCACTGATACTACCTACGTTTCCTTAGTCATACCAACGTACAGTATCACTGATACTACCTACGTTTCCTTAGTCATACCAACGTACAGTATCACTGATACTACCTATGTTTCCTTAGTCATACCAACGTACAGTATCACTGATACTTCCTATGTTTCCTTAGTCATACCAACATACAGTATCACTGACACTACCTATGTTTCCTTAGTCATACCAACGTACAGTATCACTGACACTACCTATGTTTCCTTAGTCATACCAACATACAGTATCACTGACACTACCTACGTTTCCTTAGTCATACCAACGTACAGTATCACTGATACTACCTACGTTTCCTTAGTCATACCAACATACAGTATCACTGACACAACCTATGTTTCGTTAGTCATACCAACGTACAGTATCACTGATACATCCTATGTTTCCTTAGTCATACCAACGTACAGTATCACTGATACATCCTATGTTTCCTTAGTCATACCAACATACAGTATCACTGATACAACATATGTTTCCTTAGTCATACCAACATACAGTATCACTGATACATCCTATGTTTCCTTAGTCATACCAACGTACAGTATCACTGACACAACCTATGTTTCCTTAGTCATAACAACATACAGTATCACTGATACATCCTATGTTTCCTTAGTCATACCAACATACAGTATCACTGATACAACCTATGTTTCCTTAGTCATACCAACATACAGTATCACTGATACAACCTATGTTTCCTTAGTCATACCAACATACAGTATCACTGATACATCCTATGTTTCCTTAGTCATACCAACGTACAGTATCACTGATACATCCTATGTTTCCTTAGTCATACCAACATACAGTATCACTGATACATCCTATGTTTCCTTAGTCATACCAACATACAGTATCACTGATACAACATATGTTTCCTTAGTCATACCAACATACAGTATCACTGATACATCCTATGTTTCCTTAGTCATACCAACATACAGTATCACTGATACAACCTATGTTTCCTTAGTCATACCAACATACAGTATCACTGATACATCCTATGTTTCCTTAGTCATACCAACGTACAGTATCACTGACACAACCTATGTTTCCTTAGTCATACCATCGTACAGTATCACTGATACAACCTATGTTTCCTTAGTCATACCAACGTATAGTATCACTGATACAACCTATGTTTCCTTAGTCATACCAACATACAGTATCACTGATACAACCTATGTTTCCTTAGTCATACCAACGTACAGTATCACTGATACAACCTATGTTTCCTTAGTCATACCAACATACAGTATCACTGATACAACCTGTTTCCTTAGTCATACCAACATACAGTATCACTGATACAACCTATGTTTCCTTAGTCATACCAACATACAGTATCACTGATACATCCTATGTTTCCTTAATCATACCAACGTACAGTATCACTGATACATCCTATGTTTCCTTAGTCATACCAACGTACAGTATCACTGATACAACCTATGTTTCCTTAGTCATACCAACATACAGTATCACTGACACAACCTATGTTTCCTTAGTCATACCAACATACAATATCACTGACACAACCTATGTTTCCTTAGTCATACCAACGTACAGTATCACTGATACAACCTATGTTTCCATAGTCATACCAACGTACAGTATCACTGACACAACCTATGTTTCCTTAGTCATACCAACATACAGTATCCTTGATACAACCTATGTTTCCTTAGTCATACCAACATACAGTATCACTGACACAACCTATGTTTCGTTAGTCATACCAAAGTACAGTATCACTGATACTACCTATGTTTCCTTAGTCATACCAACGTACAGTATCACTGATACAACCTATGTTTCCTTAGTCATACCAACATACAGTATCCTTGATACAACCTATGTTTCCTTAGTCATACCAACGTACAGTATCACTGACACAACCTATGTTTCGTTAGTCATACCAACGTACAGTATCACTGATACTACCTACGTTTCCTTAGTCATACCAACGTACAGTATCACTGATACTACCTATGTTTCCTTAGTCATACCAACGTACAGTATCACTGACACAACCTATGTTTCTTTAGTCATACCAACGTACAGTATCACTGACACAACCTATGTTTCCTTAATCATATCCACGTACAGTATCACTGACACAACCTATGTTTCCTTAATCATATCCACGTACAGTATCACTGATACTACCTATGTTTCCTTAATCATACCCACGTACAGTATCACTGACACAACCTATGTTTCCTTACTCATATCCACGTACAGTATCACTGATACTACCTATGTTTCCTTAATCATACCCACGTACAGTATCACTAATACAACCTATGTTTCCTTAGTCATACCCACGTACAGTATCACTGATACAACCTATGTTTCCTTAGTCATACCAACGTACAGTATCACTGATACAACCTATGTTTCCTTAGTCATACTCACGTACAGTATCACTAATACAACATATTTTTCCTTAGTAATACCCACGTACAGTATCACTGATAATACCTATGTTTCCTTAGTCATACCAACGTACAGTATCACTGATACTACCTATGTTTCCTTAGTCATACCCACGTACAGTATCACTGATACTACCTATGTTTCCTTAGTCATACCCACGTACAGTATCACTGATACTACCTATGTTTCCTTAGTCATACCCATGTACAGTATCACTAATACAACCTATGTTTCCTTAGTCATACCCACGTACAGTATCACGGATACTACCTATGTTTCCTTAGTCATACCCACGTACAGTATCACTGACACAACCTTTGTTTCCTTCGTCATACCCACGTACAGTATCACTGATACTACCTATGTTTCCTTAGTCATACCCACGTATAGTATCACTAATACAACCTATGTTTCCTTAGTCATACCCACGTACAGTATCACTGATACAACCTATGTTTCCTTTGTCATACCAACGTACAGTATCATTGACACTACCTATGTTTCCTTAGTCATACCAACGTATAGTATCACTGATACAACCTATGTTTCCTTAGTTAAACCAACATACAGTATCATTGACACTACCTATGTTTCCTTAGTCATACCAACGTATAGTATCTCTGACACAACCTATGTTTCCTTAGTCATACTCACGTACAGTATCACTGATACAACCTATGTTTCCTTAGTCATACCAACGTACAGTATCACTGATACAACCTATGTTTCCTTAGTCATACCCACGTACAGTATCACTGATACAACCTATGTTTCCTTAGTCATACCCACGTACAGTATCACTGATACAACCTATGTTTCCTTAGTCATTACAACATACAGTATCACTGATACAACATATGTTTCCTTAGTCATTACAACATACAGTATCACTGATACAACATATGTTTCCTTAGTCATTACAACATACAGTATCACTGATACAACATATGTTTCCTTAGTCATACCAACGTACAGTATCACTGATACAACCTATGTTTCCTTAGTCATACCCACGTACAGTATCACTGATACAACCTATGTTTCCTTAGTCATACCCACGTACAGTATCACTGATACAACCTATGTTTCCTTAGTCATACCCACGTACAGTATCACTGATACAACCTATGTTTCCTTAGTCATACCCACGTATAGTATCACTGATACAACCTATGTTTCCTTAGTCATACCAAGGTACAGTATCATTGACATTACCTATGTTTCCTTAGTCATACCCACGTACAGTATCACTGATACAACCTATGTTTCCTTAATCATACCAACGTACAGTATCATTGACACTACCTATGTTTCCTTAGTAATACCAACGTATAGTATCACTGACACAACCTATGTTTCCTTAGTCATACCAACGTACAGTATCACTGATACAACATATGTTTCCTTAGTCATACCAACATACAGTATCACTGATACAACATATGTTTCCTTAGTCATACCGACGTATCGTATCACTGACACAACCTATGTTTCCTTAGTCATACCAACGTACAGTATCACTAATACAACCTATGTTTCCTTAGTCATACCCACGTACAGTATCATTGACACAACCTATGTTTCCTTAGTCATACCCACGTACAGTATCATTGACACAACCTATGTTTCCTTAGTCATACCCACGTACAGTATCACTGACACAACCTATGTTTCCTTAGTCATACCCACGTATAGTATCACTGACATAACCTATGTTTCCTTAGTCATACCCACGTACAGTATCACTAATACAACCTATGTTTCCTTAGTCATACCCACGTACAGTATCATTGACACAACCTATGTTTCCTTAGTCATACCCACGTACAGTATCACTGATACAACCTATGTTTCCTTAGTCATACCCACGTACAGTATCACTAATACAACCTATGTTTCCTTAGTCATACCCACGTACAGTATCACTGACATTACCTATGTTTCCTTAGTCATACCAACGTATAGTATCACTGATACAACCTATGTTTCCTTAGTCATACCAACGTATAGTATCACTGATACAACCTATGTTTCCTTAGTCATACCAACGTACAGTATCACTGATACAACCTATGTTTCCTTAGTCATACCAACGTAGAGTATCACTGATACAACCTATGTTTCCTTAGTCATACCAACGTACACTATCACTGATACAACCTATGTTTCCTTAGTCATACCAACGTATAGTATCACTGATACAACCTATGTTTCCTTAGTCATACCAACGTACAGTATCACTGATACAACCTATGTTTCCTTAGTCATACCAACGTATAGTATCACTGATACAACCTATGTTTCCTTAGTCATACCAACGTACAGTATCACTGATACATCCTATGTTTCCTTAGTCATACCAACGTATAGTATCACTGATACAACCTATGTTTCCTTAGTCATACCAACGTACAGTATCACTGATACATCCTATGTTTCCTTAGTCATACCAACGTACAGTATCACTGATACATCCTATGTTTCCTTAGTCATACCAACGTATAGTATCACTGATACATCCTATGTTTCCTTAGTCATACCAACATATAGTATCACTGATACAACCTATGTTTCCTTAGTCATACCAACGTATAGTATCACTGATACATCCTATGTTTCCTTAGTCATACCAACGTACAGTATCACTGATACAACCTATGTTTCTTAGTCATACCAACGTACAGTATCACTGATACATCCTATGTTTCCTTAGTCATACCAACGTACAGTATCACTGATACATCCTATGTTTCCTTAGTCATACCAACGTACAGTATCACTGATACAGCCTATGTTTCCTTAGTCATACCAACGTACAGTATCACTGATACATCCTATGTTTCCTTAGTCATACCAACGTACAGTATCACTGATACAACCTATGTTTCCTTAGTCATACCAACGTATAGTATCACTGATACATCCTATGTTTCCTTAGTCATACCAACGGACAGTATCACTGATACATCCTATGTTTCCTTAGTCATACCAACGTACAGTATCACTGATACAACCTATGTTTCCTTAGACATACCCACGTACAGTATCACTGATACATCCTATGTTTCCTTAGTCATACCAACATACAGTATCACTGATACAACCTATGTTTCCTTAGTCATACCAACATACAGTATCACTGATACAACCTATGTTTCCTTAGTCATACCAACATACAGTATCACTGATACAACCTATGTTTCCTTAGTCATACCAACATACAGTATCGCTGATACAACCTATGTTTCCTTAGTCATACCAACGTACAGTATCACTGACACAACCTATGTTTCCTTAGTCATACCAACATACAGTATCACTGATACATCCTATGTTTCCTTAGTCATACCAACATACAGTATCACTGATACAACCTATGTTTCCTTAGTCATACCAACGTACAGTATCACTGATACTACCTACGTTTCCTTAGTCATACCAACATACAGTATCACTGATACAACCTATGTTTCCTTAGTCATACCAACATACAGTATCACTGATACAACCTATGTTTCCTTAGTCATACCAACGTACAGTATCACTGACACAACCTATGTTTCCTTAGTCATACCCACGTACAGTATCACTGATACATCCTATGTTTCCTTAGTCATACCAACGTACAGTATCACTGACACAACCTATGTTTCCTTAGTCATACCAACGTACAGTATCACTGATACTACCTATGTTTCCTTAGTCATACCAACGTACAGTATCACTGATACTACCTACGTTTCCTTAGTCATACCAACATACAGTATCACTGATACTACCTACGTTTCCTTAGTCATACCAACGTACAGTATCACTGATACTACCTACGTTTCCTTAGTCATACCAACGTACAGTATCACTGATACTACCTATGTTTCCTTAGTCATACCAACGTACAGTATCACTGATACTACCTATGTTTCCTTAGTCATACCAACGTACAGTATCACTGACACTACCTACGTTTCCTTAGTCATACCAACGTACAGTATCACTGATACATCCTATGTTTCCTTAGTCATACCAACATACAGTATCACTGACACTACCTATGTTTCCTTAGTCATACCAACATACAGTATCACTGACACTACCTATGTTTCCTTAGTCATACCAACATACAGTATCACTGACACTACCTAGGTTTCCTTAGTCATACCAACGTACAGTATCACTGATACTACCTACGTTTCCTTAGTCATACCAACATACAGTATCACTGACACAACCTATGTTTCCTTAGTCATACCAACATACAGTATCCTTGATACAACCTATGTTTCCTTAGTCATACCAACATACAGTATCACTGACACAACCTATGTTTCGTTAGTCATACCAACGTACAGTCTCACTGATACAACCTATGTTTCCTTAGTCATACCAACGTACAGTATCACTGACACAACCTATGTTTCCTTAGTCATACCAACATACAGTATCACTGATACATCCTATGTTTCCTTAGTCATACCAACGTACAGTATCACTGACACAACCTATGTTTCCTTAGTCATAACAACATACAGTATCACTGATACATCCTATGTTTCCTTAGTCATACCAACATACAGTATCACTGATACAACCTATGTTTCCTTAGTCATACCAACATACAGTATCACTGATACAACCTATGTTTCCTTAGTCATACCAACATACAGTATCACTGATACATCCTATGTTTCCTTAGTCATACCAACGTACAGTATCACTGATACATCCTATGTTTCCTTAGTCATACCAACATACAGTATCACTGATACATCCTATGTTTCCTTAGTCATACCAACATACAGTATCACTGATACAACATATGTTTCCTTAGTCATATCAACATACAGTATCACTGATACATCCTATGTTTCCTTAGTCATACCAACATACAGTATCACTGATACAACCTATGTTTCCTTAGTCATACCAACATACAGTATCACTGATACATCCTATGTTTCCTTAGTCATACCAACGTACAGTATCACTGACACAACCTATGTTTCCTTAGTCATACCAACGTACAGTATCACTGATACAACCTATGTTTCCTTAGTCATACCAACGTACAGTATCACTGATACAACCTATGTTTCCTTAGTCATACCAACATACAGTATCACTGATACAACCTATGTTTCCTTAGTCATACCAACGTACAGTATCACTGATACAACCTATGTTTCCTTAGTCATACCAACATACAGTATCACTGATACAACCTATGTTTCCTTAGTCATACCAACATACAGTATCACTGATACAACCTATGTTTCCTTAGTCATACCAACATACAGTATCACTGATACATCCTATGTTTCCTTAGTCATACCAACGTACAGTATCACTGATACATCCTATGTTTCCTTAGTCATACCAACGTACAGTATCACTGATACAACCTATGTTTCCTTAGTCATACCAACATACAGTATCACTGACACAACCTATGTTTCCTTAGTCATACCAACATACAGTATCACTGACACAACCTATGTTTCCTTAGTCATACCAACGTACAGTATCACTGACACTACCTATGTTTCCTTAGTCATACCAACATACAGTATCACTGATACTACCTACGTTTCCTTAGTCATACCAACGTACAGTATCACTGATACTACCTATGTTTCCTTAGTCATACCAACGTACAGTATCACTGACACAACCTATGTTTCTTTAGTCATACCCACGTACAGTATCACTGATACATCCTATGTTTCCTTAGTCATACCAACGTACAGTATCACTGATACATCCTATGTTTCCTTAGTCATACCAACGTACAGTATCACTGATACTACCTACGTTTCCTTAGTCATACCAACGTACAGTATCACTGATACTACCTACGTTTCCTTAGTCATACCAACGTACAGTATCACTGATACTACCTACGTTTCCTTAGTCATACCAACGTACAGTATCACTGATACTACCTATGTTTCCTTAGTCATACCAACGTACAGTATCACTGATACTACCTATGTTTCCTTAGTCATACCAACGTACAGTATCACTGACACTACCTACGTTTCCTTAGTCATACCAACGTACAGTATCACTGATACTTCCTATGTTTCCTTAGTCATACCAACATACAGTATCACTGACACTACCTATGTTTCCTTAGTCATACCAACATACAGTATCACTGACACTACCTATGTTTCCTTAGTCATACCAACATACGATATCACTGACACTACCTACGTTTCCTTAGTCATACCAACGTACAGTATCACTGATACTACCTACGTTTCCTTAGTCATACCAACATACAGTATCACTGACACAACCTATGTTTCCTTAGTCATACCAACATACAGTATCCTTGATACAACCTATGTTTCCTTAGTCATACCAACATACAGTATCACTGATACAACCTATGTTTCCTTAGTCATACCAACATACAGTATCACTGATACAACCTATGTTTCCTTAGTCATACCAACGTACAGTATCACTGACACAACCTATGTTTCCTTAGTCATACCAACATACAGTATCACTGATACATCCTATGTTTCCTTAGTCATACCAACATACAGTATCACTGATACAACCTATGTTTCCTTAGTCATACCAACGTACAGTATCACTGATACTACCTACGTTTCCTTAGTCATACCAACATACAGTATCACTGATACAACCTATGTTTCCTTAGTCATACCAACATACAGTATCACTGATACAACCTATGTTTCCTTAGTCATACCAACGTACAGTATCACTGACACAACCTATGTTTCCTTAGTCATACCCACGTACAGTATCACTGATACATCCTATGTTTCCTTAGTCATACCAACGTACAGTATCACTGACACAACCTATGTTTCCTTAGTCATACCAACGTACAGTATCACTGATACTACCTATGTTTCCTTAGTCATACCAACGTACAGTATCACTGATACTACCTACGTTTCCTTAGTCATACCAACGTACAGTATCACTGATACTACCTATGTTTCCTTAGTCATACCAACGTACAGTATCACTGATACTACCTACGTTTCCTTAGTCATACCAACGTACAGTATCACTGATACTACCTACGTTTCCTTAGTCATACCAACGTACAGTATCACTGATACTACCTACGTTTCCTTAGTCATACCAACGTACAGTATCACTGATACTACCTACGTTTCCTTAGTCATACCAACGTACAGTATCACTGATACTACCTATGTTTCCTTAGTCATACCAACGTACAGTATCACTGATACTACCTATGTTTCCTTAGTCATACCAACGTACAGTATCACTGACACTACCTACGTTTCCTTAGTCATACCAACGTACAGTATCACTGATACTTCCTATGTTTCCTTAGTCATACCAACATACAGTATCACTGACACTACCTATGTTTCCTTAGTCATACCAACATACAGTATCACTGACACTACCTATGTTTCCTTAGTCATACCAACATACAGTATCACTGACACTACCTACGTTTCCTTAGTCATACCAACGTACAGTATCACTGATACTACCTACGTTTCCTTAGTCATACCAACATACAGTATCACTGATACAACCTATGTTTCCTTAGTCATACCAACGTACAGTCTCACTGACACAACCTATGTTTCCTTAGTCATACCAACATACAGTATCACTGATACAACCTATGTTTCCTTAGTCATACCAACATACAGTATCACTGATACAACCTATGTTTCCTTAGTCATACCAACGTACAGTATCACTGATACAACCTATGTTTCCTTAGTCATACCAACATACAGTATCACTGATACAACCTATGTTTCCTTAGTCATACCAACATACAGTATCACTGATACAACCTATGTTTCCTTAGTCATACCAACATACAGTATCACTGATACAACCTATGTTTCCTTAGTCATACCAACATACAGTATCACTGATACAACCTATGTTTCCTTAGTCATACCAACATACAGTATCACTGATACAACCTATGTTTCCTTAGTCATACCAACATACAGTATCACTGATACAACCTATGTTTCCTTAGTCATACCAACATACAGTATCACTGATACAACCTATGTTTCCTTAGTCATACCAACGTACAGTCTCACTGACACAACCTATGTTTCCTTAGACATACCAACGTACAGTATCACTGATACAACCTATGTTTCCTTATTCATACCAACATACAGTATCACTGACACAACCTGTTTCCTTAGTCATACCCACGTACAGTATCACTGACACAACCTATGTTTCCTTAGTCATACCAACATACAGTATCCTTGATACAACCTATGTTTCCTTAGTCATACCAACATACAGTATCACTGACACAACCTATGTTTCGTTAGTCATACCAACGTACAGTCTCACTGATACAACCTATGTTTCCTTAGTCATACCAACGTACAGTATCACTGACACAACCTATGTTTCCTTAGTCATACCAACATACAGTATCACTGATACATCCTATGTTTCCTTAGTCATACCAACGTACAGTATCACTGACACAACCTATGTTTCCTTAGTCATAACAACATACAGTATCACTGATACATCCTATGTTTCCTTAGTCATACCAACATACAGTATCACTGATACAACCTATCTTTCCTTAGTCATACCAACATACAGTATCACTGATACAACCTATGTTTCCTTAGTCATACCAACATACAGTATCACTGATACATCCTATGTTTCCTTAGTCATACCAACATACAGTATCACTGATACAACATATGTTTCCTTAGTCATACCAACATACAGTATCACTGATACATCCTATGTTTCCTTAGTCATACCAACATACAGTATCACTGATACAACCTATGTTTCCTTAGTCATACCAACATACAGTATCACTGATACATCCTATGTTTCCTTAGTCATACCAACGTACAGTATCACTGACACAACCTATGTTTCCTTAGTCATACCAACGTACAGTATCACTGATACAACCTATGTTTCCTTAGTCATACCAACGTATAGTATCACTGATACAACCTATGTTTCCTTAGTCATACCAACATACAGTATCACTGATACAACCTATGTTTCCTTAGTCATACCAACGTACAGTATCACTGATACAACCTATGTTTCCTTAGTCATACCAACATACAGTATCACTGATACAACCTATGTTTCCTTAGTCATACCAACATACAGTATCACTGATACAACCTATGTTTCCTTAGTCATACCAACATACAGTATCACTGATACATCCTATGTTTCCTTAGTCATACCAACGTACAGTATCACTGATACATCCTATGTTTCCTTAGTCATACCAACGTACAGTATCACTGATACAACCTATGTTTCCTTAGTCATACCAACATACAGTATCACTGACACAACCTATGTTTCCTTAGTCATACCAACATACAGTATCACTGACACAACCTATGTTTCCTTAGTCATACCAACGTACAGTATCACTGATACAACCTATGTTTCCTTAGTCATACCAACGTACAGTATCACTGACACAACCTATGTTTCCTTAGTCATACCAACATACAGTATCCTTGATACAACCTATGTTTCCTTAGTCATACCAACATACAGTATCACTGACACAACCTATGTTTCGTTAGTCATACCAACGTACAGTATCACTGATACTACCTATGTTTCCTTAGTCATACCAACGTACAGTATCACTGATACAACCTATGTTTCCTTAGTCATACCAACATACAGTATCCTTGATACAACCTATGTTTCCTTAGTCATACCAACGTACAGTATCACTGACACAACCTATGTTTCGTTAGTCATACCAACGTACAGTATCACTGATACTACCTACGTTTCCTTAGTCATACCAACGTACAGTATCACTGATACTACCTATGTTTCCTTAGTCATACCAACGTACAGTATCACTGACACAACCTATGTTTCTTTAGTCATACCAACGTACAGTATCACTGACACAACCTATGTTTCCTTAATCATATCCACGTACAGTATCACTGACACAACCTATGTTTCCTTAATCATATCCACGTACAGTATCACTGATACTACCTATGTTTCCTTAATCATACCCACGTACAGTATCACTGACACAACCTATGTTTCCTTACTCATATCCACGTACAGTATCACTGATACTACCTATGTTTCCTTAATCATACCCACGTACAGTATCACTAATACAACCTATGTTTCCTTAGTCATACCCACGTACAGTATCACTGATACAACCTATGTTTCCTTAGTCATACCAACGTACAGTATCACTGATACAACCTATGTTTCCTTAGTCATACTCACGTACAGTATCACTAATACAACCTATGTTTCCTTAGTAATACCCACGTACAGTATCACTGATAATACCTATGTTTCCTTAGTCATACCAACGTACAGTATCACTGATACTACCTATGTTTCCTTAGTCATACCCACGTACAGTATCACTGATACTACCTATGTTTCCTTAGTCATACCCACGTACAGTATCACTGATACTACCTATGTTTCCTTAGTCATACCCACGTACAGTATCACTAATACAACCTATGTTTCCTTAGTCATACCCACGTACAGTATCACGGATACTACCTATGTTTCCTTAGTCATACCCACGTACAGTATCACTGACACAACCTTTGTTTCCTTCGTCATACCCACGTACAGTATCACTGATACTACCTATGTTTCCTTAGTCATACCCACGTATAGTATCACTAATACAACCTATGTTTCCTTAGTCATACCCACGTACAGTATCACTGATACTACCTATGTTTCCATAGTCATACCCACGTACAGTATCACTGACACAACCTTTTTTCCTTAGTCATACCCACGTACAGTATCACTAATACAACCTATGTTTCCTTAGTCATACCCACGTACAGTATCACTGACACAACCTATGTTTCCTTAGACATACCCACGTACAGTATCACTGACTCAACCTATGTTTCCTTAGTCATACCAACATACAGTATCATTGATACAACCTATGTTTCCTTAGTCATACCAACATACAGTATCACTGACACTACCTATGTTTCCTTAGTCATACCCACGTACAGTATCACTGACACTACCTATGTTTCCTTAGTAATAGCAACATACCATATCACTGACACTACCTATGTTTCCTTAGTCATACCCACGTACAGTTTCACTGACACTACCTATGTTTCCTTAGACATACCCACGTACAGTATCACTGACAAAACCTATGTTTCCTTAGTCATACCAACATACAGTATCACTAATACAACCTATGTTTCCTTAGTCATACCCACGTACAGTATCACTGACACAACCTTTGTTTCCTTAGTCATACCCACGTACAGTATCACTAATACAACCTATGTTTACTTAGTCATACCCATGTACAGTATCACTGACACAACCTATGTTTCCTTAGTCATACCCACGTACAGTATCACTGACACAACCTATGTTTCCTTAGTCATACCAACATACAGTATCATTGATACAACCTATGTTTCCTTAGTCATACCAACATACAGTATCACTGACACTACCTATGTTTCCTTAGTCATACCCACGTACAGTATCACTGACACTACCTATGTTTGCTTAGTCATACCAACATACAGTATCACTGACATTACCTATGTTTCCTTAGTCATACCCACGTACAGTATCACTGACACTACCTATGTTTCCTTAGTCATACCCACGTACAGTATCACTGACACAACCTATGTTTCCTTAGTCATACCAACATACAGTATCATTGATACAACCTATGTTTCCTTAGTCATACCAACATACAGTATCACTGACACAACCTATGTTTCCTTAGTCATACCAACATACAGTATCACTGATACATCCTATGTTTCCTTAGTCATACCAACATACAGTATCATTGACACAACCTATGTTTCCTTAGTCATACCAAAGTACAGTATCACTGATACATCCTATGTTTCCTTAGTCATACCAACGTATAGTATCACTGATACAACCTATGTTTCCTTAGTCATACCAACGTATAGTATCACTGATACATCCTATGTTTCCTTAGTCATACCAACATACAGTATCACTGATACAACCTATGTTTCCTTAGTCATACCAACCTATAGTATCTCTGATACAACATATGTTTCCTTAGTCATAACAACATACAGTATCACTGATACAACCTATGTTTCCTTAGTCATACCAACCTATAGTATCACTGATACAACCTATGTTTCCTTAGTCATACCAACATACAGTATCTCTGATACAACATATGTTTCCTTAGTCATACCAACATACAGTATCACTGATACATCCTATGTTTCCTTAGTCATACCAACCTATAGTATCACTGATACAACCTATGTTTCCTTAGTCATACCAACATATAGTATCACTGATACATCCCATGTTTCCTTAGTCATACCAACATATAGTATCACTGATACATCCTATGTTTCCTTAGTCATACCAACGTATAGTATCACTGATACATCCTATGTTTCCTTAGTCATACCAACGTATAGTATCACCGATACAACCTATGTTTCCTTAGTCATACCAACATATAGTATCACTGATACATCCTATGTTTCCTTAGTCATACCAACATATAGTATCACTGATACATCCTATGTTTCCTTAGTCATACCAACATATAGTATCACTGATACATCCTATGTTTCCTTAGTCATACCGACATATAGTATCACTGATACATCCTATGTTTCCTTAGTCATACCAACGTATAGTATCACTGATACATCCTATGTTTCCTTAGTCATACCAACGTATAGTATCACTGATACAACCTATGTTTCCTTAGTCATACCAACGTACAGTATCACTGATACAACCTATGTTTCCTTAGTCATACCAACGTACAGTATCACTGATACAACCTATGTTACCTTAGTCATACCAACGTACAGTATCACTGATACAACCTATGTTTCCTTAGTCATACCAACGTACAGTATCACTGATACATCCTATGTTTCCTTAGTCATACCAACGTACAGTATCACTGATACATCCTATGTTTCCTTAGTCATACCAACGTACAGTATCACTGATACTACCTATGTTTCCTTAGTCATACCAACGTACAGTATCACTGATACAACCTATGTTTCCTTAGTCATACCAACGTACAGTATCACTGATACATCCTATGTTTCCTTAGTCATACCAACGTACAGTATCACTGATACATCCTATGTTTCCTTAGTCATACCAACGTACAGTATCACTGATACATCCTATGTTTCCTTAGTCATACCAACGTACAGTATCACTGATACATCCTATGTTTCCTTAGTCATACCAACGTACAGTATCACTGATACATCCTATGTTTCCTTAGTCATACCAACGTACAGTATCACTGATACTACCTATGTTTCCTTAGTCATACCAACGTACAGTATCACTGATACTACCTATGTTTCCTTAGTCATACCAACGTACAGTATCACTGATACAACCTATGTTTCCTTAGTCATACCAACGTACAGTATCACTGATACAACCTATGTTTCCTTAGTCATACCAACGTACAGTATCACTGATACAACCTATGTTTCCTTAGTCATACCAACGTATAGTATCACTGATACAACCTATGTTTCCTTAGTCATACCAACGTACAGTATCACTGATACATCCTATGTTTCCTTAGTCATACCAACGTACAGTATCACTGATACATCCTATGTTTCCTTAGTCATACCAACGTACAGTATCACTGATACAACCTATGTTTCCTTAGTCATACCAACGTACAGTATCACTGATACATCCTATGTTTCCTTAGTCATACCAACGTACAGTATCACTGATACAACCTATGTTTCCTTAGTCATACCAACGTATAGTATCACTGATACATCTTATGTTTCCTTAGTCATACCAACGTACAGTATCACTGATACTACCTATGTTTCCTTAGTCATACCAACGTACAGTATCACTGATACTACCTACGTTTCCTTAGTCATACCAACGTACAGTATCACTGATACTACCTATGTTTCCTTAGTCATACCAACGTACAGTATCACTGATACTACCTACGTTTCCTTAGTCATACCAACGTACAGTATCACTGATACTACCTACGTTTCCTTAGTCATACCAACATACAGTATCACTGACACAACCTATGTTTTCTTAGTCATACCAACATACAGTATCCTTGATACAACCTATGTTTCCTTAGTCATACCAACATACAGTATCACTGACACAACCTATGTTTCGTTAGTCATACCAACGTACAGTCTCACTGATACAACCTATGTTTCCTTAGTCATACCAACGTACAGTATCACTGACACAACCTATGTTTCCTTAGTCATACCAACATACAGTATCACTGATACATCCTATGTTTCCTTAGTCATACCAACGTACAGTATCACTGACACAACCTATGTTTCCTTAGTCATAACAACATACAGTATCACTGATACATCCTATGTTTCCTTAGTCATACCAACGTACAGTATCACTGATACAACCTATGTTTCCTTAGTCATACCAACATACAGTCTCACTGATACAACCTATGTTTCCTTAGTCATACCAACGTACAGTCTCACTGATACAACCTATGTTTCCTTAGTCATACCAACATACAGTATCACTGATACAACCTATGTTTCCTTAGTCATACCAACATACAGTATCACTGATACAACCTATGTTTCCTTAGTCATAACAACATACAGTATCACTGATACATCCTATGTTTCCTTAGTTATACCAACGTACAGTATCACTGATACATCCTATGTTTCCTTAGTCATAACAACATACAGTATCACTGATACAACCTATGTTTCCTTAGTCATACCAACATACAGTATCACTGATACAACCTATGTTTCCTTAGTCATACCAACGTACAGTATCACTGATACAACCTATGTTTCCTTAGTCATACCAACATACAGTATCACTGATACAACCTATGTTTCCTTAGTCATACCAACATACAGTATCACTGATACAACCTATGTTTCCTTAGTCATACCAACGTACAGTATCACTGATACAACCTATGTTTCCTTAGTCATACCAACGTTCAGTATCACTGATACAACCTATGTTTCCTTAGTCATACCAACATACAGTATCACTGATACAACCTATGTTTCCTTAGTCATACCAACGTACAGTATCACTGATACAACCTATGTTTCCTTAGTCATACCAACATACAGTATCACTGATACAACCTATGTTTCCTTAGTCATACCAACGTACAGTATCACTGATACAACCTATGTTTCCTTAGTCATACCAACATACAGTATCACTGATACAACCTATGTTTCCTTAGTCATAACAACATACAGTATCACTGATACATCCTATGTTTCCTTAGTCATACCAACGTACAGTATCACTGATACAACCTATGTTTCCTTAGTCATACCAACATACAGTCTCACTGATACAACCTATGTTTCCTTAGTCATACCAATGTACAGTCTCACTGATACAACCTATGTTTCCTTAGTCATACCAACATACAGTATCACTGATACAACCTATGTTTCCTTAGTCATACCAACATACAGTATCACTGATACAACCTATGTTTCCTTAGTCATACCAACATACAGTATCACTGATACATCCTATGTTTCCTTAGTCATACCAACGTACAGTATCACTGATACATCCTATGTTTCCTTAGTCATACCAACATACAGTATCACTGATACATCCTATGTTTCCTTAGTCATACCAACATACAGTATCACTGATACAACATATGTTTCCTTAGTCATACCAACATACAGTATCACTGATACATCCTATGTTTCCTTAGTCATACCAACATACAGTATCACTGATACAACCTATGTTTCCTTAGTCATACCAACATACAGTATCACTGATACATCCTATGTTTCCTTAGTCATACCAACGTACAGTATCACTGACACAACCTATGTTTCCTTAGTCATACCAACGTACAGTATCACTGATACAACCCATGTTTCCTTAGTCATACCAACGTATAGTATCACTGATACAACCTATGTTTCCTTAGTCATACCAACATACAGTATCACTGATACAACCTATGTTTCCTTAGTCATACCAACGTACAGTATCACTGATACAACCTATCTTTCCTTAGTCATACCAACATACAGTATCACTGATACAACCTATGTTTCCTTAGTCATACCAACATACAGTATCACTGATACAACCTATGTTTCCTTAGTCATACCAACATACAGTATCACTGATACATCCTATGTTTCCTTAGTCATACCAACGTACAGTATCACTGATATATCCTATGTTTCCTTAGTCATACCAACGTACAGTATCACTGATACAACCTATGTTTCCTTAGTCATACCAACATACAGTATCACTGACACAACCTATGTTTCCTTAGTCATACCAACATACAGTATCACTGACACAACCTATGTTTCCTTAGTCATACCAACGTACCGTATCACTGATACAACATATGTTTCCTTAGTCATTACAACATACAGTATCACTGATACAACATATGTTTCCTTAGTCATACCAACGTACAGTATCACTGATACAACCTATGTTTCCTTAGTCATACCCACGTACAGTATCACTGATACAACCTATGTTTCCTTAGTCATACCCACGTACAGTATCACTGATACAACCTATGTTTCCTTAGTCATACCCACGTACAGTATCACTGATACAACCTATGTTTCCTTAGTCATACCCACGTATAGTATCACTGATATAACCTATGTTTCCTTAGTCATACCAAGGTACAGTATCATTGACATTACCTATGTTTCCTTAGTCATACCCACGTACAGTATCACTGATACAACCTATGTTTCCTTAATCATACCAACGTACAGTATCATTGACACTACCTATGTTTCCTTAGTAATACCAACGTATAGTATCACTGACACAACCTATGTTTCCTTAGTCATACCAACGTACAGTATCACTGATACAACATATGTTTCCTTAGTCATACCAACATACAGTATCACTGATACAACATATGTTTCCTTAGTCATACCGACGTATCGTATCACTGACACAACCTATGTTTCCTTAGTCATACCAACGTACAGTATCACTAATACAACCTATGTTTCCTTAGTCATACCCACGTACAGTATCATTGACACAACCTATGTTTCCTTAGTCATACCCACGTACAGTATCATTGACACAACCTATGTTTCCTTAGTCATACCCACGTACAGTATCACTGACACAACCTATGTTTCCTTAGTCATACCCACGTATAGTATCACTGACATAACCTATGTTTCCTTAGTCATACCCACGTACAGTATCACTAATACAACCTATGTTTCCTTAGTCATACCCACGTACAGTATCATTGACACAACCTATGTTTCCTTAGTCATACCCACGTACAGTATCACTGATACAACCTATGTTTCCTTAGTCATACCCACGTACAGTATCACTAATACAACCTATGTTTCCTTAGTCATACCCACGTACAGTATCACTGACATTACCTATGTTTCCTTAGTCATACCAACGTATAGTATCACTGATACAACCTATGTTTCCTTAGTCATACCAACGTATAGTATCACTGATACAACCTATGTTTCCTTAGTCATACCAACGTATAGTATCACTGATACAACCTATGTTTCCTTAGTCATACCAACGTACAGTATCACTGATACAACCTATGTTTCCTTAGTCATACCAACGTAGAGTATCACTGATACAACCTATGTTTCCTTAGTCATACCAACGTACACTATCACTGATACAACCTATGTTTCCTTAGTCATACCAACGTATAGTATCACTGATACAACCTATGTTTCCTTAGTCATACCAACGTACAGTATCACTGATACAACCTATGTTTCCTTAGTCATACCAACGTATAGTATCACTGATACAACCTATGTTTCCTTAGTCATACCAACGTACAGTATCACTGATACATCCTATGTTTCCTTAGTCATACCAACGTATAGTATCACTGATACAACCTATGTTTCCTTAGTCATACCAACGTACAGTATCACTGATACATCCTATGTTTCCTTAGTCATACCAACGTACAGTATCACTGATACATCCTATGTTTCCTTAGTCATACCAACGTATAGTATCACTGATACATCCTATGTTTCCTTAGTCATACCAACATATAGTATCACTGATACAACCTATGTTTCCTTAGTCATACCAACGTATAGTATCACTGATACATCCTATGTTTCCTTAGTCATACCAACGTACAGTATCACTGATACAACCTATGTTTCCTTAGTCATACCAACGTACAGTATCACTGATACATCCTATGTTTCCTTAGTCATACCAACGTACAGTATCACTGATACATCCTATGTTTCCTTAGTCATACCAACGTACAGTATCACTGATACAACCTATGTTTCCTTAGTCATACCAACGTACAGTATCACTGATACATCCTATGTTTCCTTAGTCATACCAACGTACAGTATCACTGATACAACCTATGTTTCCTTAGTCATACCAACGTATAGTATCACTGATACATCCTATGTTTCCTTAGTCATACCAACGGACAGTATCACTGATACATCCTATGTTTCCTTAGTCATACCAACGTACAGTATCACTGATACAACCTATGTTTCCTTAGACATACCCACGTACAGTATCACTGATACATCCTATGTTTCCTTAGTCATACCAACATACAGTATCACTGATACAACCTATGCTTCCTTAGTCATACCAACATACAGTATCACTGATACAACCTATGTTTCCTTAGTCATACCAACATACAGTATCACTGATACAACCTATGTTTCCTTAGTCATACCAACATACAGTATCACTGATACAACCTATGTTTCCTTAGTCATACCAACGTACAGTATCACTGACACAACCTATGTTTCCTTAGTCATACCAACACACAGTATCACTGATACATCCTATGTTTCCTTAGTCATACCAACATACAGTATCACTGATACAACCTATGTTTCCTTAGTCATACCAACGTACAGTATCACTGATACTACCTACGTTTCCTTAGTCATACCAACATACAGTATCACTGATACAACCTATGTTTCCTTAGTCATACCAACATACAGTATCACTGATACAACCTATGTTTCCTTAGTCATACCAACGTACAGTATCACTGACACAACCTATGTTTCCTTAGTCATACCCACGTACAGTATCACTGATACATCCTATGTTTCCTTAGTCATACCAACGTACAGTATCACTGACACAACCTATGTTTCCTTAGTCATACCAACGTACAGTATCACTGATACTACCTATGTTTCCTTAGTCATACCAACGTACAGTATCACTGATACTACCTACGTTTCCTTAGTCATACCAACGTACAGTATCACTGATACTACCTATGTTTCCTTAGTCATACCAACGTACAGTATCACTGATACTACCTACGTTTCCTTAGTCATACCAACGTACAGTATCACTGATACTACCTACGTTTCCTTAGTCATACCAACGTACAGTATCACTGATACTACCTATGTTTCCTTAGTCATACCAACGTACAGTATCACTGATACTACCTATGTTTCCTTAGTCATACCAACGTACAGTATCACTGACACTACCTACGTTTCCTTAGTCATACCAACGTACAGTATCACTGATACATCCTATGTTTCCTTAGTCATACCAACATACAGTATCACTGACACTACCTATGTTTCCTTAGTCATACCAACATACAGTATCACTGACACTACCTATGTTTCCTTAGTCATACCAACATACAGTATCACTGACACTACCTACGTTTCCTTAGTCATACCAACGTACAGTATCACTGATACTACCTACGTTTCCTTAGTCATACCAACATACAGTATCACTGACACAACCTATGTTTCCTTAGTCATACCAACATACAGTATCCTTGATACAACCTATGTTTCCTTAGTCATACCAACATACAGTATCACTGACACAACCTATGTTTCGTTAGTCATACCAACGTACAGTCTCACTGATACAACCTATGTTTCCTTAGTCATACCAACGTACAGTATCACTGACACAACCTATGTTTCCTTAGTCATACCAACATACAGTATCACTGATACATCCTATGTTTCCTTAGTCATACCAACGTACAGTATCACTGACACAACCTATGTTTCCTTAGTCATAACAACATACAGTATCACTGATACATCCTATGTTTCCTTAGTCATACCAACATACAGTATCACTGATACAACCTATGTTTCCTTAGTCATACCAACATACAGTATCACTGATACAACCTATGTTTCCTTAGTCATACCAACATACAGTATCACTGATACATCCTATGTTTCCTTAGTCATACCAACGTACAGTATCACTGATACATCCTATGTTTCCTTAGTCATACCAACATACAGTATCACTGATACATCCTATGTTTCCTTAGTCATACCAACATACAGTATCACTGATACAACATATGTTTCCTTAGTCATATCAACATACAGTATCACTGATACATCCTATGTTTCCTTAGTCATACCAACATACAGTATCACTGATACAACCTATGTTTCCTTAGTCATACCAACATACAGTATCACTGATACATCCTATGTTTCCTTAGTCATACCAACGTACAGTATCACTGACACAACCTATGTTTCCTTAGTCATACCAACGTACAGTATCACTGATACAACCTATGTTTCCTTAGTCATACCAACGTACAGTATCACTGATACAACCTATGTTTCCTTAGTCATACCAACATACAGTATCACTGATACAACCTATGTTTCCTTAGTCATACCAACGTACAGTATCACTGATACAACCTATGTTTCCTTAGTCATACCAACATACAGTATCACTGATACAACCTATGTTTCCTTAGTCATACCAACATACAGTATCACTGATACAACCTATGTTTCCTTAGTCATACCAACATACAGTATCACTGATACATCCTATGTTTCCTTAGTCATACCAACGTACAGTATCACTGATACATCCTATGTTTCCTTAGTCATACCAACGTACAGTATCACTGATACAACCTATGTTTCCTTAGTCATACCAACATACAGTATCACTGACACAACCTATGTTTCCTTAGTCATACCAACATACAGTATCACTGACACAACCTATGTTTCCTTAGTCATACCAACGTACAGTATCACTGATACAACCTATGTTTCCTTAGTCATACCAACGTACAGTATCACTGACACAACCTATGTTTCCTTAGTCATACCAACATACAGTATCCTTGATACAACCTATGTTTCCTTAGTCATACCAACATACAGTATCACTGACACAACCTATGTTTCGTTAGTCATACCAACGTACAGTATCACTGATACTACCTATGTTTCCTTAGTCATACCAACGTACAGTATCACTGATACAACCTATGTTTCCTTAGTCATACCAACATACAGTATCCTTGATACAACCTATGTTTCCTTAGTCATACCAACGTACAGTATCACTGACACAACCTATGTTTCGTTAGTCATACCAACGTACAGTATCACTGATACTACCTACGTTTCCTTAGTCATACCAACGTACAGTATCACTGATACTACCTATGTTTCCTTAGTCATACCAACGTACAGTATCACTGACACAACCTATGTTTCTTTAGTCATACCAACGTACAGTATCACTGACACAACCTATGTTTCCTTAATCATATCCACGTACAGTATCACTGACACAACCTATGTTTCCTTAATCATATCCACGTACAGTATCACTGATACTACCTATGTTTCCTTAATCATACCCACGTACAGTATCACTGACACAACCTATGTTTCCTTACTCATATCCACGTACAGTATCACTGATACTACCTATGTTTCCGTAATCATACCCACGTACAGTATCACTAATACAACCTATGTTTCCTTAGTCATACCCACGTACAGTATCACTGATACAACCTATGTTTCCTTAGTCAACCAACGTACAGTATCACTGATACAACCTATGTTTCCTTAGTCATACTCACGTACAGTATCACTAATACAACCTATGTTTCCTTAGTAATACCCACGTACAGTATCACTGATAATACCTATGTTTCCTTAGTCATACCAACGTACAGTATCACTGATACTACCTATGTTTCCTTAGTCATACCCACGTACAGTATCACTGATACTACCTATGTTTCCTTAGTCATACCCACGTACAGTATCACTGATACTACCTATGTTTCCTTAGTCATACCCACGTACAGTATCACTAATACAACCTATGTTTCCTTAGTCATACCCACGTACAGTATCACGGATACTACCTATGTTTCCTTAGTCATACCCACGTACAGTATCACTGACACAACCTTTGTTTCCTTCGTCATACCCACGTACAGTATCACTGATACTACCTATGTTTCCTTAATCATACCCACGTATAGTATCACTAATACAACCTATGTTTCCTTAGTCATACCCACGTACAGTATCACTGATACTACCTATGTTTCCATAGTCATACCCACGTACAGTATCACTGACACAACCTTTTTTCCTTAGTCATACCCACGTACAGTATCACTAATACAACCTATGTTGCCTTAGTCATACCCACGTACAGTATCACTGACACAACCTATGTTTCCTTAGACATACCCACGTACAGTATCACTGACTCAACCTATGTTTCCTTAGTCATACCAACATACAGTATCATTGATACAACCTATGTTTCCTTAGTCATACCAACATACAGTATCACTGACACTACCTATGTTTCCTTAGTCATACCCACGTACAGTATCACTGACACTACCTATGTTTCCTTAGTCATACCCACGTACAGTTTCACTGACACTACCTATGTTTCCTTAGACATACCCACGTACAGTATCACTGACACAACCTATGTTTCCTTAGTCATACCAACGTATAGTATCACTGATACATCCTATGTTTCCTTAGTCATACCAACGTACAGTATCACTGATACATCCTATGTTTCCTTAGTCATACCAACGTACAGTATCACTGATACAACCTATGTTTCCTTAGACATACCCACGTACAGTATCACTGATACATCCTATGTTTCCTTAGTCATACCAACATACAGTATCACTGATACAACCTATGTTTCCTTAGTCATACCAACATACAGTATCACTGATACAACCTATGTTTCCTTAGTCATACCAACATACAGTATCACTGATACAACCTATGTTTCCTTAGTCATACCAACATACAGTATCACTGATACAACCTATGTTTCCTTAGTCATACCAACGTACAGTATCACTGACACAACCTATGTTTCCTTAGTCATACCAACATACAGTATCACTGATACATCCTATGTTTCCTTAGTCATACCAACATACAGTATCACTGATACAACCTATGTTTCCTTAGTCATACCAACGTACAGTATCACTGATACTACCTACGTTTCCTTAGTCATACCAACATACAGTATCACTGATACAACCTATGTTTCCTTAGTCATACCAACATACAGTATCACTGATACAACCTATGTTTCCTTAGTCATACCAACGTACAGTATCACTGACACAACCTATGTTTCCTTAGTCATACCCACGTACAGTATCACTGACACAACCTATGTTTCCTTAGTCATACCCACGTACAGTATCACTGATACATCCTATGTTTCCTTAGTCATACCAACGTACAGTATCACTGATACATCCTATGTTTCCTTAGTCATACCAACATACAGTATCACTGATACAACCTATGTTTCCTTAGTCATACCAACGTACAGTATCACTGATACAACCTATGTTTCCTTAGTCATACCCACGTACAGTATCACTGACACAACCTATGTTTCCTTAGTCATACCAACGTACAGTATCACTGACACAACCTATGTTTCCTTAGTCATACCCACGTACAGTATCACTGATACATCCTATGTTTCCTTAGTCATACCAACGTACAGTATCACTGTAACAACCTATGTTTCCTTAGTCATACCAACATACAGTATCACTGATACATCCTATGTTTCCTTAGTCATACCAACATACAGTATCACTGATACATCCTATGTTTCCTTAGTCATACCAACGTACAGTATCACTGATACAACCTATGTTTCCTTAGTCATACCAACATACAGTATCACTGATACAACCTATGTTTCCTTAGTCATACCCACGTACAGTATCACTGACACAACCTATGTTTCCTTAGTCATACCAACGTACAGTATCACTGACACAACCTATGTTTCCTTAGTCATACCCACGTACAGTATCACTGATACATCCTATGTTTCCTTAGTCATACCAACGTACAGTATCACTGTAACAACCTATGTTTCCT
Source organism: Deroplatys truncata (assembly GCA_030765065.1). NCBI lineage: Eukaryota > Metazoa > Arthropoda > Insecta > Mantodea > Mantidae > Deroplatys > Deroplatys truncata. Next base: position 2,734,984 of record CM060981.1, on the reverse strand, counting down.
TAATCATACCAACGTACAGTATCACTGATACATCCTATGTTTCCTTAGTCATACCAACGTATAGTATCACTGACACAACCTATGTTTCCTTAGTCATACCAACGTACAGTATCACTGTAACAACCTATGTTTCCTTAGTCATACCCACGTACAGTATCACTGACACTACCTACGTTTCCTTAGTCATACCAACGTACAGTATCACTGATACTTCCTATGTTTCCTTAGTCATACCAACATACAGTATCACTGACACTACCTATGTTTCCTTAGTCATACCAACGTACAGTATCACTGACACTACCTATGTTTCCTTAGTCATACCAACATACAGTATCACTGACACAACCTACGTTTCCTTAGTCATACCATCGTACAGTATCACTTATACATCCTATGTTTCCTTAGTCATACCAACATACAGTATCACTGACACAACCTACGTTTCCTTAGTCATACCCACGTACAGTATCACTGACACAACCTACGTTTCCTTAGTCATACCATCGTACAGTATCACTGATACAACCTATGTTTCCTTAGTCATACCATCGTACAGTATCACTGATACAACCTATGTTTCCTTAGTCATACCATCGTACAGTATCACTGATACAACCTATGTTTCCTTAGTCATACCATCGTACAGTATCACTGATACAACCTATGTTTCCTTAGTCATACCAACATACAGTATCACTGACACAACCTACGTTTCCTTAGTCATACCCACGTACAGTATCACTGATACATCCTATGTTTCCTTAGTCATACCAACATACAGTATCACTGACACAACCTATGTTTCCTTAGTCATACCATCGTACAGTATCACTTATACATCCTATGTTTCCTTAGTCATACCAACATACAGTATCACTGACACTACCTACGTTTCCTTAGTCATACCAACGTACAGTATCACTGACACTACCTATGTTTCCTTAGTCATACCAACATACAGTATCACTGACACTACCTACGTTTCCTTAGTCATACCAACGTACAGTATCACTGACACTACCTACGTTTCCTTAGTCATACCAACGTACAGTATCACTGACACTACCTATGTTTCCTTAGTCATACCAACATACAGTATCACTGACACAACCTACGTTTCCTTAGTCATACCATCGTACAGTATCACTTATACATCCTATGTTTCCTTAGTCATACCAACATACAGTATCACTGACACTACCTATGTTTCCTTAGTCATACCAACGTACAGTATCACTGATACATCCTATGTTTCCTTAGTCATACCAACGTACAGTATCACTTATACATCCTATGTTTCCTTAGTCATACCAACATACAGTATCACTGACACTACCTACGTTTCCTTAGTCATACCAACGTACAGTATCACTGACACTACCTACGTTTCCTTAGTCATACCAACGTACAGTATCACTGATACTACCTACGTTTCCTTAGTCATACCAACATACAGTATCACTGACACAACCTACGTTTCCTTAGTCATACCAACATACAGTATCACTGACACAACCTATGTTTCCTTAGTCATACCAACGTACAGTATCACTGACACAACCTATGTTTCGTTAGTCATACCAACATACAGTATCACTGACACAACCTACGTTTCGTTAGTCATACCAACGTACAGTATCACTGATACATCCTATGTTTCCTTAGTCATACCAACGTACAGTATCACTGATACATCCTATGTTTCCTTAGTCATACCAACGTACAGTATCACTGATACATCCTATGTTTCCTTAGTCATACCAACATACAGTATCACTGATACAACCTATGTTTCGTTAGTCATACCAACATACAGTATCACTGATACATCCTATGTTTCCTTAGTCATACCAACGTACAGTATCACTGATACATCCTATGTTTCCTTAGTCATACCAACATACAGTATCACTGATACATCCTATGTTTCCTTAGTCATACCAACGTACAGTATCACTGATACATCCTATGTTTCCTTAGTCATACCAACGTACAGTATCACTGATACATCCTATGTTTCCTTAGTCATACCAACGTACAGTATCACTGATACATCCTATGTTTCCTTAGTCATACCAACGTACAGTATCACTGATACATCCTATGTTTCCTTAGTCATACCAACATACAGTATCACTGATACATCCTATGTTTCGTTAGTCATACCAACATACAGTATCACTGACACAACCTACGTTTCGTTAGTCATACCAACGTACAGTATCACTGATACATCCTATGTTTCCTTAGTCATACCAACGTACAGTATCACTGTTACATCCTATGTTTCCTTAGTCATACCAACGTACAGTATCACTGATACATCCTATGTTTCCTTAGTCATACCAACATACAGTATCACTGACACAACCTACGTTTCCTTAGTCATACCAACATACAGTATCACTGACACAACCTACGTTTCGTTAGTCATACCAACGTACAGTATCACTGATACATCCTATGTTTCCTTAGTCATACCAACGTACAGTATCACTGATACATCCTATGTTTCCTTAGTCATACCAACATACAGTATCACTGATACAACATATGTTTCCTTAGTCATACCAACATACAGTATCACTGATACATCCTATGTTTCCTTAGTCATACCAACGTACAGTATCACTGACATAACCTATGTTTCCTTAGTCATAACAACATACAGTATCACTGATACATCCTATGTTTCCTTAGTCATACCAACATACAGTATCACTGATACAACCTATGTTTCCTTAGTCATACCAACATACAGTATCACTGATACAACCTATGTTTCCTTAGTCATACCAACATACAGTATCACTGATACATCCTATGTTTCCTTAGTCATACCAACGTACAGTATCACTGATACATCCTATGTTTCCTTAGTCATACCAACATACAGTATCACTGATACATCCTATGTTTCCTTAGTCATACCAACATACAGTATCACTGATACAACATATGTTTCCTTAGTCATACCAACATACAGTATCACTGATACATCCTATGTTTCCTTAGTCATACCAACATACAGTATCACTGATACAACCTATGTTTCCTTAGTCATACCAACATACAGTATCACTGATACATCCTATGTTTCCTTAGTCATACCAACGTACAGTATCACTGACACAACCTATGTTTCCTTAGTCATACCATCGTACAGTATCACTGATACAACCTATGTTTCCTTAGTCATACCAACGTATAGTATCACTGATACAACCTATGTTTCCTTAGTCATACCAACATACAGTATCACTGATACAACCTATGTTTCCTTAGTCATACCAACGTACAGTATCACTGACACAACCTATGTTTCCTTAGTCATACCCACGTACAGTATCACTGACACAACCTATGTTTCCTTAGTCATACCCACGTACAGTATCACTGATACATCCTATGTTTCCTTAGTCATACCAACGTACAGTATCACTGATACATCCTATGTTTCCTTAGTCATACCAACATACAGTATCACTGATACAACCTATGTTTCCTTAGTCATACCAACGTACAGTATCACTGATACAACCTATGTTTCCTTAGTCATACCCACGTACAGTATCACTGACACAACCTATGTTTCCTTAGTCATACCAACGTACAGTATCACTGACACAACCTATGTTTCCTTAGTCATACCCACGTACAGTATCACTGATACATCCTATGTTTCCTTAGTCATACCAACGTACAGTATCACTGTAACAACCTATGTTTCCTTAGTCATACCAACATACAGTATCACTGATACATCCTATGTTTCCTTAGTCATACCAACATACAGTATCACTGATACATCCTATGTTTCCTTAGTCATACCAACGTACAGTATCACTGATACAACCTATGTTTCCTTAGTCATACCAACATACAGTATCACTGATACAACCTATGTTTCCTTAGTCATACCCACGTACAGTATCACTGACACAACCTATGTTTCCTTAGTCATACCAACGTACAGTATCACTGACACAACCTATGTTTCCTTAGTCATACCCACGTACAGTATCACTGATACATCCTATGTTTCCTTAGTCATACCAACGTACAGTATCACTGTAACAACCTATGTTTCCTTAATCATACCAACGTACAGTATCACTGATACATCCTATGTTTCCTTAGTCATACCAACGTATAGTATCACTGACACAACCTATGTTTCCTTAGTCATACCAACGTACAGTATCACTGTAACAACCTATGTTTCCTTAGTCATACCCACGTACAGTATCACTGACACTACCTACGTTTCCTTAGTCATACCAACGTACAGTATCACTGATACTTCCTATGTTTCCTTAGTCATACCAACATACAGTATCACTGACACTACCTATGTTTCCTTAGTCATACCAACGTACAGTATCACTGACACTACCTATGTTTCCTTAGTCATACCAACATACAGTATCACTGACACAACCTACGTTTCCTTAGTCATACCATCGTACAGTATCACTTATACATCCTATGTTTCCTTAGTCATACCAACATACAGTATCACTGACACAACCTACGTTTCCTTAGTCATACCCACGTACAGTATCACTGACACAACCTACGTTTCCTTAGTCATACCAACATACAGTATCACTGATACAACCTATGTTTCCTTAGTCATACCATCGTACAGTATCACTGATACAACCTATGTTTCCTTAGTCATACCATCGTACAGTATCACTGATACAACCTATGTTTCCTTAGTCATACCATCGTACAGTATCACTGATACAACCTATGTTTCCTTAGTCATACCATCGTACAGTATCACTTATACATCCTATGTTTCCTTAGTCATACCAACATACAGTATCACTGACACTACCTACGTTTCCTTAGTCATACCAACGTACAGTATCACTGACACTACCTATGTTTCCTTAGTCATACCAACATACAGTATCACTGACACTACCTACGTTTCCTTAGTCATACCAACGTACAGTATCACTGACACTACCTACGTTTCCTTAGTCATACCAACGTACAGTATCACTGACACTACCTATGTTTCCTTAGTCATACCAACATACAGTATCACTGACACAACCTACGTTTCCTTAGTCATACCATCGTACAGTATCACTTATACATCCTATGTTTCCTTAGTCATACCAACATACAGTATCACTGACACAACCTACGTTTCCTTAGTCATACCCACGTACAGTATCACTTATACATCCTATGTTTCCTTAGTCATACCAACATACAGTATCACTGATACAACATATGTTTCCTTAGTCATACCAACATACAGTATCACTGATACATCCTATGTTTCCTTAGTCATACCAACATACAGTATCACTGATACAACATATGTTTCCTTAGTCATACCAACATACAGTATCACTGACACAACCTACGTTTCCTTAGTCATACCCACGTACAGTATCACTTATACATCCTATGTTTCCTTAGTCATACCAACATACAGTATCACTGATACAACATATGTTTCCTTAGTCATACCAACATACAGTATCACTGATACATCCTATGTTTCCTTAGTCATACCAACGTACAGTATCACTGACATAACCTATGTTTCCTTAGTCATAACAACATACAGTATCACTGATACATCCTATGTTTCCTTAGTCATACCAACATACAGTATCACTGATACAACCTATGTTTCCTTAGTCATACCAACATACAGTATCACTGATACAACCTATGTTTCCTTAGTCATACCAACATACAGTATCACTGATACATCCTATGTTTCCTTAGTCATACCAACGTACAGTATCACTGATACATCCTATGTTTCCTTAGTCATACCAACATACAGTATCACTGATACATCCTATGTTTCCTTAGTCATACCAACATACAGTATCACTGATACAACATATGTTTCCTTAGTCATACCAACATACAGTATCACTGATACATCCTATGTTTCCTTAGTCATACCAACATACAGTATCACTGATACAACCTATGTTTCCTTAGTCATACCAACATACAGTATCACTGATACATCCTATGTTTCCTTAGTCATACCAACGTACAGTATCACTGACACAACCTATGTTTCCTTAGTCATACCATCGTACAGTATCACTGATACAACCTATGTTTCCTTAGTCATACCAACGTATAGTATCACTGATACAACCTATGTTTCCTTAGTCATACCAACATACAGTATCACTGATACAACCTATGTTTCCTTAGTCATACCAACGTACAGTATCACTGATACAACCTATGTTTCCTTAGTCATACCAACATACAGTATCACTGATACAACCTGTTTCCTTAGTCATACCAACATACAGTATCACTGATACAACCTATGTTTCCTTAGTCATACCAACATACAGTATCACTGATACATCCTATGTTTCCTTAGTCATACCAACGTACAGTATCACTGATACATCCTATGTTTCCTTAGTCATACCAACGTACAGTATCACTGATACAACCTATGTTTCCTTAGTCATACCAACATACAGTATCACTGACACAACCTATGTTTCCTTAGTCATACCAACATACAGTATCACTGACACAACCTATGTTTCCTTAGTCATACCAACGTACAGTATCACTGATACAACCTATGTTTCCATAGTCATACCAACGTACAGTATCACTGACACAACCTATGTTTCCTTAGTCATACCAACATACAGTATCCTTGATACAACCTATGTTTCCTTAGTCATACCAACATACAGTATCACTGACACAACCTATGTTTCGTTAGTCATACCAAAGTACAGTATCACTGATACTACCTATGTTTCCTTAGTCATACCAACGTACAGTATCACTGATACAACCTATGTTTCCTTAGTCATACCAACATACAGTATCCTTGATACAACCTATGTTTCCTTAGTCATACCAACGTACAGTATCACTGACACAACCTATGTTTCGTTAGTCATACCAACGTACAGTATCACTGATACTACCTACGTTTCCTTAGTCATACCAACGTACAGTATCACTGATACTACCTATGTTTCCTTAGTCATACCAACATACAGTATCACTGACACAACCTATGTTTCTTTAGTCATACCAACGTACAGTATCACTGACACAACCTATGTTTCCTTAGTCATACCAACGTACAGTATCACTGATACTACCTATGTTTCCTTAGTCATACCAACGTACAGTATCACTGACACAACCTATGTTTCTTTAGTCATACCAACGTACAGTATCACTGACACAACCTATGTTTCCTTAATCATATCCACGTACAGTATCACTGACACAACCTATGTTTCCTTAATCATATCCACGTACAGTATCACTGATACTACCTATGTTTCCTTAATCATACCCACGTACAGTATCACTGACACAACCTATGTTTCCTTACTCATATCCACGTACAGTATCACTGATACTACCTATGTTTCCTTAATCATACCCACGTACAGTATCACTAATACAACCTATGTTTCCTTAGTCATACCCACGTACAGTATCACTGATACAACCTATGTTTCCTTAGTCATACCAACGTACAGTATCACTGATACAACCTATGTTTCCTTAGTCATACTCACGTACAGTATCACTAATACAACCTATTTTTCCTTAGTAATACCCACGTACAGTATCACTGATAATACCTATGTTTCCTTAGTCATACCAACGTACAGTATCACTGATACTACCTATGTTTCCTTAGTCATACCCACGTACAGTATCACTGATACTACCTATGTTTCCTTAGTCATACCCACGTACAGTATCACTGATACTACCTATGTTTCCTTAGTCATACCCACGTACAGTATCACTAATACAACCTATGTTTCCTTAGTCATACCCACGTACAGTATCACGGATACTACCTATGTTTCCTTAGTCATACCCACGTACAGTATCACTGACACAACCTTTGTTTCCTTCGTCATACCCACGTACAGTATCACTGATACTACCTATGTTTCCTTAGTCATACCCACGTATAGTATCACTAATACAACCTATGTTTCCTTAGTCATACCCACGTACAGTATCACTGATACATCCTATGTTTCCTTAGTCATACCAACATACAGTATCACTGATACATCCTATGTTTCCTTAGTCATACCAACGTACAGTATCACTGATACATCCTATGTTTCCTTAGTCATACCAACGTACAGTATCACTGATACAACCTATGTTTCCTTAGTCATACCAACATACAGTATCACTGACACAACCTATGTTTCCTTAGTCATACCAACATACAGTATCACTGACACAACCTATGTTTCCTTAGTCATACCAACGTACAGTATCACTGATACAACCTATGTTTCCTTAGTCATACCAACGTACAGTATCACTGACACAACCTATGTTTCCTTAGTCATACCAACATACAGTATCCTTGATACAACCTATGTTTCCTTAGTCATACCAACATACAGTATCACTGACACAACCTATGTTTCGTTAGTCATACCAACGTACAGTATCACTGATACTACCTATGTTTCCTTAGTCATACCAACGTACAGTATCACTGATACAACCTATGTTTCCTTAGTCATACCAACATACAGTATCCTTGATACAACCTATGTTTCCTTAGTCATACCAACGTACAGTATCACTGACACAACCTATGTTTCGTTAGTCATACCAACGTACAGTATCACTGATACTACCTACGTTTCCTTAGTCATACCAACGTACAGTATCACTGATACTACCTATGTTTCCTTAGTCATACCAACGTACAGTATCACTGACACAACCTATGTTTCTTTAGTCATACCAACGTACAGTATCACTGACACAACCTATGTTTCCTTAATCATATCCACGTACAGTATCACTGACACAACCTATGTTTCCTTAATCATATCCACGTACAGTATCACTGATACTACCTATGTTTCCTTAATCATACCCACGTACAGTATCACTGACACAACCTATGTTTCCTTACTCATATCCACGTACAGTATCACTGATACTACCTATGTTTCCGTAATCATACCCACGTACAGTATCACTAATACAACCTATGTTTCCTTAGTCATACCCACGTACAGTATCACTGATACAACCTATGTTTCCTTAGTCAACCAACGTACAGTATCACTGATACAACCTATGTTTCCTTAGTCATACTCACGTACAGTATCACTAATACAACCTATGTTTCCTTAGTAATACCCACGTACAGTATCACTGATAATACCTATGTTTCCTTAGTCATACCAACGTACAGTATCACTGATACTACCTATGTTTCCTTAGTCATACCCACGTACAGTATCACTGATACTACCTATGTTTCCTTAGTCATACCCACGTACAGTATCACTGATACTACCTATGTTTCCTTAGTCATACCCACGTACAGTATCACTAATACAACCTATGTTTCCTTAGTCATACCCACGTACAGTATCACGGATACTACCTATGTTTCCTTAGTCATACCCACGTACAGTATCACTGACACAACCTTTGTTTCCTTCGTCATACCCACGTACAGTATCACTGATACTACCTATGTTTCCTTAGTCATACCCACGTATAGTATCACTAATACAACCTATGTTTCCTTAGTCATACCCACGTACAGTATCACTGATACTACCTATGTTTCCATAGTCATACCCACGTACAGTATCACTGACACAACCTTTTTTCCTTAGTCATACCCACGTACAGTATCACTAATACAACCTATGTTGCCTTAGTCATACCCACGTACAGTATCACTGACACAACCTATGTTTCCTTAGACATACCCACGTACAGTATCACTGACTCAACCTATGTTTCCTTAGTCATACCAACATACAGTATCATTGATACAACCTATGTTTCCTTAGTCATACCAACATACAGTATCACTGACACTACCTATGTTTCCTTAGTCATACCCACGTACAGTATCACTGACACTACCTATGTTTCCTTAGTCATACCCACGTACAGTTTCACTGACACTACCTATGTTTCCTTAGACATACCCACGTACAGTATCACTGACACAACCTATGTTTCCTTAGTCATACCAACGTATAGTATCACTGATACATCCTATGTTTCCTTAGTCATACCAACGTACAGTATCACTGATACATCCTATGTTTCCTTAGTCATACCAACGTACAGTATCACTGATACAACCTATGTTTCCTTAGACATACCCACGTACAGTATCACTGATACATCCTATGTTTCCTTAGTCATACCAACATACAGTATCACTGATACAACCTATGTTTCCTTAGTCATACCAACATACAGTATCACTGATACAACCTATGTTTCCTTAGTCATACCAACATACAGTATCACTGATACAACCTATGTTTCCTTAGTCATACCAACATACAGTATCACTGATACAACCTATGTTTCCTTAGTCATACCAACGTACAGTATCACTGACACAACCTATGTTTCCTTAGTCATACCAACATACAGTATCACTGATACATCCTATGTTTCCTTAGTCATACCAACATACAGTATCACTGATACAACCTATGTTTCCTTAGTCATACCAACGTACAGTATCACTGATACTACCTACGTTTCCTTAGTCATACCAACATACAGTATCACTGATACAACCTATGTTTCCTTAGTCATACCAACATACAGTATCACTGATACAACCTATGTTTCCTTAGTCATACCAACGTACAGTATCACTGACACAACCTATGTTTCCTTAGTCATACCCACGTACAGTATCACTGACACAACCTATGTTTCCTTAGTCATACCCACGTACAGTATCACTGATACATCCTATGTTTCCTTAGTCATACCCACGTACAGTATCACTGACACAACCTATGTTTCCTTAGTCATACCAACGTACAGTATCACTGACACAACCTATGTTTCCTTAGTCATACCAACGTACAGTATCACTGATACTACCTATGTTTCCTTAGTCATACCAACGTACAGTATCACTGATACTACCTACGTTTCCTTAGTCATACTAACGTACAGTATCACTGATACTACCTATGTTTCCTTAGTCATACCAACGTACAGTATCACTGATACTACCTACGTTTCCTTAGTCATACCAACGTACAGTATCACTGATACTACCTACGTTTCCTTAGTCATACCAACGTACAGTATCACTGATACTACCTATGTTTCCTTAGTCATACCAACGTACAGTATCACTGATACTACCTATGTTTCCTTAGTCATACCAACGTACAGTATCACTGACACTACCTACGTTTCCTTAGTCATACCAACGTACAGTATCACTGATACTTCCTATGTTTCCTTAGTCATACCAACATACAGTATCACTGACACTACCTATGTTTCCTTAGTCATACCAACGTACAGTATCACTGACACTACCTATGTTTCCTTAGTCATACCAACATACAGTATCACTGACACTACCTACGTTTCCTTAGTCATACCAACGTACAGTATCACTGATACTACCTACGTTTCCTTAGTCATACCAACATACAGTATCACTGACACAACCTATGTTTCGTTAGTCATACCAACGTACAGTATCACTGATACATCCTATGTTTCCTTAGTCATACCAACGTACAGTATCACTGATACATCCTATGTTTCCTTAGTCATACCAACATACAGTATCACTGATACAACATATGTTTCCTTAGTCATACCAACATACAGTATCACTGATACATCCTATGTTTCCTTAGTCATACCAACGTACAGTATCACTGACATAACCTATGTTTCCTTAGTCATAACAACATACAGTATCACTGATACATCCTATGTTTCCTTAGTCATACCAACATACAGTATCACTGATACAACCTATGTTTCCTTAGTCATACCAACATACAGTATCACTGATACAACCTATGTTTCCTTAGTCATACCAACATACAGTATCACTGATACATCCTATGTTTCCTTAGTCATACCAACGTACAGTATCACTGATACATCCTATGTTTCCTTAGTCATACCAACATACAGTATCACTGATACATCCTATGTTTCCTTAGTCATACCAACATACAGTATCACTGATACAACATATGTTTCCTTAGTCATACCAACATACAGTATCACTGATACATCCTATGTTTCCTTAGTCATACCAACATACAGTATCACTGATACAACCTATGTTTCCTTAGTCATACCAACATACAGTATCACTGATACATCCTATGTTTCCTTAGTCATACCAACGTACAGTATCACTGACACAACCTATGTTTCCTTAGTCATACCATCGTACAGTATCACTGATACAACCTATGTTTCCTTAGTCATACCAACGTATAGTATCACTGATACAACCTATGTTTCCTTAGTCATACCAACATACAGTATCACTGATACAACCTATGTTTCCTTAGTCATACCAACGTACAGTATCACTGATACAACCTATGTTTCCTTAGTCATACCAACATACAGTATCACTGATACAACCTGTTTCCTTAGTCATACCAACATACAGTATCACTGATACAACCTATGTTTCCTTAGTCATACCAACATACAGTATCACTGATACATCCTATGTTTCCTTAGTCATACCAACGTACAGTATCACTGATACATCCTATGTTTCCTTAGTCATACCAACGTACAGTATCACTGATACAACCTATGTTTCCTTAGTCATACCAACATACAGTATCACTGACACAACCTATGTTTCCTTAGTCATACCAACATACAGTATCACTGACACAACCTATGTTTCCTTAGTCATACCAACGTACAGTATCACTGATACAACCTATGTTTCCATAGTCATACCAACGTACAGTATCACTGACACAACCTATGTTTCCTTAGTCATACCAACATACAGTATCCTTGATACAACCTATGTTTCCTTAGTCATACCAACATACAGTATCACTGACACAACCTATGTTTCGTTAGTCATACCAAAGTACAGTATCACTGATACTACCTATGTTTCCTTAGTCATACCAACGTACAGTATCACTGATACAACCTATGTTTCCTTAGTCATACCAACATACAGTATCCTTGATACAACCTATGTTTCCTTAGTCATACCAACGTACAGTATCACTGACACAACCTATGTTTCGTTAGTCATACCAACGTACAGTATCACTGATACTACCTACGTTTCCTTAGTCATACCAACGTACAGTATCACTGATACTACCTATGTTTCCTTAGTCATACCAACGTACAGTATCACTGACACAACCTATGTTTCTTTAGTCATACCAACGTACAGTATCACTGACACAACCTATGTTTCCTTAATCATATCCACGTACAGTATCACTGACACAACCTATGTTTCCTTAATCATATCCACGTACAGTATCACTGATACTACCTATGTTTCCTTAATCATACCCACGTACAGTATCACTGACACAACCTATGTTTCCTTACTCATATCCACGTACAGTATCACTGATACTACCTATGTTTCCTTAATCATACCCACGTACAGTATCACTAATACAACCTATGTTTCCTTAGTCATACCCACGTACAGTATCACTGATACAACCTATGTTTCCTTAGTCATACCAACGTACAGTATCACTGATACAACCTATGTTTCCTTAGTCATACTCACGTACAGTATCACTAATACAACCTATTTTTCCTTAGTAATACCCACGTACAGTATCACTGATAATACCTATGTTTCCTTAGTCATACCAACGTACAGTATCACTGATACTACCTATGTTTCCTTAGTCATACCCACGTACAGTATCACTGATACTACCTATGTTTCCTTAGTCATACCCACGTACAGTATCACTGATACTACCTATGTTTCCTTAGTCATACCCATGTACAGTATCACTAATACAACCTATGTTTCCTTAGTCATACCCACGTACAGTATCACGGATACTACCTATGTTTCCTTAGTCATACCCACGTACAGTATCACTGACACAACCTTTGTTTCCTTCGTCATACCCACGTACAGTATCACTGATACTACCTATGTTTCCTTAGTCATACCCACGTATAGTATCACTAATACAACCTATGTTTCCTTAGTCATACCCACGTACAGTATCACTGATACTACCTATGTTTCCATAGTCATACCCACGTACAGTATCACTGACACAACCTTTTTTCCTTAGTCATACCCACGTACAGTATCACTAATACAACCTATGTTTCCTTAGTCATACCCACGTACAGTATCACTGACACAACCTATGTTTCCTTAGACATACCCACGTACAGTATCACTGACTCAACCTATGTTTCCTTAGTCATACCAACATACAGTATCATTGATACAACCTATGTTTCCTTAGTCATACCAACATACAGTATCACTGACACTACCTATGTTTCCTTAGTCATACCCACGTACAGTATCACTGACACTACCTATGTTTCCTTAGTAATAGCAACATACCATATCACTGACACTACCTATGTTTCCTTAGTCATACCCACGTACAGTTTCACTGACACTACCTATGTTTCCTTAGACATACCCACGTACAGTATCACTGACACAACCTATGTTTCCTTAGTCATACCAACATACAGTATCACTAATACAACCTATGTTTCCTTAGTCATACCCACGTACAGTATCACTGACACAACCTTTGTTTCCTTAGTCATACCCACGTACAGTATCACTAATACAACCTATGTTTACTTAGTCATACCCATGTACAGTATCACTGACACAACCTATGTTTCCTTAGTCATACCCACGTACAGTATCACTGACACAACCTATGTTTCCTTAGTCATACCAACATACAGTATCATTGATACAACCTATGTTTCCTTAGTCATACCAACATACAGTATCACTGACACTACCTATGTTTCCTTAGTCATACCCACGTACAGTATCACTGACACTACCTATGTTTCCTTAGTCATACCAACATACAGTATCACTGACATTACCTATGTTTCCTTAGTCATACCCACGTACAGTATCACTGACACTACCTATGTTTCCTTAGTCATACCCACGTACAGTATCACTGACACAACCTATGTTTCCTTAGTCATACCAACATACAGTATCATTGATACAACCTATGTTTCCTTAGTCATACCAACATACAGTATCACTGACACAACCTATGTTTCCTTAGTCATACCAACATACAGTATCACTGATACATCCTATGTTTCCTTAGTCATACCAACATACAGTATCATTGACACAACCTATGTTTCCTTAGTCATACCAAAGTACAGTATCACTGATACATCCTATGTTTCCTTAGTCATACCAACGTATAGTATCACTGATACAACCTATGTTTCCTTAGTCATACCAACGTATAGTATCACTGATACATCCTATGTTTCCTTAGTCATACCAACATACAGTATCACTGATACAACCTATGTTTCCTTAGTCATACCAACCTATAGTATCTCTGATACAACATATGTTTCCTTAGTCATACCAACATACAGTATCACTGATACAACCTATGTTTCCTTAGTCATACCAACCTATAGTATCACTGATACAACCTATGTTTCCTTAGTCATACCAACATACAGTATCTCTGATACAACATATGTTTCCTTAGTCATACCAACATACAGTATCACTGATACATCCTATGTTTCCTTAGTCATACCAACCTATAGTATCACTGATACAACCTATGTTTCCTTAGTCATACCAACATATAGTATCACTGATACATCCTATGTTTCCTTAGTCATACCAACATATAGTATCACTGATACATCCTATGTTTCCTTAGTCATACCAACGTATAGTATCACTGATACATCCTATGTTTCCTTAGTCATACCAACGTATAGTATCACTGATACAACCTATGTTTCCTTAGTCATACCAACATATAGTATCACTGATACATCCTATGTTTCCTTAGTCATACCAACATATAGTATCACTGATACATCCTATGTTTCCTTAGTCATACCAACATATAGTATCACTGATACATCCTATGTTTCCTTAGTCATACCAACATATAGTATCACTGATACATCCTATGTTTCCTTAGTCATACCAACGTATAGTATCACTGATACATCCTATGTTTCTTTAGTCATACCAACGTATAGTATCACTGATACAACCTATGTTTCCTTAGTCATACCAACGTACAGTATCACTGATACAACCTATGTTTCCTTAGTCATACCAACGTACAGTATCACTGATACAACCTATGTTTCCTTAGTCATACCAACGTACAGTATCACTGATACAACCTATGTTTCCTTAGTCATACCAACGTACAGTATCACTGATACATCCTATGTTTCCTTAGTCATACCAACGTACAGTATCACTGATACATCCTATGTTTCCCTAGTCATACCAACGTACAGTATCACTGATACTACCTATGTTTCCTTAGTCATACCAACGTACAGTATCACTGATACAACCTATGTTTCCTTAGTCATACCAACGTACAGTATCACTGATACATCCTATGTTTCCTTAGTCATACCAACGTACAGTATCACTGATACATCCTATGTTTCCTTAGTCATACCAACGTACAGTATCACTGATACATCCTATGTTTCCTTAGTCATACCAACGTACAGTATCACTGATACATCCTATGTTTCCTTAGTCATACCAACGTACAGTATCACTGATACATCCTATGTTTCCTTAGTCATACCAACGTACAGTATCACTGATACATCCTATGTTTCCTTAGTCATACCAACGTACAGTATCACTGATACTACCTATGTTTCCTTAGTCATACCAACGTACAGTATCACTGATACTACCTATGTTTCCTTAGTCATACCAACGTACAGTATCACTGATACAACCTATGTTTCCTTAGTCATACCAACGTACAGTATCACTGATACAACCTATGTTTCCTTAGTCATACCAACGTACAGTATCACTGATACAACCTATGTTTCCTTAGTCATACCAACGTATAGTATCACTGATACAACCTATGTTTCCTTAGTCATACCAACGTACAGTATCACTGATACATCCTATGTTTCCTTAGTCATACCAACGTACAGTATCACTGATACATCCTATGTTTGCTTAGTCATACCAACGTACAGTATCACTGATACAACCTATGTTTCCTTAGTCATACCAACGTACAGTATCACTGATACATCCTATGTTTCCTTAGTCATACCAACGTACAGTATCACTGATACAACCTATGTTTCCTTAGTCATACCAACGTATAGTATCACTGATACATCCTATGTTTCCTTAGTCATACCAACGTACAGTATCACTGATACTACCTATGTTTCCTTAGTCATACCAACATACAGTATCACTGATACATCCTATGTTTCCTTAGTCATACCAACGTACAGTATCACTGATACATCCTATGTTTCCTTAGTCATACCAACGTACAGTATCACTGATACAACCTATGTTTCCTTAGTCATACCAACATACAGTATCACTGACACAACCTATGTTTCCTTAGTCATACCAACATACAGTATCACTGACACAACCTATGTTTCCTTAGTCATACCAACGTACCGTATCACTGATACAACCTATGTTTCCTTAGTCATACCAACGTACAGTATCACTGACACAACCTATGTTTCCTTAGTCATACCAACATACAGTATCCTTGATACAACCTATGTTTCCTTAGTCATACCAACATACAGTATCACTGACACAACCTATGTTTCGTTAGTCATACCAACGTACAGTATCACTGATACTACCTATGTTTCCTTAGTCATACCAACGTACAGTATCACTGATACAACCTATGTTTCCTTAGTCATACCAACATACAGTATCCTTGATACAACCTATGTTTCCTTAGTCATACCAACGTACAGTATCACTGACACAACCTATGTTTCGTTAGTCATACCAACGTACAGTATCACTGATACTACCTACGTTTCCTTAGTCATACCAACGTACAGTATCACTGATACTACCTATGTTTCCTTAGTCATACCAACGTACAGTATCACTGACACAACCTATGTTTCTTTAGTCATACCAACGTACAGTATCACTGACACAACCTATGTTTCGTTAATCATATCCACGTACAGTATCACTGACACAACCTATGTTTGCTTAATCATATCCACGTACAGTATCACTGATACTACCTATGTTTCCTTAATCATACCCACGTACAGTATCACTGACACAACCTATGTTTCCTTACTCATATCCACGTACAGTATCACTGATACTACCTATGTTTCCTTAATCATACCCACGTACAGTATCACTAATACAACCTATGTTTCCTTAGTCATACCCACGTACAGTATCACTGATACAACCTATGTTTCCTTAGTCATACCAACGTACAGTATCACTGATACAACGTATGTTTCCTTAGTCATACTCACGTACAGTATCACTAATACAACCTATGTTTCCTTAGTAATACCCACGTACAGTATCACTGATAATACCTATGTTTCCTTAGTCATACCAAGTACAGTATCACTGATACTACCTATGTTTCCTTAGTCATACCCACGTACAGTATCACTGATACTACCTATGTTTCCTTAGTCATACCCACGTACAGTATCACTGATACTACCTATGTTTCCTTAGTCATACCCACGTACAGTATCACTAATACAACCTATGTTTCCTTAGTCATACCCACGTACAGTATCACGGATACTACCTATGTTTCCTTAGTCATAGCCACGTACAGTATCACTGACACAACCTTTGTTTCCTTCGTCATACCCACGTACAGTATCACTGATACTACCTATGTTTCCTTAGTCATACCCACGTATAGTATCACTAATACAACCTATGTTTCCTTAGTCATACCCACGTACAGTATCACTGATACTACCTATGTTTCCATAGTCATACCCACGTACAGTATCACTGACACAACCTTTTTTCCTTAGTCATACCCACGTACAGTATCACTAATACAACCTATGTTTCCTTAGTCATACCCACGTACAGTATCACTGACACAACCTATGTTTCCTTAGACATACCCACGTACAGTATCACTGACACAACCTATGTTTCCTTAGTCATACCAACATACAGTATCATTGATACAACCTATGTTTCCTTAGTCATACCAACATACAGTATCACTGACACTACCTATGTTTCCTTAGTCATACCCACGTACAGTATCACTGACACTACCTATGTTTCCTTAGTAATAGCAACATACCATATCACTGACACTAACTATGTTTCCTTAGTCATACCCACGTACAGTTTCACTGACACTACCTATGTTTCCTTAGACATACCCACGTACAGTATCACTGACACAACCTATGTTTCCTTAGTCATACCAACATACAGTATCACTAATACAACCTATGTTTCCTTAGTCATACCCACGTACAGTATCACTGACACAACCTTTGTTTCCTTAGTCATACCCACGTACAGTATCACTAATACAACCTATGTTTACTTAGTCATACCCATGTACAGTATCACTGACACAACCTATGTTTCCTTAGTCATACCCACGTACAGTATCACTGACACAACCTATGTTTCCTTAGTCATACCAACATACAGTATCATTGATACAACCTATGTTTCCTTAGTCATACCAACATACAGTATCACTGACACTACCTATGTTTCCTTAGTCATACCCACGTACAGTATCACTGACACTACCTATGTTTCCTTAGTCATACCAACATACACTATCACTGACATTACCTATGTTTCCTTAGTCATACCCACGTACAGTATCACTGACACTACCTATGTTTCCTTAGTCATACCCACGTACAGTATCACTGACACAACCTATGTTTCCTTAGTCATACCAACATACAGTATCATTGATACAACCTATGTTTCCTTAGTCATACCAACATACAGTATCACTGACACAACCTATGTTTCCTTAGTCATACCAACATACAGTATCACTTATACAACCTATGTTTCCTTAGTCATACCAACGTACAGTATCACTGACACAACCTATGTTTCCTTAGTCATACCCACGTACAGTATCACTGACACAACCTATGTTTCCTTAGTCATACCCACGTACAGTATCACTGACGCAACCTATGTTTCCTTAGTCATACCAACATACAGTA
The DNA here is from genome assembly GCA_030765065.1 of Deroplatys truncata. NCBI lineage: Eukaryota > Metazoa > Arthropoda > Insecta > Mantodea > Mantidae > Deroplatys > Deroplatys truncata. The sequence continues at coordinate 2,714,902 of CM060981.1, read as the reverse complement.
TCACTGACACAACCTATGTTTCCTTAGTCATACCCACGTACAGTATCACTGACTCAACCTATGTTTCCTTAGTCATACCAATGTACAGTATCACTGACACAACCTATGTTTCCTTAGTCATACCCACGTGCAGTATCACTGACACAACCTATGTTTCCTTAGTCATACCAACATACAGTATCATTGATATTACCTATGTTTCCTTAGTCATACCAACATACAGTATCACTGACACTACCTATGTTTCCTTAGTCATACCCACGTACAGTATCACTGACACAACCTATGTTTCCTTAGTCATACCAACATACAGTATCATTGATACAACCTATGTTTCCTTAGTCATACCAACATACAGTATCACTGACACAACCTATGTTTCCTTAGTCATACCAACATACAGTATCATTGATACAACCTATGTTTCCTTAGTCATACCCACGTACAGTATCACTGACACAACCTATGTTTCCTTAATCATACCAACATACAGTATCATTGATACAACCTATGTTTCCTTAGTCATACCAACATACAGTATCACTGACACAACCTATGTTTCCTTAGTCATACCAACATACAGTATCACTGACACAACCTATGTTTCCTTAGTCATACCAACATACAGTATCACTGACACAACCTATGTTTCCTTAGTCATACCAACATACAGTATCACTGACACAACCTATGTTTCCTTAGTCATACCCACGTACAGTATCACTGATACAACCTATGTTTCCTTAGTCATACCCACGTACAGTATCACTGACATAACCTATGTTTCCTTAGTCATACCAAGATACAGTATCACTGACGCAACCTATGTTTCCTTAGTCATACCCACGTACAGTATCACTGACATAACCTATGTTTCCTTAGTCATACCAACATACAGTATCACTGACGCAACCTATGTTTCCTTAGTCATACCCACGTACAGTATCACTGACACAACCTATGTTTCCTTAGTCATACCAACATACAGTATCACTGACACAACCTATGTTTCCTTAGTCATACCAACATACAGTATCACTGACACAACCTGTTTCCTTAGTCATACCCACGTACAGTATCACTGACATAACCTATGTTTCCTTAGTCATTACAACATACAGTATCACTGATACAACATATGTTTCCTTAGTCATTACAACATACAGTATCACTGATACAACCTATGTTTCCTTAGTCATACCAACATACAGTATCACTGACACAACCTATGTTTCCTTAGTCATACCAACATACAGTATCACTGACACAAACTCTTTCCTTAGTCATACCCACGTACAGTATCACTGACATAACCTATGTTTCCTTAGTCATACCAACATACAGTATCACTGACACAACCTGTTTCCTTAGTCATACCCACGTACAGTATCACTGACATAACCTATGTTTCCTTATTCATACCAACATACAGTATCACTGACACAACCTGTTTCCTTAGTCATACCCACGTACAGTATCACTGACATAACCTATGTTTCCTTAGTCATAGCAACGTACAGTATCATTTATACAACCTATGTTTCCTTAGTCATACCAACATACAGTATCACTGATACAACCTATGTTTCCTTAGTCATACCAATGCACAGTATCACTGACACAACCTGTTTCCTTAGTCATACCCACGTACAGTATCACTGACATAACCTATGTTTCCTTAGTCATACCAACGTACAGTATCATTTATACAACCTATGTTTCCTTAGTCATACCAACATACAGTATCACTGATACAACCTATGTTTCCTTAGTCATACCAACATACAGTATCACTGACACAACCTGTTTCCTTAGTCATACCCACGTACAGTATCACTGACATAACCTATGTTTCCTTAGTCATACCCACATACAGTATCACTGACACAACCTGTTTCCTTAGTCATACCAACATACAGTATCACTGATACAACCTATGTTTCCTTAGTCATACCCACATACAGTATCACTGATACAACCTATGTTTCCTTAGTCATACCAACGTACAGTATCACTGATACAACCTATGTTTCCTTAGTCATACCAACACACAGTATCACTGACACAACCTATGTTTCCTTAGTCAAACCAACGTACAGTATCACTGATACAACATATGTTTCCTTAGTCATTACAACATACAGTATCACTGATACAACATATGTTTCCTTAGTCATACCAACGTACAGTATCACTGATACAACCTATGTTTCCTTAGTCATACCCACGTACAGTATCACTGATACAACCTATGTTTCCTTAGTCATACCCACGTACAGTATCACTGATACAACCTATGTTTCCTTAGTCATTACAACATACAGTATCACTGATACAACATATGTTTCCTTAGTCATTACAACATACAGTATCACTGATACAACATATGTTTCCTTAGTCATTACAACATACAGTATCACTGATACAACCTATGTTTCCTTAGTCATTACAACATACAGTATCACTGATACAACCTATGTTTCCTTAGTCATTACAACATACAGTATCACTGATACAACATATGTTTCCTTAGTCATTACAACATACAGTATCACTGATACAACATATGTTTCCTTAGTCATACCAACGTACAGTATCACTGATACAACCTATGTTTCCTTAGTCATACCCACGTACAGTATCACTGATACAACCTATGTTTCCTTAGTCATACCCACGTACAGTATCACTGATACAACCTATGTTTCCTTAGTCATACCCACGTACAGTATCACTGATACAACCTATGTTTCCTTAGTCATACCCACGTATAGTATCACTGATACAACCTATGTTTCCTTAGTCATACCAAGTTACAGTATCATTGACATTACCTATGTTTCCTTAGTCATACCCACGTACAGTATCACTGATACAACCTATGTTTCCTTAGTCATACCCACGTATAGTATCACTGATACAACCTATGTTTCCTTAGTCATACCAAGTTACAGTATCATTGACACTACCTATGTTTCCTTAGTCATACCAACGTATAGTATCACTGACACAACCTATGTTTCCTTAGTCATACGAACGTATAGTATCACTGATACAACCTATGTTTCCTTAGTCATACCAACGTACAGTATCACTGATACAACATATGTTTCCTTAGTCATACCAACATACAGTATCACTGATACAACATATGTTTCCTTAGTCATACCGACGTATAGTATCACTGACACAACCTATGTTTCCTTAGTCATACCAACGTACAGTATCACTAATACAACCTATGTTTCCTTAGTCATACCCACGTACAGTATCATTGACACAACCTATGTTTCCTTAGTCATACCCACGTACAGTTTCATAGACACAACCTATGTTTCCTTAGTCATACCCACGTACAGTATCACTGACACAACCTATGTTTCCTTAGTCATACCCACGTATAGTATCACTGACATAACCTATGTTTCCTTAGTCATACCCACTTACAGTATCACTAATACAACCTATGTTTCCTTAGTCATACCCACGTACAGTATCATTTACACAACCTATGTTTCCTTAGTCATACCCACGTACAGTATCACTGATACAACCTATGTTTCCTTAGTCATACCAAGGTACAGTATCACTGATACAACCTATGTTTCCTTAGTCATACCAAGGTACAGTATCATTGACATTACCTATGTTTCCTTAGTCATACCAACGTACAGTATCACTGATACAACCTATGTTTCCTTAGTCATACCAAGGTACAGTATCATTGACATTACCTATGTTTCCTTAGTCATACCCACGTACAGTATCACTAATACAACCTATGTTTCCTTAGTCATACCAAGGTACAGTATCATTGACATTACCTATGTTTCCTTAGTCATACCCACGTACAGTATCACTAATACAACCTATGTTTCCTTAGTCATACCCACGTACAGTATCACTGATACAACCTATGTTTCCTTAGTCATACCAACGTACAGTATCACTGATACAACCTATGTTTCCTTAGTCATACTCACGTACAGTATCACTAATACAACCTATGTTTCCTTAGTAATACCCACGTACAGTATCACTGATAATACCTATGTTTCCTTAGTCATACCAACGTACAGTATCACTGATACTACCTATGTTTCCTTAGTCATACCCACGTACAGTATCACTGATACTACCTATGTTTCCTTAGTCATACCCACGTACAGTATCACTGATACTACCTATGTTTCCTTAGTCATACCCACGTACAGTATCACTAATACAACCTATGTTTCCTTAGTCATACCCACGTACAGTATCACGGATACTACCTATGTTTCCTTAGTCATAGCCACGTACAGTATCACTGACACAACCTTTGTTTCCTTCGTCATACCCACGTACAGTATCACTGATACTACCTATGTTTCCTTAGTCATACCCACGTATAGTATCACTAATACAACCTATGTTTCCTTAGTCATACCCACGTACAGTATCACTGATACTACCTATGTTTCCATAGTCATACCCACGTACAGTATCACTGACACAACCTTTTTTCCTTAGTCATACCCACGTACAGTATCACTAATACAACCTATGTTTCCTTAGTCATACCCACGTACAGTATCACTGACACAACCTATGTTTCCTTAGACATACCCACGTACAGTATCACTGACACAACCTATGTTTCCTTAGTCATACCAACATACAGTATCATTGATACAACCTATGTTTCCTTAGTCATACCAACATACAGTATCACTGACACTACCTATGTTTCCTTAGTCATACCCACGTACAGTATCACTGACACTACCTATGTTTCCTTAGTAATAGCAACATACCATATCACTGACACTAACTATGTTTCCTTAGTCATACCCACGTACAGTTTCACTGACACTACCTATGTTTCCTTAGACATACCCACGTACAGTATCACTGACACAACCTATGTTTCCTTAGTCATACCAACATACAGTATCACTAATACAACCTATGTTTCCTTAGTCATACCCACGTACAGTATCACTGACACAACCTTTGTTTCCTTAGTCATACCCACGTACAGTATCACTAATACAACCTATGTTTACTTAGTCATACCCATGTACAGTATCACTGACACAACCTATGTTTCCTTAGTCATACCCACGTACAGTATCACTGACACAACCTATGTTTCCTTAGTCATACCAACATACAGTATCATTGATACAACCTATGTTTCCTTAGTCATACCAACATACAGTATCACTGACACTACCTATGTTTCCTTAGTCATACCCACGTACAGTATCACTGACACTACCTATGTTTCCTTAGTCATACCAACATACACTATCACTGACATTACCTATGTTTCCTTAGTCATACCCACGTACAGTATCACTGACACTACCTATGTTTCCTTAGTCATACCCACGTACAGTATCACTGACACAACCTATGTTTCCTTAGTCATACCAACATACAGTATCATTGATACAACCTATGTTTCCTTAGTCATACCAACATACAGTATCACTGACACAACCTATGTTTCCTTAGTCATACCAACATACAGTATCACTTATACAACCTATGTTTCCTTAGTCATACCAACGTACAGTATCACTGACACAACCTATGTTTCCTTAGTCATACCCACGTACAGTATCACTGACACAACCTATGTTTCCTTAGTCATACCCACGTACAGTATCACTGACGCAACCTATGTTTCCTTAGTCATACCAACATACAGTATCACTGACACAACCTATGTTTCCTTAGTCATACCCACGTACAGTATCACTGACTCAACCTATGTTTCCTTAGTCATACCAATGTACAGTATCACTGACACAACCTATGTTTCCTTAGTCATACCCACGTACAGTATCACTGACACAACCTATGTTTCCTTAGTCATACCAACATACAGTATCATTGATATTACCTATGTTTCCTTAGTCATACCAACATACAGTATCACTGACACTACCTATGTTTCCTTAGTCATACCCACGTACAGTATCACTGACACAACCTATGTTTCCTTAGTCATACCAACATACAGTATCATTGATACAACCTATGTTTCCTTAGTCATACCAACATACAGTATCACTGACACAACCTATGTTTCCTTAGTCATACCAACATACAGTATCATTGATACAACCTATGTTTCCTTAGTCATACCCACGTACAGTATCACTGACACAACCTATGTTTCCTTAATCATACCAACATACAGTATCATTGATACAACCTATGTTTCCTTAGTCATACCAACATACAGTATCACTGACACAACCTATGTTTCCTTAGTCATACCAACATACAGTATCACTGACACAACCTTTGTTTCCTTAGTCATACCAACATACAGTATCACTGACACAACCTATGTTTCCTTAGTCATACCAACATACAGTATCACTGACACAACCTATGTTTCCTTAGTCATACCCACGTACAGTATCACTGACATAACCTATGTTTCCTTAGTCATACCAAGATACAGTATCACTGACGCAACCTATGTTTCCTTAGTCATACCCACGTACAGTATCACTGACATAACCTATGTTTCCTTAGTCATACCAACATACAGTATCACTGACGCAACCTATGTTTCCTTAGTCATACCCACGTACAGTATCACTGATACAACCTATGTTTCCTTAGTCATACCCACGTACAGTATCACTGATACAACCTATGTTTCCTTAGTCATACCCACGTACAGTATCACTGATACAACCTATGTTTCCTTAGTCATACCCACGTACAGTATCACTGATACAACCTATGTTTCCTTAGTCATACCCACGTATAGTATCACTGATACAACCTATGTTTCCTTAGTCATACCAAGTTACAGTATCATTGACATTACCTATGTTTCCTTAGTCATACCCACATACAGTATCACTGATACAACCTATGTTTCCTTAATCATACCAACGTACAGTATCATTGACACTACCTATGTTTCCTTAGTCATACCAACGTATAGTATCACTGACACAACCTATGTTTCCTTAGTCATACGAACGTATAGTATCACTGATACAACCTATGTTTCCTTAGTCATACCAACGTACAGTATCACTGATACAACATATGTTTCCTTAGTCATACCAACATACAGTATCACTGATACAACATAATTTTCCTTAGTCATACCGACGTATAGTATCACTGACACAACCTATGTTTCCTTAGTCATACCAACGTACAGTATCACTAATACAACCTATGTTTCCTTAGTCATACCCACGTACAGTATCATTGACACAACCTATGTTTCCTTAGTCATACCCACGTACAGTTTCATAGACACAACCTATGTTTCCTTAGTCATACCCACGTACAGTATCACTGACACAACCTATGTTTCCTTAGTCATACCCACGTATAGTATCACTGACATAACCTATGTTTCCTTAGTCATACCCACGTACAGTATCACTAATACAACCTATGTTTCCTTAGTCATACCCACGTACAGTATCATTTACACAACCTATGTTTCCTTAGTCATACCCACGTACAGTATCACTGATACAACCTATGTTTCCTTAGTCATACCAAGGTACAGTATCACTGATACAACCTATGTTTCCTTAGTCATACCAAGGTACAGTATCATTGACATTACCTATGTTTCCTTAGTCGTACCAACGTACAGTATCACTGATACAACCTATGTTTCCTTAGTCATACCAAGGTACAGTATCATTGACATTACCTATGTTTCCTTAGTCATACCCACGTACAGTATCACTAATACAACCTATGTTTCCTTAGTCATACCAAGGTACAGTATCATTGACATTACCTATGTTTCCTTAGTCATACCCACGTACAGTATCACTAATACAACCTATGTTTCCTTAGTCATACCCACGTACAGTATCACTGATACAACCTATGTTTCCTTAGTCATACCAACGTACAGTATCACTGATACAACCTATGTTTCCTTAGTCATACTCACGTACAGTATCACTAATACAACCTATGTTTCCTTAGTAATACCCACGTACAGTATCACTGATAATACCTATGTTTCCTTAGTCATACCAACGTACAGTATCACTGATACTACCTATGTTTCCTTAGTCATACCCACGTACAGTATCACTGATACTACCTATGTTTCCTTAGTCATACCCACGTACAGTATCACTGATACTACCTATGTTTCCTTAGTCATACCCACGTACAGTATCACTAATACAACCTATGTTTCCTTAGTCATACCCACGTACAGTATCACGGATACTACCTATGTTTCCTTAGTCATAGCCACGTACAGTATCACTGACACAACCTTTGTTTCCTTCGTCATACCCACGTACAGTATCACTGATACTACCTATGTTTCCTTAGTCATACCCACGTATAGTATCACTAATACAACCTATGTTTCCTTAGTCATACCCACGTACAGTATCACTGATACTACCTATGTTTCCATAGTCATACCCACGTACAGTATCACTGACACAACCTTTTTTCCTTAGTCATACCCACGTACAGTATCACTAATACAACCTATGTTTCCTTAGTCATACCCACGTACAGTATCACTGACACAACCTATGTTTCCTTAGACATACCCACGTACAGTATCACTGACACAACCTATGTTTCCTTAGTCATACCAACATACAGTATCATTGATACAACCTATGTTTCCTTAGTCATACCAACATACAGTATCACTGACACTACCTATGTTTCCTTAGTCATACCCACGTACAGTATCACTGACACTACCTATGTTTCCTTAGTAATAGCAACATACCATATCACTGACACTAACTATGTTTCCTTAGTCATACCCACGTACAGTTTCACTGACACTACCTATGTTTCCTTAGACATACCCACGTACAGTATCACTGACACAACCTATGTTTCCTTAGTCATACCAACATACAGTATCACTAATACAACCTATGTTTCCTTAGTCATACCCACGTACAGTATCACTGACACAACCTTTGTTTCCTTAGTCATACCCACGTACAGTATCACTGACACAACCTTTGTTTCCTTAGACATACCCACGTACAGTATCACTGACACAACCTTTGTTTCCTTAGTCATACCCACGTACAGTATCACTGACACAACCTTTGTTTCCTTAGACATACCCACGTACAGTATCACTGACACAACCTTTGTTTCCTTAGTCATACCCACGTACAGTATCACTGACACAACCTTTGTTTCCTTAGACATACCCACGTACAGTATCACTGACACAACCTATGTTTCCTTAGTCATACCAACATACAGTATCACTAATACAACCTATGTTTCCTTAGTCATACCCACGTACAGTATCACTGACACAACCTTTGTTTCCTTAGTCATACCCACGTACAGTATCACTAATACAACCTATGTTTACTTAGTCATACCCATGTACAGTATCACTGACACAACCTATGTTTCCTTAGTCATACCCACGTACAGTATCACTGACACAACCTATGTTTCCTTAGTCATACCAACATACAGTATCATTGATACAACCTATGTTTCCTTAGTCATACCAACATACAGTATCACTGACACTACCTATGTTTCCTTAGTCATACCCACGTACAGTATCACTGACACTACCTATGTTTCCTTAGTCATACCAACATACACTATCACTGACATTACCTATGTTTCCTTAGTCATACCCACGTACAGTATCACTGACACTACCTATGTTTCCTTAGTCATACCCACGTACAGTATCACTGACACAACCTATGTTTCCTTAGTCATACCAACATACAGTATCATTGATACAACCTATGTTTCCTTAGTCATACCAACATACAGTATCACTGACACAACCTATGTTTCCTTAGTCATACCAACATACAGTATCACTTATACAACCTATGTTTCCTTAGTCATACCAACGTACAGTATCACTGACACAACCTATGTTTCCTTAGTCATACCCACGTACAGTATCACTGACACAACCTATGTTTCCTTAGTCATACCCACGTACAGTATCACTGACGCAACCTATGTTTCCTTAGTCATACCAACATACAGTATCACTGACACAACCTATGTTTCCTTAGTCATACCCACGTACAGTATCACTGACTCAACCTATGTTTCCTTAGTCATACCAATGTACAGTATCACTGACACAACCTATGTTTCCTTAGTCATACCCACGTACAGTATCACTGACACAACCTATGTTTCCTTAGTCATACCAACATACAGTATCATTGATATTACCTATGTTTCCTTAGTCATACCAACATACAGTATCACTGACACTACCTATGTTTCCTTAGTCATACCCACGTACAGTATCACTGACACAACCTATGTTTCCTTAGTCATACCAACATACAGTATCATTGATACAACCTATGTTTCCTTAGTCATACCAACATACAGTATCACTGACACAACCTATGTTTCCTTAGTCATACCAACATACAGTATCATTGATACAACCTATGTTTCCTTAGTCATACCCACGTACAGTATCACTGACACAACCTATGTTTCCTTAATCATACCAACATACAGTATCATTGATACAACCTATGTTTCCTTAGTCATACCAACATACAGTATCACTGACACAACCTATGTTTCCTTAGTCATACCAACATACAGTATCACTGACACAACCTATGTTTCCTTAGTCATACCAACATACAGTATCACTGACACAACCTATGTTTCCTTAGTCATACCAACATACAGTATCACTGACACAACCTATGTTTCCTTAGTCATACCCACGTACAGTATCACTGACATAACCTATGTTTCCTTAGTCATACCAAGATACAGTATCACTGACGCAACCTATGTTTCCTTAGTCATACCCACGTACAGTATCACTGACATAACCTATGTTTCCTTAGTCATACCAACATACAGTATCACTGACGCAACCTATGTTTCCTTAGTCATACCCACGTACAGTATCACTGACACAACCTATGTTTCCTTAGTCATACCAACATACAGTATCACTGACACAACCTGTTTCCTTAGTCATACCAACATACAGTATCACTGACACAACCTATGTTTCCTTAGTCATACCCACGTACAGTATCACTGACACAACCTATGTTTCCTTAGTCATACCAACATACAGTATCACTGACACAACCTATGTTTCCTTAGTCATACCCACGTACAGTATCACTGACATAACCTATGTTTCCTTAGTCATACCAACATACAGTATCACTGACACAAACTTTTTCCTTAGTCATACCCACGTACAGTATCACTGACATAACCTATGTTTCCTTAGTCATACCAACATACAGTATCACTGACACAACCTGTTTCCTTAGTCATACCCACGTACAGTATCACTGATACAACCTATGTTTCCTTAGTCATACCAACGTACAGTATCACTGACATAACCTATGTTTCCTTATTCATACCAACATACAGTATCACTGACATAACCTATGTTTCCTTAGTCATACCAACATACAGTATCACTGACATAACCTATGTTTCCTTATTCATACCAACATACAGTATCACTGACATAACCTATGTTTCCTTAGTCATACCCACGTACAGTATCACTGACACAACCTATGTTTCCTTATTCATACCAACATACAGTATCACTGACACAACCTGTTTCCTTAGTCATACCCACGTACAGTATCACTGACATAACCTATGTTTCCTTAGTCATACCAACGTACAGTATCATTTATACAACCTATGTTTCCTTAGTCATACCAACATACAGTATCACTGATACAACCTATGTTTCCTTAGTCATACCAATGCACAGTATCACTGACACAACCTGTTTCCTTAGTCATACCCACGTACAGTATCACTGACATAACCTATGTTTCCTTAGTCATACCAACGTACAGTATCATTTATACAACCTATGTTTCCTTAGTCATACCAACATACAGTATCACTGATACAACCTATGTTTCCTTAGTCATACCAACATACAGTATCACTGACACAACCTGTTTCCTTAGTCATACCCACGTACAGTATCACTGACATAACCTATGTTTCCTTAGTCATACCCACGTACAGTATCACTGACACAACCTGTTTCCTTAGTCATACCAACATACAGTATCACTGATACAACCTATGTTTCCTTAGTCATACCCACATACAGTATCACTGATACAACCTATGTTTCCTTAGTCATACCAACGTACAGTATCACTGATACAACCTATGTTTCCTTAGTCATACCAACACACAGTATCACTGACACAACCTATGTTTCCTTAGTCAAACCAACGTACAGTATCACTGATACAACATATGTTTCCTTAGTCATTACAACATACAGTATCACTGATACAACATATGTTTCCTTAGTCATACCAACGTACAGTATCACTGATACAACCTATGTTTCCTTAGTCATACCCACGTACAGTATCACTGATACAACCTATGTTTCCTTAGTCATACCCACGTACAGTATCACTGATACAACCTATGTTTCCTTAGTCATTACAACATACAGTATCACTGATACAACATATGTTTCCTTAGTCATTACAACATACAGTATCACTGATACAACATATGTTTCCTTAGTCATTACAACATACAGTATCACTGATACAACCTATGTTTCCTTAGTCATTACAACATACAGTATCACTGATACAACCTATGTTTCCTTAGTCATTACAACATACAGTATCACTGATACAACATATGTTTCCTTAGTCATTACAACATACAGTATCACTGATACAACATATGTTTCCTTAGTCATACCAACGTACAGTATCACTGATACAACCTATGTTTCCTTAGTCATACCCACGTACAGTATCACTGATACAACCTATGTTTCCTTAGTCATACCCACGTACAGTATCACTGATACAACCTATGTTTCCTTAGTCATACCCACGTACAGTATCACTGATACAACCTATGTTTCCTTAGTCATACCCACGTATAGTATCACTGATACAACCTATGTTTCCTTAGTCATACCAAGTTACAGTATCATTGACATTACCTATGTTTCCTTAGTCATACCCACGTACAGTATCACTGATACAACCTATGTTTCCTTAATCATACCAACGTACAGTATCATTGACACTACCTATGTTTCCTTAGTCATACCAACGTATAGTATCACTGACACAACCTATGTTTCCTTAGTCATACGAACGTATAGTATCACTGATACAACCTATGTTTCCTTAGTCATACCAACGTACAGTATCACTGATACAACATATGTTTCCTTAGTCATACCAACATACAGTATCACTGATACAACATATGTTTCCTTAGTCATACCGACGTATAGTATCACTGACACAACCTATGTTTCCTTAGTCATACCAACGTACAGTATCACTAATACAACCTATGTTTCCTTAGTCATACCCACGTACAGTATCATTGACACAACCTATGTTTCCTTAGTCATACCCACGTACAGTTTCATAGACACAACCTATGTTTCCTTAGTCATACCCACGTACAGTATCACTGACACAACCTATGTTTCCTTAGTCATACCCACGTATAGTATCACTGACATAACCTATGTTTCCTTAGTCATACCCACGTACAGTATCACTAATACAACCTATGTTTCCTTAGTCATACCCACGTACAGTATCATTTACACAACCTATGTTTCCTTAGTCATACCCACGTACAGTATCACTGATACAACCTATGTTTCCTTAGTCATACCAAGGTACAGTATCACTGATACAACCTATGTTTCCTTAGTCATACCAAGGTACAGTATCATTGACATTACCTATGTTTCCTTAGTCATACCCACGTACAGTATCACTAATACAACCTATGTTTCCTTAGTCATACCAAGGTACAGTATCATTGACATTACCTATGTTTCCTTAGTCATACCCACGTACAGTATCACTGACATAACCTATGTTTCCTTAGTCATACCCACGTACAGTATCACTGACACAACCTATGTTTCCTTAGTCATACCCACGTACAGTATCACTAATACAACCTATGTTTCCTTAGTCATACCCACATACAGTATCACTGATACAACCTATGTTTCCTTAGTCATAACCACGTACAGTATCACTGATACAACCCATGTTTCCTTAGTCATACCCACGTACAGTATCACTGATACAACCTATGTTTCCTTAGTCATACCCACGTACAGTATCACTAATACTACCTATGTTTCCTTAGTCATACCCACGTACAGTATCACTGACATAACCTATGTTTCCTTAGTCATACCCACGTACAGTATCCTAATACAACCTATGTTTCCTTAGTCATACCCCCGTACAGTATCACTGATACAACCCATGTTTCCTTAGTCATACCCACGTACAGTATCACTGATACAACCTATGTTTCCTTAGTCATACCCACGTACAGTATCACAAATACTACCTATGTTTCCTTAGTCATACCCACGTACAGTATCACTGACATAACCTATGTTTCCTTGGTCATACCCACGTACAGTATCACTAATACAACCTATGTTTCCTTAGTCATACCCACGTACAGTATCACTGATACTACCTATGTTTCCTTAGTCATACCCACGTACAGTATCACTAATACAACCTATGTTTCCTTAGTCATACCCACGTACAGTATCACTGATACTACCTATGTTTCCTTAGTCATACCCACGTACAGTATCACTAATACAACCTATGTTTCCTTAGTCATACCCCCGTACAGTATCACTGATACTACCTATGTTTCCTTAGTCATACCCACGTACAGTATCACTAATACAACCTATGTTTCCTTAGTCATACCCACGTACAGTATCAATGATACTACCTATGTTTCCTTAGTCATACCCACGTACAGTATCACTAATACAACCTATGTTTCCTTAGTCATACCCACGTACAGTATCAATGATACGACCTATGTTTCCTTAGTCATACCCACGTACAGTATCAATGATACAACCTATGTTTCCTTAGTCATACCAACGTACAGTATCATTGACACAACCTATGTTTCCTTAGTCATACCAATGTACAGTATCAATGATACAACCTATGTTTCCTTAGTCATACCCACGTACAGTATCAATGATACTACCTATGTTTCCTTAGTCATACCCACGTACAGTATCAATGATACAACCTAGGTTTCCTTAGTCATACCCACATACAGTATCAATGATACTACCTATGTTTTCTTAGTCATACCCACGTACAGTATCACTAATACAACCTATGTTTCCTGAGTCATACCCACGTACAGTATCACTAATACAACCTATGTTTCCTTAGTCATACCAACGTACAGTATCACTGATACAACCTATGTTTCCTTAGTCATAACCACGTACAGTATCATTAATACAACCTATGTTTCATTAATCATACCAACGTACAGTATCACTGACACAACCTATGTTTCCTTAGTCATAACCACGTACAGTATCACTGATACAACCTATGTTTCCTTAGTCATACCAACGTATAGTATCACTGATACAACCTATGTTTCCTTAGTCATACCAACGTATAGTATCACTGATACAACCTATGTTTCCTTAGTCATACCAACGTACAGTATCACTGATACAACCTATGTTTCCTTAGTCATACCAACGTAGAGTATCACTGATACAACCTATGTTTCCTTAGTCATACCAACGTACACTATCACTGATACAACCTATGTTTCCTTAGTCATACCAACGTATAGTATCACTGATACAACTTATGTTTCCTTAGTCATACCAACGTACAGTATCACTGATACAACCTATGTTTCCTTAGTCATACCAACGTATAGTATCACTGATACAACCTATGTTTCCTTAGTCATACCAACGTACAGTATCACTGATACATCCTATGTTTCCTTAGTCATACCAACGTATAGTATCACTGATACAACCTATGTTTCCTTAGTCATACCAACGTACAGTATCACTGATACATCCTATGTTTCCTTAGTCATACCAACGTACAGTATCACTGATACAACCTATGTTTCCTTAGTCATACCAACGTACAGTATCACTGATACAACCTATGTTTCCTTAGTCATACCAACGTACAGTATCACTGATACAACCTATGTTTCCTTAGTCATACCAACGTACAGTATCACTGATACATCCTATGTTTCCTTAGTCATACCAACGTACAGTATCACTGATACAACCTATGTTTCCTTAGTCATACCAACGTACAGTATCACTGATACATCCTATGTTTCCTTAGTCATACCAACGTACAGTATCACTGATACAACCTATGTTTCCTTAGTCATACCAACGTACAGTATCACTGATACATCCTATGTTTCCTTAGTCATACCAACGTACAGTATCACTGATACATCCTATGTTTCCTTAGTCATACCAACGTACAGTATCACTGATACATCCTATGTTTCCTTAGTCATACCAACGTACAGTATCACTGATACAACCTATGTTTCCTTAGTCATACCAACGTACAGTATCACTGATACAACCTATGTTTCCATAGTCATACCAACGTACAGTATCACTGATACATCCTATGTTTCCTTAGTCATACCAACGTACAGTATCACTGATACAACCTATGTTTCCTTAGTCATACCAACGTACACTATCACTGATACATCCTATGTTTCCTTAGTCATACCAACGTACAGTATCACTGATACAACCTATGTTTCCTTAGTCATACCAACGTATAGTATCACTGATACATCCTATGTTTCCTTAGTCATACCAACGTATAGTATCACTGATACATCCTATGTTTCCTTAGTCATACCAACGTATAGTATCACTGATACATCCTATGTTTCCTTAGTCATACCAACGTATAGTATCACTGATACATCCTATGTTTCCTTAGTCATACCAACGTACAGTATCACTGACACAACCTATGTTTCCTTAGTCATACCAACGTATAGTATCACTGATACATCCTATGTTTCCTTAGTCATACCAACGTATAGTATCACTGATACATCCTATGTTTCCTTAGTCATACCAACGTATAGTATCACTGATACATCCTATGTTTCCTTAGTCATACCAACGTATAGTATCACTGATACATCCTATGTTTCCTTAGTCATACCAACGTATAGTATCACTGATACATCCTATGTTTCCTTAGTCATACCAACGTATAGTATCACTGATACATCCTATGTTTCCTTAGTCATACCAACGTATAGTATCACTGATACATCCTATGTTTCCTTAGTCATACCAACGTATAGTATCACTGATACATCCTATGTTTCCTTAGTCATACCAACGTATAGTATCACTGATACATCCTATGTTTCCTTAGTCATACCAACGTACAGTATCACTGATACATCCTATGTTTCCTTAGTCATACCAACGTATAGTATCACTGATACATCCTATGTTTCCTTAGTCATACCAACGTATAGTATCACTGATACAACCTATGTTTCCTTAGTCATACCAACGTATAGTATCACTGATACAACCTATGTTTCCTTAGTCATACCAACGTATAGTATCACTGATACATCCTATGTTTCCTTAGTCATACCAACGTACAGTATCACTGATACATCCTATGTTTCCTTAGTCATACCAACGTACAGTATCACTGATACAACCTATGTTTCCTTAGTCATACCAACATACAGTATCACTGATACAACCTATGTTTCCTTAGTCATACCAACATACAGTATCACTGATACAACCTATGTTTCCTTAGTCATACCAACGTACAGTATCACTGACACAACCTATGTTTCCTTAGTCATACCAACATACAGTATCACTGATACATCCTATGTTTCCTTAGTCATACCAACATACAGTATCACTGATACAACCTATGTTTCCTTAGTCATACCAACGTACAGTATCACTGATACTACCTACGTTTCCTTAGTCATACCAACATACAGTATCACTGATACAACCTATGTTTCCTTAGTCATACCAACATACAGTATCACTGATACAACCTATGTTTCCTTAGTCATACCAACGTACAGTATCACTGACACAACCTATGTTTCCTTAGTCATACCCACGTACAGTATCACTGATACATCCTATGTTTCCTTAGTCATACCAACGTACAGTATCCCTGACACAACCTATGTTTCCTTAGTCATACCAACGTACAGTATCACTGATACTACCTATGTTTCCTTAGTCATACCAACGTACAGTATCACTGATACATCCTATGTTTCCTTAGTCATACCAACGTACAGTATCACTGATACAACCTATGTTTCCTTAGTCATACCAACGTACAGTATCACTGATACTACCTATGTTTCCTTAGTCATACCAACGTACAGTATCACTGATACTACCTACGTTTCCTTAGTCATACCAACGTACAGTATCACTGATACTACCTATGTTTCCTTTGTCATACCAACGTACAGTATCACTGATACTACCTACGTTTCCTTAGTCATACCAACGTACAGTATCACTGATACTACCTACGTTTCCTTAGTCATACCAACGTACAGTATCACTGATACTACCTATGTTTCCTTAGTCATACCAACGTACAGTATCACTGATACTACCTATGTTTCCTTAGTCATACCAACGTACAGTATCACTGACACTACCTACGTTTCCTTAGTCATACCAACGTACAGTATCACTGATACATCCTATGCTTCCTTAGTCATACCAACATACAGTATCACTGACACTACCTATGTTTCCTTAGTCATACCAACATACAGTATCACTGACACTAGCTATGTTTCCTTAGTCATACCAACATACAGTATCACTGACACTACCTACGTTTCCTTAGTCATACCAACGTACAGTATCACTGATACTACCTACGTTTCCTTAGTCATACCAACATACAGTATCACTGACACAACCTATGTTTCCTTAGTCATACCAACATACAGTATCCTTGATACAACCTATGTTTCCTTAGTCATACCAACATACAGTATCACTGACACAACCTATGTTTCGTTAGTCATACCAACGTACAGTCTCACTGATACAACCTATGTTTCCTTAGTCATACCAACGTACAGTATCACTGACACAACCTATGTTTCCTTAGTCATACCAACATACAGTATCACTGATACATCCTATGTTTCCTTAGTCATACCAACGTACAGTATCACTGACACAACCTATGTTTCCTTAGTCATACCAACATACAGTATCACTGATACATCCTATGTTTCCTTAGTCATACCAACATACAGTATCACTGATACAACCTATGTTTCCTTAGTCATACCAACATACAGTATCACTGATACAACCTATGTTTCCTTAGTCATACCAACATACAGTATCACTGATACATCCTATGTTTCCTTAGTCATACCAACGTACAGTATCACTGATACATCCTATGTTTCCTTAGTCATACCAACATACAGTATCACTGATACATCCTATGTTTCCTTAGTCATACCAACATACAGTATCACTGATACAACATATGTTTCCTTAGTCATACCAACATACAGTATCACTGATACATCCTATGTTTCCTTAGTCATACCAACATACAGTATCACTGATACAACCTATGTTTCCTTAGTCATACCAACATACAGTATCACTGATACATCCTATGTTTCCTTAGTCATACCAACGTACAGTATCACTGACACAACCTATGTTTCCTTAGTCATACCAACGTACAGTATCACTGATACAACCTATGTTTCCTTAGTCATACCAACGTATAGTATCACTGATACAACCTATGTTTCCTTAGTCATACCAACATACAGTATCACTGATACAACCTATGTTTCCTTAGTCATACCAACGTACAGTATCACTGATACAACCTATGTTTCCTTAGTCATACCAACATACAGTATCACTGATACAACCTATGTTTCCTTAGTCATACCAACATACAGTATCACTGATACAACCTTTGTTTCCTTAGTCATACCAACATACAGTATCACTGATACATCCTATGTTTCCTTAGTCATACCAACGTACAGTATCACTGATACATCCTATGTTTCCTTAGTCATACCAACGTACAGTATCACTGATACAACCTATGTTTCCTTAGTCATACCAACATACAGTATCACTGACACAACCTATGTTTCCTTAGTCATACCAACATACAGTATCACTGACACAACCTATGTTTCCTTAGTCATACCAACGTACAGTATCACTGATACAACCTATGTTTCCTTAGTCATACCAACGTACAGTATCACTGACACAACCTATGTTTCCTTAGTCATACCAACATACAGTATCCTTGATACAACCTATGTTTCCTTAGTCATACCAACATACAGTATCACTGACACAACCTATGTTTCGTTAGTCATACCAACGTACAGTATCACTGATACTACCTATGTTTCCTTAGTCATACCAACGTACAGTATCACTGATACAACCTATGTTTCCTTAGTCATACCAACATACAGTATCCTTGATACAACCTATGTTTCCTTAGTCATACCAACGTACAGTATCACTGACACAACCTATGTTTCGTTAGTCATACCAACGTACAGTATCACTGATACTACCTACGTTTCCTTAGTCATACCAACGTACAGTATCACTGATACTACCTATGTTTCCTTAGTCATACCAAAGTACAGTATCACTGACACAACCTATGTTTCTTTAGTCATACCAACGTACAGTATCACTGACACAACCTATGTTTCCTTAATCATATCCACGTACAGTATCACTGACACAACCTATGTTTCCTTAATCATATCCACGTACAGTATCACTGATACTACCTATGTTTCCTTAATCATACCCACGTACAGTATCACTGACACAACCTATGTTTCCTTACTCATATCCACGTACAGTATCACTGATACCACCTATGTTTCCTTAATCATACCCACGTACAGTATCACTAATACAACCTATGTTTCCTTAGTCATACCCACGTACAGTATCACTGATACAACCTATGTTTCCTTAGTCATACCAACGTACAGTATCACTGATACAACCTATGTTTCCTTAGTCATACTCACGTACAGTATCACTAATACAACCTATGTTTCCTTAGTAATACCCACGTACAGTATCACTGATAATACCTATGTTTCCTTAGTCATACCAACGTACAGTATCACTGATACTACCTATGTTTCCTTAGTCATACCCACGTACAGTATCACTGATACTACCTATGTTTCCTTAGTCATACCCACGTACAGTATCACTGATACTACCTATGTTTCCTTAGTCATACCCACGTACAGTATCACTAATACAACCTATGTTTCCTTAGTCATACCCACGTACAGTATCAGGGATACTACCTATGTTTCCTTAGTCATACCCACGTACAGTATCACTGACACAACCTTTGTTTCCTTCGTCATACCCACGTACAGTATCACTGATACTACCTATGTTTCCTTAGTCATACCCACGTATAGTATCACTAATACAACCTATGTTTCCTTAGTCATACCCACGTACAGTATCACTGATACTACCTATGTTTCCATAGTCATACCCACGTACAGTATCACTGACACAACCTTTTTTCCTTAGTCATACCCACGTACAGTATCACTAATACAACCTATGTTTCCTTAGTCATACCCACGTACAGTATCACTGACACAACCTATGTTTCCTTAGACATACCCACGTACAGTATCACTGACACAACCTATGTTTCCTTAGTCATACCAACATACAGTATCATTGATACAACCTATGTTTCCTTAGTCATACCAACATACAGTATCACTGACACTACCTATGTTTCCTTAGTCATACCAACATACAGTATCACTGACACTACCTATGTTTCCTTAGTCATACCAACATACAGTATCATTGATACAACCTATGTTTCCTTAGTCATACCAACATACAGTATCACTGACACTACCTATGTTTCCTTAGACATACCCACGTACAGTATCACTGACACAACCTATGTTTCCTTAGTCATACCAACATACAGTATCATTGATACAACCTATGTTTCCTTAGTCATACCAACATACAGTATCACTGACACTACCTATGTTTCCTTAGTCATACCCACGTACAGTTTCACTGACACTACCTATGTTTCCTTAGACATACCCACGTACAGTATCACTGACACAACCTATGTTTCCTTAGTCATACCAACATACAGTATCACTAATACAACCTATGTTTCCTTAGTCATACCCACGTACAGTATCACTGACACAACCTTTGTTTCCTTAGTCATACCCACGTACAGTATCACTAATACAACCTATGTTTACTTAGTCATACCCATGTACAGTATCACTGACACAACCTATGTTTCCTTAGTCATACCCACGTACAGTATCACTGACACAACCTATGTTTCCTTAGTCATACCAACATACAGTATCATTGATACAACCTATGTTTCCTTAGTCATACCAACATACAGTATCACTGACACTACCTATGTTTCCTTAGTCATACCCACGTACAGTATCACTGACACTACCTATGTTTCCTTAGTCATACCAACATACAGTATCACTGACATTACCTATGTTTCCTTAGTCATACCCACGTACAGTATCACTGACACTACCTATGTTTCCTTAGTCATACCCACGTACAGTATCACTGACACAACCTATGTTTCCTTAGTCATACCAACATACAGTATCATTGATACAACCTATGTTTCCTTAGTCATACCAACATACAGTATCACTGACACAACCTATGTTTCCTTAGTCATACCAACATACAGTATCACTTTACAACCTATGTTTCCTTAGTCATACCAACGTACAGTATCACTGACACAACCTATGTTTCCTTAGTCATACCCACGTACAGTATCACTGACACAACCTATGTTTCCTTAGTCATACCCACGTACAGTATCACTGACGCAACCTATGTTTCCTTAGTCATACCAACATACAGTATCACTGACACAACCTATGTTTCCTTAGTCATACCCACGTACAGTATCACTGACTCAACCTATGTTTCCTTAGTCATACCAACATACAGTATCACTGACACAACCTATGTTTCCTTAGTCATACCAACATACAGTATCACTGACACAACCTATGTTTCCTTAGTCATACCAATGTACAGTATCACTGACACAACCTATGTTTCCTTAGTCATACCCACGTACAGTATCACTGACACAACCTATGTTTCCTTAGTCATACCAACATACAGTATCATTGATATTACCTATGTTTCCTTAGTCATACCAACATACAGTATCACTGACACTACCTATGTTTCCTTAGTCATACCCACGTACAGTATCACTGACACAACCTATGTTTCCTTAGTCATACCAACATACAGTATCATTGATACAACCTATGTTTCCTTAGTCATACCAACATACAGTATCACTGACACAACCTATGTTTCCTTAGTCATACCAACATACAGTATCATTGATACAACCTATGTTTCCTTAGTCATACCCACGTACAGTATCACTGACACAACCTATGTTTCCTTAGTCATACCAACATACAGTATCATTGATACAACCTATGTTTCCTTAGTCATACCAACATACAGTATCACTGACACAACCTATGTTTCCTTAGTCATACCAACATACAGTATCACTGACACAACCTATGTTTCCTTAGTCATACCAACATACAGTATCACTGACACAACCTATGTTTCCTTAGTCATACCAACATACAGTATCACTGACACAACCTATGTTTCCTTAGTCATACCCACGTACAGTATCACTGACATAACCTATGTTTCCTTAGTCATACCAACATACAGTATCACTGACGCAACCTATGTTTCCTTAGTCATACCCACGTACAGTATCACTGACATAACCTATGTTTCCTTAGTCATACCAACATACAGTATCACTGACGCAACCTATGTTTCCTTAGTCATACCAACATACAGTATCACTGACGCAACCTATGTTTCCTTAGTCATACCCACGTACAGTATCACTGACATAACCTATGTTTCCTTAGTCATACCCACGTACAGTATCACTGACACAACCTATGTTTCCTTAGTCATACCAACATACAGTATCACTGACACAACCAATGTTTCCTTAGTCATACCAACATACAGTATCACTGACACAACCTGTTTCCTTAGTCATACCCACGTACAGTATCACTGACATAACCTATGTTTCCTTAGTCATACCAACATACAGTATCACTGACACAACCTGTTTCCTTAGTCATACCCACGTACAGTATCACTGACACAACCTATGTTTCCTTAGTCATACCCACGTACAGTATCACTGACATAACCTATGTTTCCTTAGTCATACCAACATACAGTATCACTGACACAACCTGTTTCCTTAGTCATACCCACGTACAGTATCACTGACATAACCTGTTTCCTTAGTCATACCAACATACAGTATCACTGACACAACCTGTTTCCTTAGTCATACCAACATACAGTATCACTGACATAACCTGTTTCCTTAGTCATACCCACGTACAGTATCACTGACACAACCTGTTTCCTTAGTCATACCCACGTACAGTATCACTGACACAACCTGTTTCCTTAGTCATACCCACATACAGTATCACTGACACAACCTGTTTCCTTAGTCATACCCACGTACAGTATCACTGACACAACCTGTTTCCTTAGTCATACCAACATACAGTATCACTGACACAACCTGTTTCCTTAGTCATACCAACATACAGTATCACTGACACAACCTGTTTCCTTAGTCATACCCACGTACAGTATCACTGACACAACCTGTTTCCTTAGTCATACCCACGTACAGTATCACTGACACAACCTGTTTCCTTAGTCATACCAACATACAGTATCACTGACACAACCTGTTTCCTTAGTCATACCAACATACAGTATCACTGACACAACCTGTTTCCTTAGTCATACCCACGTACAGTATCACTGACACAACCTGTTTCCTTAGTCATACCAACATACAGTATCACTGACACAACCTGTTTCCTTAGTCATACCAACATACAGTATCACTGACACAACCTGTTTCCTTAGTCATACCCACGTACAGTATCACTGACACAACCTGTTTCCTTAGTCATACCCACGTACAGTATCACTGACACAACCTGTTTCCTTAGTCATACCCACGTACAGTATCACTGACACAACCTGTTTCCTTAGTCATACCAACATACAGTATCACTGACATAACCTGTTTCCTTAGTCATACCCACGTACAGTATCACTGACACAACCTGTTTCCTTAGTCATACCAACATACAGTATCACTGACACAACCTGTTTCCTTAGTCATACCCACGTACAGTATCACTGACACAACCTGTTTCCTTAGTCATACCCACGTACAGTATCACTGACATAACCTATGTTTCCTTATTCATACCAACATACAGTATCACTGACATAACCTATGTTTCCTTAGTCATACCAACATACAGTATCACTGACACAACCTGTTTCCTTAGTCATACCAACATACAGTATCACTGACATAACCTATGTTTCCTTATTCATACCAACATACAGTATCACTGACACAACCTATGTTTCCTTATTCATACCAACATACAGTATCACTGACACAACCTGTTTCCTTAGTCATACCCACGTACAGTATCACTGACATAACCTATGTTTCCTTAGTCATACCAACGTACAGTATCATTTAACAACCTATGTATCCTTAGTCATACCAACATACAGTATCACTGATACAACCTATGTTTCCTTAGTCATACCAATGCACAGTATCACTGACACAACCTGTTTCCTTAGTCATACCCACGTACAGTATCACTGACATAACCTATGTTTCCTTAGTCATCCCAACGTACAGTATCATTTATACAACCTATGTTTCCTTAGTCATACCAACATACAGTATCACTGATACAACCTATGTTTCCTTAGTCATACCAACATACAGTATCACTGACACAACCTGTTTCCTTAGTCATACCCACGTACAGTATCACTGACATAACCTATGTTTCCTTAGTCATACCCACATACAGTATCACTGACACAACCTGTTTCCTTAGTCATACCAACATACAGTATCACTGATACAACCTATGTTTCCTTAGTCATACCCACATACAGTATCACTGATACAACCTATGTTTCCTTAGTCATACCAACGTACAGTATCACTGATACAACCTATGTTTCCTTAGTCATACCAACATACAGTATCACTGACACAACCTATGTTTCCTTAGTCATACCAACATACAGTATCACTGACACAACCTATGTTTCCTTAGTCATACCAACAGACAGTATCATTGATACAACCTATGTTTCGTTAGTCATACCAACAAACAGTATCACTGACACAACCTATGTTTCCTTAGTCATACCAACATACAGTATCACTGACACAACCTGTTTCCTTAGTCATACCAACATACATTATCACTGACACAACCTGTTTCCTTAGTCATACCCACGTACAGTATCACTCACACAACCTGTTTCCTTAGTCATACCCACGTACAGTAACACTGACACAACCTATGTTTCCTTAGTCATACCAACGTACAGTATCACTGACACAACCTATGTTTCCTTAGTCATACCCACGTACAGTATCACTGACACAACCTATGTTTCGTTAGTCATACCAACATACAGTATCACTGACACAACCTATGTTTCCTTAGTCATACCAACATACAGTATCACTGACACAACCTGTTTCCTTAGTCATACCAACATACAGTATCACTGACACAACCTGTTTCCTTAGTCATACCCACGTACAGTATCACTGACACAACCTGTTTCCTTAGTCATACCCACGTACAGTATCACTGACACAACCTATGTTTCCTTAGTCATACCCACGTACAGTATCACTGACACAACCTGTTTCCTTAGTCATACCCACGTACAGTATCACTGACACAACCTATGTTTCGTTAGTCATACCAACATACAGTATCACTGACACAACCTATGTTTCCTTAGTCATACCAACATACAGTATCACTGACACAACCTGTTTCCTTAGTCATACCAACATACAGTATCACTGACACAACCTGTTTCCTTAGTCATACCCACGTACAGTATCACTGACACAACCTATGTTTCCTTAGTCATACCCACGTACAGTATCACTGACACAACCTATGTTTCCTTAGTCATACCCACGTACAGTATCACTGACACAACCTATGTTTCCTTAGTCATACCCACGTACAGTATCACTGACACAACCTATGTTTCCTTAGTCATACCCACGTACAGTATCACTGACACAACCTATGTTTCCTTAGTCATACCAACATACAGTATCACTGACACAACCTATGTTTCCTTAGTCATACCCACGTACAGTATCACTGACACAACCTATGTTTCCTTAGTCATACCCACGTACAGTATCACTGACACAACCTATGTTTCGTTAGTCATACCAACATACAGTATCACTGACACAACCTATGTTTCCTTAGTCATACCAACATACAGTATCACTGACACAACCTGTTTCCTTAGTCATACCAACATACAGTATCACTGACACAACCTGTTTCCTTAGTCATACCCACGTACAGTATCACTGACACAACCTGTTTCCTTAGTCATACCCACGTACAGTATCACTGACACAACCTGTTTCCTTAGTCATACCCACGTACAGTATCACTGACACAACCTGTTTCCTTAGTCATACCCACGTACAGTATCACTGACACAACCTGTTTCCTTAGTCATACCAACATACAGTATCACTGACACAACCTGTTTCCTTAGTCATACCCACGTACAGTATCACTCACACAACCTATGTTTCCTTAGTCATACCCACGTACAGTATCACTGACACAACCTATGTTTTCTTAGTCATACCCACGTACAGTATCACTGACACAACCTGTTTCCTTAGTCATACCCACGTACAGTATCACTCACACAACCTATGTTTCCTTAGTCATACCAACATACAGTATCACTGACACAACCTATGTTTCCTTAGTCATACCAACATACAGTATCACTGACACAACCTGTTTCCTTAGTCATACCCACGTACAGTATCACTGACACAACCTGTTTCCTTAGTCATACCAACATACTGTATCACTGACACAACCTGTTTCCTTAGTCATACTCACGTACAGTATCACTGATACAACCTATGTTTCCTTAGTCATACCCACGTACAGTATCATTGATACAATCTATGTTTCCTTAGTCATACCCACGTACAGTATCACTCACACAACCTATGTTTCCTTAGTCATACCCACGTACAGTATCACTGACACAACCTATGTTTTCTTAGTCATACCCACGTACAGTATCACTGACACAACCTGTTTCCTTAGTCATACCCACGTACAGTATCACTCACACAACCTATGTTTCCTTAGTCATACCAACATACAGTATCACTGACACAACCTATGTTTCCTTAGTCATACCCACGTACAGTATCACTGACACAACCTGTTTCCTTAGTCATACCCACGTACAGTATCACTCACACAACCTGTTTCCTTAGTCATACCAACATACAGTATCACTGACACAACCTATGTTTCCTTAGTCATACCCACGTACATTATCACTGACACAACCTGTTTCCTTAGTCATACCAACATACAGTATCACTCACACAACCTGTTTCCTTAGTCATACCAACATACATTATCACTGACACAACCTGTTTCCTTAGTCATACCCACGTACAGTATCACTGACACAACCTGTTTCCTTAGTCATACCCACGTACAGTATCACTCACACAACCTGTTTCCTTAGTCATACCAACATACAGTATCACTCACACAACCTGTTTCCTTAGTCATACCAACATACAGTATCACTGACACAACCTATGTTTCCTTAGTCATACCAACATACAGTATCACTGACACAACCTGTTTCCTTAGTCATACCCACGTACAGTATCACTCACACAACCTGTTTCCTTAGTCATACCAACATACAGTATCACTGACACAACCTGTTTCCTTAGTCATACCAACATACAGTATCACTGACACAACCTGTTTCCTTAGTCATACCAACATACAGTATCACTGACACAACCTGTTTCCTTAGTCATACCCACGTACAGTATCACTCACACAACCTGTTTCCTTAGTCATACCAACATACAGTATCACTGACACAACCTGTTTCCTTAGTCATACCCACGTACAGTATCACTGACACAACCTGTTTCCTTAGTCATACCAACATACAGTATCACTCACACAACCTGTTTCCTTAGTCATACCAACATACAGTATCACTGACACAACCTGTTTCCTTAGTCATACCCACGTACAGTATCACTCACACAACCTGTTTCCTTAGTCATACCCACGTACAGTATCACTCACACAACCTGTTTCCTTAGTCATACCCACGTACAGTATCACTGACACAACCTGTTTCCTTAGTCATACCAACATACAGTATCACTCACACAACCTATGTTTCCTTAGTCATACCAACATACAGTATCACTCACACAACCTGTTTCCTTAGTCATACCCACGTACAGTATCACTCACACAACCTGTTTCCTTAGTCATACCCACGTACAGTATCACTCACACAACCTGTTTCCTTAGTCATACCAACATACAGTATCACTCACACAACCTGTTTCCTTAGTCATACCCACGTACAGTATCACTCACACAACCTGTTTCCTTAGTCATACCCACGTACAGTATCACTCACACAACCTGTTTCCTTAGTCATACCCACGTACAGTATCACTGACACAACCTGTTTCCTTAGTCATACCCACGTACAGTATCACTCACACAACCTGTTTCCTTAGTCATACCCACGTACAGTATCACTCACACAACCTGTTTCCTTAGTCATACCAACATACAGTATCACTGACACAACCTGTTTCCTTTGTCATACCAACATACAGTATCACTGACACAACCTGTTTCCTTAGTCATACCAACGTACAGTATCACTCACACAACCTGTTTCCTTAGTCATACCCACGTACAGTATCACTCACACAACCTGTTTCCTTAGTCATACCCACGTACAGTATCACTGACACAACCTATGTTTCCTTAGTCATACCAACATACAGTATCACTCACACAACCTGTTTCCTTAGTCATACCCACGTACAGTATCACTGACACAACCTATGTTTCCTTAGTCATACCCACGTACAGTATCACTGACACAACCTATGTTTCCTTAGTCATACCAACATACAGTATCACTCACACAACCTGTTTCCTTAGTCATACCCACGTACAGTATCACTGACACAACCTATGTTTCCTTAGTCATACCCACGTACAGTATCACTCACACAACCTATGTTTCCTTAGTCATACCCACGTACAGTATCACTGACACAACCTATGTTTCCTTTGTCATACCCACGTACAGTATCACTGACACAACCTATGTTTCCTTAGTCATACCCACGTACAGTATCACTGACACAACCTATGTTTCCTTAGTCATACCCACGTACAGTATCACTGACACAACCTATGTTTCCTTAGTCATACCCACGTACAGTATCACTGACACAACCTATGTTTCCTTAGTCATACCCACGTACAGTATCACTGACACAACCTATGTTTCCTTAGTCATACCCACGTACAGTATCACTCACACAACCTATGTTTCCTTAGTCATACCCACGTACAGTATCACTGACACAACCTATGTTTCCTTAGTCATACCAACGTACAGTATCACTGATACAACCTGTTTCCTTAGTCATACCCACGTACAGTATCACTGACACAACCTATGTTTCCTTAGTCATACCAACGTACAGTATCACTGATACAACCTGTTTCCTTAGTCATACCCACGTACAGTATCACTCACACAACCTGTTTCCTTAGTCATACCCACGTACAGTATCACTGACACAACCTATGTTTCCTTAGTCATACCAACATACAGTATCACTGACACAACCTGTTTCCTTAGTCATACCAACGTACAGTATCACTGATACAACCTATGTTTCCTTAGTCATACCCACGTACAGTATCACTGACACAACCTATGTTTCCTTAGTCATACCAACATACAGTATCACTGACACAACCTGTTTCCTTAGTCATACCAACATACAGTATCACTGACACAACCTATGTTTCCTTAGTCATACCAACATACAGTATCACTGACACAACCTGTTTCCTTAGTCATACCAACATACAGTATCACTGACACAACCTATGTTTCCTTAGTCATACCAACATACAGTATCACTGACACAACCTGTTTCCTTAGTCATACCAACATACAGTATCACTGACACAACCTATGTTTCCATAGTCATACCAACATACAGTATCACTGACACAACCTGTTTCCTTAGTCATACCAACATACAGTATCACTGACACAACCTATGTTTCCTTAGTCATACCAACATACAGTATCACTGACACAACCTGTTTCCTTAGTCATACCAACATACAGTATCACTGACACAACCTGTTTCCTTAGTCATACCCACGTACAGTATCACTGATACAACCTATGTTTCCTTAGTCATACCCACGTACAGTATCACTGACACAACCTGTTTCCTTAGTCATACCCACGTACAGTATCACTGACACAACCTGTTTCCTTAGTCATACCAACATACAGTATCACTGATACAACCTATGTTTCCTTAGTCATACCAACATACAGTATCACTGACACAACCTGTTTCCTTAGTCATACCAACATACAGTATCACTGACACAACCTATGTTTCCTTAGTCATACCAACGTACAGTATCACTGACACAACCTATGTTTCCTTAGTCATACCAACATACAGTATCACTGACACAACCTATGTTTCCTTAGTCATACCAACATACAGTATCACTGATACAACCTATGTTTCCTTAGTCATACCCACATACAGTATCACTGACACAACCTATGTTTCCTTAGTCATACCCACATACAGTATCACTGACACAACCTATGTTTCCTTAGTCATACCCACATACAGTATCACTGATACAACCTATGTTTCCTTAGTCATACCCACATACAGTATCACTGACACAACCTATGTTTCCTTAGTCATACCCACATACAGTATCACTGATACAACCTATGTTTCCTTAGTCATACCCACATACAGTATCACTGATACAACCTATGTTTCCTTAGTCATACCAACATACAGTATCACTGATACAACCTATGTTTCCTTAGTCATACCCACATACAGTATCACTGATACAACATGTTTCCTTAGTCATACCCACATACAGTATCACTGACACAACCTATGTTTCCTTAGTCATACCAACGTACAGTATCACTGACACAACCTATGTTTCCTTAGTCATACCCACATACAGTATCACTGATACAACCTATGTTTCCTTAGTCATACCCACATACAGTATCACTGATACAACATGTTTCCTTAGTCATACCAACGTACAGTATCACTGATACAACCTATGTTTCCTTAGTCATACCAACGTACAGTATCACTGATACAACATGTTTCCTTAGTCATACCAACGTACAGTATCACTGATACAACCTATGTTTCCTTAGTCATACCAACATACAGTATCACTGATACTACCTATGTTTCCTTAGTCATACCAACATACAGTATCACTGATACTACCTATGTTTCCTTAGTCATACCAACATACAGTATCACTGATACAACCTATGTTTACTTAGTCATACCCACGTACAGTATCACTGATACAACCTATGTTTCCTTAGTCATACCAACGTACAGTATCACTGATACTACCTATGTTTCCGTAGTCATACCAACATACAGTATCATTGATACAACCTATGTTTCCTTAGTCATACCCACGTACAGTATCACTGACACAAGCTTTGTTTCCTTACTCATACCCACGTACATTATCACTGACACAGCTGATGTTTCCTTAGTCCTACCCACGTACAGTATCACTGACACAACCTTTGTTTCCTTAGTCATGCCCACGTACAGTATCACTGACACAACCTTTGTTTCCTTAGTCATACCCACGTACATTATCACTGACAGAGCTGACGTTTCCTTAGTCATACCCACGTACAGTATCATTGATACAGCTGATGTTTCCTTAGTCATACCCACATACAGTATCACTAACACAGCTGATGTTTCCTTAGTCATACCCACGTACAGTATTACTGATACAACCTTTGTTTCCTTAGTCATACCAACGTACAGTATTACTGACACAACCTTTGTTTCCTTAGTCATACCCACGTACAGTATCACTGACACAGCTGATGTTTCCTTAGTCATACCCACGTACAGTATTACTGATACAACCTATGTTTCCTTAGTCATACCAACGTACAGTATTACTGACACAACCTATGTTTCCTTAGTCATACCCATGTACATTATCACTGACACGGCTGATGTTTCCTTAGTCATACCCACATACAGTATCACTGACACAGCTGATATTTCCTTAGTCATACCCACGTACAGTATCACTGACACAGCTGATGTTTCCTTAGTCATACCCACGTACGGTATCACTTAGACAGCTGATGTTTCCTTAGTCATACCCACATACAGTATCACTGACACAGCTGATATTTCCTTAGTCATACCCACGTACAGTATCACTGACAAAGCTGATGTTTCCTTAGTCATACCCACGTACAGTATCACTGACACAGCTGATGTTTCCTTAGTCATACCCACGTACAGTATCACTGACACAGCTGATGTTTCCTTAGCCATACCCACGTACAGTATCACTGACACAGCTGATGTTTCCTTAGTCATACCCACGTACAGTATCACTGACACAGCTGATGTTTCCTTGGGCATACCCACGTACAGTATCACTGATACAGCTCATTTTTTATGCAGGAGATATTCCATATGGCAAACGACGATGAGGACGGAGAGCTGTACTCTCCTCTGAGCTGTGACTTGTGTCACAAGGTTTTCACTACACCAGCAGAGTGGGTACGCCACATAGAGTCTCATCCTGAGAACCAACAGCAGCAAAGGGGACGTCGTGGTGGTCGATTTCAGGTGGGAACAACCTAGTGTGTCTTCGTCTTGAGCCAGCTTATGTAGAATAAATATTGACACTGAGTCTTGTGTTTCAGGATCTAGGTAATGGGGAAATGGAACAAGGGACGCTGGTCTCAGAATTTCCTCCATTGCGATGCGAGCTGTGCCAGCAACTGTTCACCTCACCAGCAGACTGGGTACGCCACATTCAGACATCGCACACTGAGGAGCAGCTAGCCATCAGTAACAATTCTTCTTATCCACACCACCAGGGTGCAACAGCGAGGCTGAGAGGGGGACGTAAGCGTTGTCCAGTGTGCAACAAAACATTCCCTTCGCATGCGTCTATGTTAATACATCGGCGTACTCATACTGGGGAGAAGCCATATGTGTGTGCAGTTTGTGGTAAAGGATTCAATGTGAAGAGTAATCTCTTACGTCATCTGCGTACCCTTCATGATCGTATTGTTAGTCCCTCTACTGTCGAGTAACCAGAAGCTTTGAGATATGTCACTCCAACAACTGGACGTGGCTTGTTAATGTAACTGCTCAATAAGTGCAGGAGCCTTTGTCCTAGTAGCTCCTGCAAGGAGAAATTTCCTTTTATACTACAGGGATACCATCTTTAATCATACTGTGGCGGTCAAAATCTAGAGGTGCATCAGTTTTCTTGAGCTCTGTCAGAAGCAGTATGGGGAGAAGGACATCAGCGAACCCCGATAGCTACCAGCATTTGAAAACATTTCCCACTAGATAATGCGCTCGTGCTCAGATGCAAGATTTTAATCTGAGGTGCTGTTCAGCATCAGAACACACTCATGTATTCATATGGATTTCTTTACTCGCTATTCTTACAAAAGCTTATTCTCCTTGTTTATTGAGGTAAACTTTCATTACACATTTTGCTGTAAGTTTATGTACAGTAGGATGAAGTAAGCAGATGGTACGTGAAATTGTGTTCTCATTGCATAACCATAGAAAATGAATATTGACTCTGCACCTGAGAAAAGTGAAACCAATTGTTTGAAATCAATGGTGTGCTTTAACAAATTTACATTTGTTCTGTATGTCTTACCAGTTATATAAAAGTTACTCACCATGAAGTATATCTCACAGGCTATTCAACATTAACATTTCATTGTCATAAAAATATCTTAAACAAATGATAAATCATTTGATAATAAACTAAGAGTAACAAAAATCTTTCCATGTACAGGTTAATATATAGTGGGGAGATTCTCATGTTGTATCAGAAGCTGCTGAATTTAAATACCAATTTCGGTATTTATTAGAGTCTTCATTTTTGAGTTATGTGGTTCAAAGCCTCATGAATTTTTTTTCTAAAATGCCATTTTGGGTTCAATATATATCAAAACCTTATTTCTAGTGAAGTTTTCACCTAAAATTTTTTAAAAATCAAATACAATAATTCCTCTATCTACCACAGGTAGCTGGTAGAGGTAGTAAACATAAACTATGAAATTTATAAAGAAAAATCCATAATCACAGACTGTGAGCAATAAAAAGCACTATATGCTATTAGTAGCTAATTGACTGTCAACCACTTCAAGTGTTGCCAACATACCAGTTATGTCACTGCTGTGATGTAGCAGGTGTGGCACTTGTAACTCATGAAACATTATAAAACCCAACATGAATATATTTTCATCAGCACACTAATTCACTGTCTCCCACTTCAAGTGTTGCCAACATACCAGTCTTGTCATTGCTGTGATGTAGCAGGTGTGGCACTTGTCACACTTTAAACATTATAAACCCCAACATGAATATATTTTCATCAGCACACTAATTCACTGTCTCCCACTTCAAGTGTTGCCAACATACCAGTCTTGTCATTGCTGTGATGTAGCAGGTGTGGCACTTGTAACACATTAAACATTATAAAACCAAACATGAATACATTTTCATCAGGGCATTAATGGACTGTCTACCACTTCAAGTGTTGCCAACATACCAGTCATATCACTGATGTGATCCGACAAGTGTGGTACTTATTACTCAAGAAAAATATAAAACCCAACCATAATATAGTTTTATCAGCATTTTAATTGACTGTCTACAACTTAAAGTGTGCCAACATACCAGTCATATCACTGCTGTGATGTAGCAAGAGTGGCACTTGTAACTCATGAAAAGGTATAAAACCCAACATGAATATAGTTTCATCAGCACATTAATTGACCGTGTATCACTTCAAGTTTGCCAACATACCAGTCATGTCACTGCTGTGATGTAGTAAGAGTGGTACTTGTAATTCATGAAACATTATAAAACCCAACATGAATAAAGTTTCATCAGCACATTAATTGACCATGTATCACTTCAAGTTTGCCAACATACCAGTCATGTCCCTGCTGTGATGTAGCAAGAGTGGTACTTGTAATTCATGAAACAGTATAAAACCCAACATGAATATAGTTTCTTCAGCACATTAATTGACCGTGTATCACTTCAAGTTTGCCAACATAATCGCTATGTCACTGCTGTGATGTAGCACGAGTGGTACTTGTAATTCATGAAACATTACAAAACCCAACATGAATATAGTTTCATCAGCACATTAATTGCCCGCCTACCACTTCAAGTGTTGCTAACATACCACTCATGTCACTGCTGTGATGTAGCACTTGTAACTCATGAAACATTATAAACCCCAACATGAATACAGCTTCATCAGCACATTAATTGACTGTCTACCACTTCAAGTGTTGCTAACATACCAGTCATGTCACTGATGTGATATAGCACTTGTAACTCATGAAACATTATAAACCCCAACAAGAATATAGCTTCATCAGCACATTAATTGACTGTCTACCACTTCAAGTGTTGCTAATATACCAGTCATGTCACTGATGTGATGTAGCATGTGTGGAACTTGTAACACATGAAACATTATAAAACACAACATGAATATAGCTTCATCAGCACATTAATAGACTGTCTACCACTTTTGGTATTGCCAACATACAAGTCATGTATCTTTTGTGATGTAGCATGTGTGGAACTTGTAACTCATGAAACACTATAAAACACAACATGAATATAGTTTCATCAGAACATTAATTGACTGTTTACCAATTGAAGTTTGCCACCATACCAGTCATGTCCCTGCTGTGATGTAGCACGGGTGGCACTTGTAACTCATGAAACATTATAAAACCCAACATGAATATAGTTTCAGCAGCACATTAATTGACTGTTAACTATTTCAAGTGTTGCTAACATACCTGTCATGTCACTGCTGTGATGTAGCACTTGTAACTCATGAAACATTATAAAACCCAACATGAATATAGTTTCAGCAGCACATTCATTGACTGTTTACTATTTCAAGAGTTGCTAACATACCTGTCATGTCACTGCTGTGATGTAGCACTTGTAACTCATGAAACATTATAAAACCCAACATGAATATAGTTTCAGCAGCACATTAATTGACTGTTTACTATTTCAAGTGTTGCTAACATACCTGTCATGTCACTGCTGTGATGTAGCACTTGTAAAACATGAAACATTATAAAACACAACATGAATATAGTTTCATCAGCACATTAATTGACTGTTTACTATTTCAAGTGTTGACAACATACCAGTCATGTCCCTGCGGTGATGTAGCACGGGTGGCACTTGTAACTCATGAAACATTATAAAACACAACATGAATATAGTTTCAGCAGCACATTAATTGACTGTTTACTATTTCAAGTGTTGCTAACATACCTGTCATTTCACTGCTGTGATGTAGCATGTGTGGAACTTGTAACACATGAAACATTATAGAACACAACATGAATATAGTTTCATCAGCACATGAATTGACTGTTTACTATTTCAAGTGTTGCTAACATACCAGTCATGTCACTGATGTGATATAGCAGGTATGGAACTTGTAACACATGAAACATTATAAAACACAACATGAATATAGTTTC
Source organism: Deroplatys truncata (assembly GCA_030765065.1). Lineage (NCBI taxonomy): Eukaryota > Metazoa > Arthropoda > Insecta > Mantodea > Mantidae > Deroplatys > Deroplatys truncata. The sequence goes on along the minus strand of CM060981.1, from coordinate 2,676,990 downwards.
ATCAGCACATTAATTGACTGTTTACTATTTCAAGTGTTGCTAACATATCTGTCATGTCACTGCTGGGATGTGGAAGGTGTGGAACTTGTAACTCATGAAACATTATAAAACACAACATGAATATAGTTTCATCAGCACATTAATTGACTGTTTACTATTTCAAGTGTTGCTAACATATCTGTCATGTCACTGCTGGGATGTGGAAGGTGTGGAACTTGTAACTCATGAAACATTATAAAACACAACATGAATATAGTTTCATCAGCACATTAATTGACTGTTTACTATTTCAAGTGTTGCTAACATACCTGTCATGTCACTGCTGTTATGTGACAGGTGTGGAACTTGTAACTCATGAAACATTATAAAACACAACATGAATATAGTTTCATCAGCACATTAATTGACTGTTTACTATTTCAAGTGTTGCCAACATAACAGTCATGTCACTGCTGGGATGTGGAAGGTGTGGAACTTGTAACTCATGAAACATTATAAAACACAACATGAATATAGTTTCATCAGCACATTAATTGACTGTTTACTATTTCAAGTGTTGCTAACATACCTGTCATGTCACTGCTGTTATGTGACAGGTGTGGAACTTGTAACTCATGAAACATTATAAAACACAACATGAATATAGTTTCATCAGCACATTAATTGACTGTTTACTATTTCAAGTGTTGCCAGCATACCAGTCATGTTACTGCTGTGATGTAGCAAGCGTGGCACTTGTAGCTCATGATACATTATAAAACACAACATGAATATAGTTTCATCAGCACATTAATTGACTGTTTACTATTTCAAGTGTTGCCAGCATACCAGTTATGTTACTGCTGTGATGTAGCACGGGTGGCACTTGTAGCTCATGATACATTATAAAACACAACATGAATATAGTTTCATCAGCACATTAATTGACTGTTTACTATTTCAAGTGTTGCTAACATACCAGTCCTGTCACTGATGTGATATAGCAGGTGTGGAACTTGTAACTCATGAAACATTATAAAACACAACATGAATATAGTTTCATCAGCACATTAATTGACTGTTTACTATTTCAAGTGTGCCAGCATACCAGTCATGTCACTGCTGTGATGTAGCACGGGTGGCACTTGTAACTCATGAAACATTATAAAACACAACATGAATATAGTTTCATCAGCACATTAATTGACTGTTTACTATTTCAAGTGTTGCTAACATACCTGTCATGTCACTGATGTGATATAGCAGGTGTGGAACTTGTAACTCATGAAACATTATAAAACACAACGTGCATATAGTTTCATCAGCACATTAATTGCCTGTCTACCACTTTAAGTGTTACCAACATACCAGTAATATCACTGCTGTGATGTGGCAGGTGTGGAACATGTAACTCATGAAACATTATAAACCCCAACATGAATATAGCTTCTTCAACACATTAATTGCCTGTCTACCACTTTAAGTGTTACCAACATACCAGTAATATCACTGCTGTGATATAGCAGGTGTGGAACTTGTAACTCATGAAACATTATAAAACACAACGTGCATATAGTTTCATCAGCACATTAATTGCCTGTCTACCACTTTAAGTGTTACCAATATACCAGTAATATCACTGCTGTGATGTGGCAGGTGTGGAACTTGTAACACATGAAACATTATAAAACACAACATGAATATAGTTTCATCAGCACATTAATTGACTGTTTACTATTTCAAGTGTTGCCAACATACCAGTCATGTCACTGCTGTGAAGTAGCACGGGTGGCACTTGTAACACATGAAACATTATAAAACACAACATGAATATAGTTTCATCAGCTTATTAATTGACTGTTTACTATTTCAAGTGTTGCCAACATACCAGTCATGTCACTGCTGTGAAGTAGCACGGGTGGCACTTGTAACACATGAAACATTATAAAACACAACATGAATATAGTTTCATCAGCTTATTAATTGACTGTTTACTATTTCAAGTGTTGCCAACATACCAGTCATGTCACTGCTGTGAAGTAGCACGGGTGGCACTTGTAACACATGAAACATTATAAAACACAACATGAATATAGTTTCATCAGCTTATTAATTGACTGTTTACTATTTCAAGTGTTGCCAACATACCAGTCATGTCACTGCTGTGATGTAGCACGGGTGGCACTTGTAACACATGAAACATTATAAAACACAACATGAATATAGTTTCATCAGCACATTAATTGACAGTTTACCAATTGAACTTTGCCAACATACCTGTCATATCACTGCTGTGATGTGGCAGGTGTGGAACTTGTAACACATGAAACATTATAAAACACAACATGAATATAGTTTCATCAGCACTATACTTGACTGTTTACTATTTCAAGTGTTGCCAACATACCAGTCATGTCACTGCTGTGATGTGGCAGGTGTGGAACTTGTAACACATGAAACATTATAAAACACAACATGAATATAGTTTCATCAGCACTATAATTGACTGTTTACCATTTCAAGTGTTGCCAACATACCAGTCATGTCACTGCTGTGAAGTAGCACGGGTGGCACTTGTAACTCATGAAACATTATAAAACACAACATGAATATAGTTTCATCAGCACTATAATTGACTGTTTACTATTTCAAGTGTTGCCAATATACCTGTCATGTCACTGCTGTGATGTGGCAGGTGTGGAACTTGTAACACATGAAACATTATAAAACACAACATGAATATAGTTTCATCAGCACATTAATTGACTGTTTACTATTTCAAGTGTTGACAATATACCAGTCATGTCCCTGCGGTGATGTAGCACGGGTGGCACTTGTAACTCATGAAACATTATAAAACACAACATGAATATAGTTTCAGCAGCACATTAATTGACTGTTTACTATTTCAAGTGTTGCTAACATACCTGTCATTTCACTGCTGTGATGTAGCATGTGTGGAACTTGTAACACATGAAACATTATAGAACACAACATGAATATAGTTTCATCAGCACATTAATTGACTGTTTACTATTTCAAGTGTTGCTAACATAACAGTCATGTCACTGATGTGATATAGCAGGTATGGAACTTGTAACACATGAAACATTATGAAACACAACATGAATATAGTTTCATCAGCACATTAATTGACTGTTTACTATTTCAAGTGTTGCTAACATATCTGTCATGTCACTGCTGGGATGTGGAAGGTGTGGAACTTGTAACTCATGAAACATTATAAAACACAACATGAATATAGTTTCATCAGCACATTAATTGACTGTTTACTATTTCAAGTGTTGCTAACATATCTGTCATGTCACTGCTGGGATGTGGAAGGTGTGGAACTTGTAACTCATGAAACATTATAAAACACAACATGAATATAGTTTCATCAGCACATTAATTGACTGTTTACTATTTCAAGTGTTGCTAACATACCTGTCATGTCACTGCTGTTATGTGACAGGTGTGGAACTTGTAACTCATGAAACATTATAAAACACAACATGAATATAGTTTCATCAGCACATTAATTGACTGTTTACTATTTCAAGTGTTGCCAACATAACAGTCATGTCACTGCTGTGATGTGGCAGGTGTGGAACTTGTAACTCATCAAACATTATAAACCCCAACATGAATATAGTTTCAGCAGCACATTAATTGACTGTTTACTATTTCAAGTGTTGCCAGCATACCAGTCATGTTACTGCTGTGATGTAGCAAGCGTGGCACTTGTAGCTCATGATACATTATAAAACACAACATGAATATAGTTTCATCAGCACATTAATTGACTGTTTACTATTTCAAGTGTTGCCAGCATACCAGTTATGTTACTGCTGTGATGTAGCACGGGTGGCACTTGTAGCTCATGATACATTATAAAACACAACATGAATATAGTTTCATCAGCACATTAATTGACTGTTTACTATTTCAAGTGTTGCTAACATACCAGTCCTGTCACTGATGTGATATAGCAGGTGTGGAACTTGTAACTCATGAAACATTATAAAACACAACATGAATATAGTTTCATCAGCACATTAATTGACTGTTTACTATTTCAAGTGTGCCAGCATACCAGTCATGTCACTGCTGTGATGTAGCACGGGTGGCACTTGTAACTCATGAAACATTATAAAACACAACATGAATATAGTTTCATCAGCACATTAATTGACTGTTTACTATTTCAAGTGTTGCTAACATACCTGTCATGTCACTGATGTGATATAGCAGGTGTGGAACTTGTAACTCATGAAACATTATAAAACACAACGTGCATATAGTTTCATCAGCACATTAATTGCCTGTCTACCACTTTAAGTGTTACCAACATACCAGTAATATCACTGCTGTGATGTGGCAGGTGTGGAACATGTAACTCATGAAACATTATAAACCCCAACATGAATATAGCTTCTTCAACACATTAATTGCCTGTCTACCACTTTAAGTGTTACCAACATACCAGTAATATCACTGCTGTGATATAGCAGGTGTGGAACATGTAACTCATGAAACATTATAAAACACAACGTGCATATAGTTTCATCAGCACATTAATTGCCTGTCTACCACTTTAAGTGTTACCAACATACCAGTAATATCACTGCTGTGATGTGGCAGGTGTGGAACTTGTAACACATGAAACATTATAAAACACAACATGAATATAGTTTCATCAGCACATTAATTGACTGTTTACTATTTCAAGTGTTGCCAACATACCAGTCATGTCACTGCTGTGAAGTAGCACGGGTGGCACTTGTAAGACATGAAACATTATAAAACACAACATGAATATAGTTTCATCAGCTTATTGATTGACTGTTTACTATTTCAAGTGTTGCCAACATACCAGTCATGTCACTGCTGTGAAGTAGCACGGGTGGCACTTGTAACACATGAAACATTATAAAACACAACATGAATATAGTTTCATCAGCTTATTAATTGACTGTTTACTATTTCAAGTGTTGCCAACATACCAGTCATGTCACTGCTGTGATGTAGCACGGGTGGCACTTGTAACACATGAAACATTATAAAACACAACATGAATATAGTTTCATCAGCACATTAATTGACAGTTTACCAATTGAACTTTGCCAACATACCTGTCATGTCACTGCTGTGATGTGGCAGGTGTGGAACTTGTAACACATGAAACATTATAAAACACAACATGAATATAGTTTCATCAGCACTATAATTGACTGTTTACCATTTCAAGTGTTGCCAACATACCAGTCATGTCACTGCTGTGAAGTAGCACGGGTGGCACTTGTAACTCATGAAACATTATAAAACACAACATGAATATAGTTTCATCAGCACTATAATTGACTGTTTACTATTTCAAGTGTTGCCAACATACCTGTCATGTCACTGCTGTGATGTGGCAGGTGTGGAACTTGTAACACATGAAACATTATAAAACACAACATGAATATAGTTTCATCAGCTTATTAATTGACTGTTTACTATTTCAAGTGTTGCCAACATACCAGTCATGTCACTGCTGTGATGTGGCAGGTGTGGAACTTGTAACACATGAAACATTATAAAACACAACATGAATATAGTTTCATCAGCACTATAATTGACTGTTTACTATTTCAAGTGTTGCCAACATACCTGTCAAGTCACTGCTGGGATGTGGCAGGTGTGGAACTTGTAACACATGAAACATTATAAAACACAACATGAATATAGTTTCATCAGAACATTAATTGACTGTTTACCAATTGAAGTTTGCCAACATACCAGTCATGTCACTGCTGTGAAGTAGCACGGGTGGCACTTGTAACTCATGAAACATTATAAAACACAACATGAATATAGTTTCATCAGCTTATTAATTGACTGTTTACTATTTCAAGTGTTGCCAACATACCTGTCATGTCACTGCTGTGATGTGGCAGGTGTGGAACTTGTAACACATGAAACATTATAAAACACAACATGAATATAGTTTCATCAGAACATTAATTGACTGTTTACCAATTGAAGTTTGCCAACATACCAGTCATGTCCCTGCTGTGATGTAGCAAGCGTGGCACTTGTAGCTCATAGAAACATTATAAAACACAACATGAATATAGTTTCATCAGCACATTAATTGACTGTTTACCAATTGAAGTTTGCCAACATACCAGTCATGTCCCTGCTGTGATGTAGCAAGAGTGGCACTTGTAACACATGAAACATTATAAAACACAACATGAATATAGTTTCATCAGCACATTAATTGACTGTTTACTATTTCAAGTGTTACCAACATACCAGTCATGTTCCTGCTGTGATGTAGCAAGAGTGGCACTTGTAACTCATGAAACATTATAAAACACAACATGAATATAGTTTCATCAGCACATTAATTGACTGTTTACTATTTCAAGTGTTGCCAACATACCTGTCATGTCACTGCTGTGATGTGGCAGGTGTGGAACTTGTAACACATGAAACATTATAAAACACAACATGAATATAGTTTCATCAGCACATTAATTGACTGTTTACTATTTCAAGTGTTGGTAACATACCTGTCATGTCACTGATGTGATATAGCAGGTGTGGAACTTGTAACTCATGAAACATTATAAAACACAACGTGCATATAGTTTCATCAGCACATTAATTGCCTGTCTACCACTTTAAGTGTTACCAACATACCAGTAATATCACTGCTGTGATGTGGCAGGTGTGGAACTTGTAACACATGAAACATTATAAAACACAACATGAATATAGCTTCTTCAACACATTAATTGCCTGTCTACCACTTTAAGTGTTACCAACATACCAGTAATATCACTGATGTGATATAGCAGGTGTGGAACTTGTAACTCATGAAACATTATAAAACAGAACGTGCATATAGTTTCATCAGCACATTAATTGCCTGTCTACCACTTTAAGTGTTACCAACATACCAGTAATATCACTGCTGTGATGTGGCAGGTGTGGAACTTGTAACACATGAAACATTATAAAACACAACATGAATATAGTTTCATCAGCACATTAATTGACTGTTTACTATTTCAAGTGTTGCCAAAATACCAGTCATGTCACTGCTGTGATGTAGCACGGGTGGCACTTGTAACTCATGAAACATTATAAAACACAACATGAATATAGTTTCATCAGCTTATTAATTGACTGTTTACTATTTCAAGTGTTGCCAACATACCTGTCATATCACTGCTGTGATGTGGCAGGTGTGGAACTTGTAACACATGAAACATTATAAAACACAACATGAATATAGTTTCATCAGCTTATTAATTGACTGTTTACTATTTCAAGTGTTTCCAACATACCTGTCATGTCACTGCTGTGATGTGGCAGGTGTGGAACTTGTAACACATGAAACATTATAAAACACAACATGAATATAGTTTCATCAGAACATTAATTGACTGTTTACCAATTGAAGTTTGCCAACATACCAGTCATGTCCCTGCTGTGATGTAGCAAGAGTGGCACTTGTAGCTCATAGAAACATTATAAAACACAACATGAATATAGTTTCATCAGCACATTAATTGACTGTTTACCAATTGAAGTTTGCCAACATACCAGTCATGTCCCTGCTGTGATGTAGCAAGCGTGGCACTTGTAGCTCATAGAAACATTATAAAACACAACATGAATATAGTTTCATCAGCACATTAATTGACTGTTTACCAATTGAAGTTTGCCAACATACCAGTCATGTCCCTGCTGTGATGTAGCAAGAGTGGCACTTGTAACACATGAAACATTATAAAACACAACATGAATATAGTTTCATCAGCACATTAATTCACTGTTTACTATTTCAAGTGTTACCAACATACCAGTCATGTCCCTGCTGTGATGTAGCAAGAGTGGCACTTGTAACCCATGAAACATTATAAAACATAACATGAATATAGTTTCATCAGCACATTAATTGACTGTTTACTATTTCGAGTGTTGCCAACATACCTGTCATGTCACTGCTGTGATGTGGCAGGTGTGGAACTTTTAACACATGAAACATTATAAAACACAACATGAATATAGTTTCATCAGAACATTAATTGACTGTTTACCAATTGTAGTTTGCCAACATAACAGTCATGTCCCTGCTGTGATGTAGCAAGCGTGGCACTTGTAGCTCATAGAAACATTATAAAACACAACATGAATATAGTTTCATCAGCACATTAATTGACTGTTTACCAATTGAAGTTTGCCAACATACCAGTCATGTCCCTGCTGTGATGTAGCAAGAGTGGCACTTGTAACACATGAAACATTATAAAACACAACATGAATATAGTTTCATCAGCACATTAATTGACTGTTTACTATTTCAAGTGTTGCCAGCATACCAGTCATGTCCCTGCTGTGATGTAGCAAGAGTGGCACTTGTAACTCATGAAACATTATAAAACACAACATGAATATAGTTTCATCAGCACATTAATTGACTGTTTACCAATTGAAGTTTGCCAACATACCAGTCATGTCCCTGCTGTGATGTAGCAAGAGTGGCACTTGTAACTCATGAAACATTATAAAACACAACATGAATATAGTTTCATCAGAACATTAATTGATTGTTTACTATTTCAAGTGTTGCCAGCATACCAGTCATGTCCCTGCTGTGATGTAGCAAGAGTGGCACTTGTAACTCATGTAACATTATAAAACACAACATGAATATAGTTTCATCAGCACATTAATTGACTGTTTACTATTTCAAGTGTTGCCAGCATACCAGTCATGTCCCTGCTGTGATGTAGCACGGGTGGCACTTGTAGCTCATGATACATTATAAAACACAACATGAATATAGTTTCATCAGCACATTAATTGACTGTTTACTATTTCAAGTGTTGCCAGCATACCAGTCATGTTACTGCTGTGATGTAGCAAGCGTGGCACTTGTAGCTCATGATACATTATAAAACACAACATGAATATAGTTTCATCAGCACATTAATTGACTGTTTACTATTTCAAGTGTTGCCAACATACCAGTCATGTCCCTGCGGTGATGTAGCACGGGTGGCACTTGTAACTCATGAAACATTATAAAACACAACATGAATATAGTTTCATCAGCACATTCATTGACTGTTTACTATTTCAAGTGTGCCAGCATACCAGTCATGTTACTGCTGTGATGTAGCACGGATGGCACTTGTAGCTCATGATACATTATAAAACACAACATGAATATAGTTTCATCAGCACATTCATTGACTGTTTACTATTTCAAGAGTGCCAGCATACCAGTCATGTTACTGCTGTGATGTAGCACGGGTGGCACTTGTAACTCATGAAACATTATAAAACACAACATGAATATAGTTTCATCAGCACATTAATTGACTGTTTACTATTTCAAGTGTTGCCAGCATACCAGTCATGTCACTGCTGTGATGTAGCACGGGTGGCACTTGTAACTCATGAAAGATTATAAAACACAACATGAATATGGTTTCATCAGCACATTAATTGACTGTTTACCAATTGAAGTTTGCCAACATACCAGTCATGTCCCTGCTGTGATGTAGCAAGCGTGGCACTTGTAGCTCATGAAACATTATAAAACACAACATGAATATAGTTTCATCAGCACATTAATTGACTGTTTACTATTTCAAGTGTTGCTAACATACCAGTCCTGTCACTGATGTGATATAGCAGGTGTGGAACTTGTAACTCATGAAACATTATAAAACACAACATGAATATAGTTTCATCAGCACATTAATTGACTGTTTACTATTTCAAGTGTTGCTAACATACCTGTCATGTCACTGATGTGATATAGCAGGTGTGGAACTTGTAACTCATGAAACATTATAAAACACAACGTGCATATAGTTTCATCAGCACATTAATTGCCTGTCTACCACTTTAAGTGTTACCAACATACCAGTAATATCACTGCTGTGATGTGGCAGGTGTGGAACATGTAACTCATGAAACATTATAAACCCCAACATGAATATAGCTTCTTCAACACATTAATTGCCTGTCTACCACTTTAAGTGTTACCAACATACCAGTAATATCACTGCTGTGATATAGCAGGTGTGGAACTTGTAACTCATGAAACATTATAAAACACAACGTGCATATAGTTTCATCAGCACATTAATTGCCTGTCTACCACTTTAAGTGTTACCAACATACCAGTAATATCACTGCTGTGATGTGGCAGGTGTGGAACTTGTAACACATGAAACATTATAAAACACAACATGAATATAGTTTCATCAGCACTATAATTGACTGTTTACTATTTCAAGTGTTGCCAACATACCTGTCATGTCACTGCTGTGATGTGGCAGGTGTGGAACTTGTAACACATGAAACATTATAAAACACAACATGAATATAGTTTCATCAGCACATTAATTGACTGTTTACTATTTCAAGTGTTGCCAACATACCAGTCATGTCACTGCTGTGATGTAGCACGGGTGGCACTTATAACTCATGAAACATTATAAAACACAACATGAATATAGTTTCATCAGCTTATTAATTGACTGTTTACTATTTCAAGTGTTGCCAACATACCAGTCATGTCACTGCTGTGAAGTAGCACGGGTGGCACTTGTAACACATGAAACATTATAAAACACAACATGAATATAGTTTCATCAGCTTATTAATTGACTGTTTACTATTTCAAGTGTTGCCAACATACCAGTCATGTCACTGCTGTGAAGTAGCACGGGTGGCACTTGTAACACATGAAACATTATAAAACACAACATGAATATAGTTTCATCAGCTTATTAATTGACTGTTTACTATTTCAAGTGTTGCCAACATACCAGTCATGTCACTGCTGTGAAGTAGCACGGGTGGCACTTGTAACACATGAAACATTATAAAACACAACATGAATATAGTTTCATCAGCTTATTAATTGACTGTTTACTATTTCAAGTGTTGCCAACATACCAGTCATGTCACTGCTGTGAAGTAGCACGGGTGGCACTTGTAACACATGAAACATTATAAAACACAACATGAATATAGTTTCATCAGCTTATTAATTGACTGTTTACTATTTCAAGTGTTGCCAACATACCAGTCATGTCACTGCTGTGATGTAGCATGGGTGGCACTTGTAACACATGAAACATTATATAACACAACATGAATATAGTTTCATCAGCACATTAATTGACTGTTTACCAATTGAACTTTGCCAACATACCTGTCATGTCACTGCTGTGATGTGGCAGTTGTGGAATTTGTAACACATGAAACATTATAAAACACAACATGAATATAGTTTCATCAGCACTATAATTGACTGTTTACTATTTCAAGTGTTGCCAACATACCAGTCATGTCACTGCTGTGATGTGGCAGGTGTGGAACTTGTAACACATGAAACATTATAAAACACAACATGAATATAGTTTCATCAGCACTATAATTGACTGTTTACCATTTCAAGTGTTGCCAACATACCAGTCATGTCACTGCTGTGAAGTAGCACGGGTGGCACTTGTAACTCATGAAACATTATAAAACACAACATGAATATAGTTTCATCAGCTTATTAATTGACTGTTTACCATTTCAAGTGTTGCCAACATACCAGTCATGTCACTGCTGTGATGTGGCAGGTGTGGAACTTGTAACACATGAAACATTATAAAACACAACATGAATATAGTTTCATCAGCTTATTAATTGACTGTTTACTATTTCAAGTGTTGCCAACATACCAGTCATGTCACTGCTGTGATGTGGCAGGTGTGGAACTTGTAACACATGAAACATTATAAAACACAACATGAATATAGTTTCATCAGCACTATAATTGACTGTTTACTATTTCAAGTGTTGCCAACATACCTGTCATGTCACTGCTGTGATGTGGCAGGTGTGGAACTTGTAACACATGAAACATTATAAAACACAACATGAATATAGTTTCATCAGAACATTAATTGACTGTTTACCAATTGAAGTTTGCCAACATACCAGTCATGTCACTGCTGTGAAGTAGCACGGGTGGCACTTGTAACTCATGAAACATTATAAAACACAACATGAATATAGTTTCATCAGCTTATTAATTGACTGTTTACTATTTCAAGTGTTGCCAACATACCTGTCATGTCACTGCTGTGATGTGGCAGGTGTGGAACTTGTAACACATGAAACATTATAAAACACAACATGAATATAGTTTCATCAGAACATTAATTGACTGTTTACCAATTGAAGTTTGCCAACATACCAGTCATGTCCCTGCTGTGATGTAGCAAGGGTGGCACTTGTAACACATGAAACATTATAAAACACAACATGAATATAGTTTCATCAGCACATTAATTGACTGTTTACTATTTCAAGTGTTGCCAGCATACCAGTCATGTCCCTGCTGTGATGTAGCAAGAGTGGCACTTGTAACTCATGAAACATTATAAAACACAACATGAATATAGTTTCATCAGCACATTAATTGACTGTTTACTATTTCAAGTGTTGCCAACATACCTGTCATGTCACTGCTGTGATGTGGCAGGTGTGGAACTTGTAACACATGAAACATTATAAAACACAACATGAATATAGTTTCATCAGAACATTAATTGACTGTTTACCAATTGAAGTTTGCCAACATAACAGTCATGTCCCTGCTGTGATGTAGCAAGCGTGGCACTTGTAGGTCATAGAAACATTATAAAACACAACATGAATATAGTTTCATCAGCACATTAATTGACTGTTTACCAATTGAAGTTTGCCAACATACCAGTCATGTCCCTGCTATGATGTAGCAAGAGTGGCACTTGTAACACATGAAACATTACAAAACACAACATGAATATAGTTTCATCAGCACATTAATTGACTGTTTACTATTTCAAGTGTTGCCAGCATACCAGTCATGTCCCTGCTGTGATGTAGCAAGAGTGGCACTTGTAACTCATGAAACATTATAAAACACAACATGAATATAGTTTCATCAGCACATTAATTGACTGTTTACCAATTGAAGTTTGCCAACATACCAGTCATGTCCCTGCTGTGATGTAGCAAGAGTGGCACTTGTAACTCATGAAACATTATAAAACACAACATGAATATAGTTTCATCAGCACATTAATTGACTGTTTACTATTTCAAGTGTTGCCAGCATACCAGTCATGTCCCTGCTGTGATGTAGCAAGAGTGGCACTTGTAACTCATGAAACATTATAAAACACAACATGAATATAGTTTCATCAGCACATTAATTGACTGTTTACCAATTGAAGTTTGCCAACATACCAGTCATGTCCCTGCTGTGATGTAGCAAGAGTGGCACTTGTAACGCATGATACATTATAAAACACAACATGAATATAGTTTCATCAGCACATTAATTGACTGTTTACCAATTGAAGTTTGCCAACATACCAGTCATGTCCCTGCTGTGATGTAGCAAGAGTGGCACTTGTAACTCATGAAACATTATAAAACACAACATGAATATAGTTTCATCAGCACATTAATTGACTGTTTACCATTTCAAGTGTTGCCAGCATACCAGTCATGTCCCTGCTGTGATGTAGCAAGAGTGGCACTTGTAACTCATGAAACATTATAAAACACAACATGAATATAGTTTCATCAGCACATTAATTGACTGTTTACCAATTGAAGTTTGCCAACATACCAGTCATGTCCCTGCTGTGATGTAGCAAGCGTGGCACTTGTAGCTCATGAAACATTATAAAACACAACATGAATATAGTTTCATCAGCACATTAATTGACTGTTTACCAATTGAAGTTTGCCAACATACCAGTCATGTCCCTGCTGTGATGTAGCAAGCGTGGCACTTGTAACACATGAAACATTATAAAACACAACATGAATATAGTTTCATCAGCACATTAATTGACTGTTTACTATTTCAAGTGTGCCAGCATACCAGTCATGTCACTGCTGTGATGTAGCAAGCGTGGCACTTGTAGCTCCTGAAACATTATAAAACACAACATGAATATAGTTTCATCAGCACATTAATTGACTGTTTACCAATTGAAGTTTGCCAATATACCAGTCACGTCACTGCTGTGATGTAGCAAGCGTGGCACTTGTAACACATGAAACATTATAAAACACAACATTAATATAGTTTCATCAGCACATTAATTGACTGTTTACTATTTCAAGTGTTGCCAACATACCAGTCACGTCACTGCTGTGATGTGGCAGGTGTGGAACATGTAACTCATGAAACATTATAAAACACAACATGAATATAGTTTCATCACTACATTAATTGACTGTCTACCACTTCAAGTTTGCCAACATACCAATCCTATCACTGTTGTGATATAGCAAGAGTGGCACTTGTAACTCATAAAACAGTATAAAACCCTACATGAATATAGTTTCATCAGCAGAATTAAATGACGTTCTACCACTTCAAGTCTGCCAACATACCAGTCATATCACTGCTGTGATATAGCAAGAGTGCCACTTGTAACTCATAAAACAGTATAAAACCCTACATGAATATAGTTTCATCAGCAGAATTAAATGACGTTCTACCACTTCAAGTCTGCCAACATACCAGTCATATCACTGCTGTGATGTGTCACGAGTGGCACTTGTAAATCATGAAGCATTATAAAACCCAACATGAATATAGTTTCATCAGCAGAATTAAATGACGTTCTACCACTTCTAGTCAGCCAACATACCAGTCCTATCACTGCTGTGATGTAGCAAGTGTGGCACTTGTAAATCATGAAACATTATAAAAGCCAACATGAATATAGTTTCATCAGCATATTAATTGACAGTCTACAATTTCTAGTGTTGCCAACATACCAGTCATGTCACTGCTGCTATTTAGCAACTGTGGCACTTGTAACTCATGAAACATAAAACCCAACATGAATATAGCTTCATCAGCACTTTAATTCACTGTCTCCCAATTCAAGTTTGCCAACATACCAGTCATGTCACTGCTGTGATTTAGCAGGAGTGGCACTTGTAACTCATGAAACATTATAAAACCCAATATAAATATAGTTTCATCATCACATTAATTGACTGTCTACAATTTCAAGTGTTGCCAAAATACCAGTCATATCACTGCTGTGATGTGACAAGAGTGGCACTTGTAACACATGAAACATTACAAAACCCAATATGAATATAGTTTCATCAGAACATTAATGGACTGTCTACCATCTCAAGTGTTGCCAACATACACGGCATGTCACTGCTGTGATGTAGTATGGGTGGCATTGTACATTTCAAACATGTTTAATCAGATGATGTACAGAAATATATATATATATCATAGCCAAGGAAAAAGGATTGTACTTTTCAAACATCTTTAATCAGATGATGTACACAATATATACTTCATAGCCAAGGAAGAAGAAGAAGGATTGTACTTTTCAAACATGTTTAATCAGATGATGTACACAAATATATTTATCTTAGCAAGGAAGAAGAAAAGAAGAAGAAGAATTGTAGTTTTCAAAAATGTTTAATCAGATGGTGTGCACAAATATATATATCATAGCCAAGGAAGAAGAAGAAGGATTGTACTTTTCAAACGTGTTTAATCAGACGATGTATACAATATATACATCATAGTTAAGGAAGAAGAAGGATTGTAGTTTTCAAACTTGTTTAATCAGATGATGGACACAAATATATATAAATCATATCCAAGGAAGAAGAAGAAGGATTGCACTTTTCAAACGTGCTTAATCAGACGATGTATACAATATATACATCATAGCCAAGGAAGAAGAAGGATTGTAGTTTTCAAACTTGTTTAATCAGATGATGGAAACAAATATATATATGATAGCCAAGGAAGAAGAAGAAGAAGAATTGTACTTTTCAAACATGTTTAATCAGATGATGGACACAAATATATATATCATAACCAAGGAAGAAGAAGAAGAATTGTACTTTTCAAACATGTTTAATCAGATGATGGACACAAATATATATATCATAACCAAGGAAGAAGAAGAAGAATTGTACTTTTCAAACATGTTTAATCAGATGATGGACACAAATATATATATCATAACCAAGGAAGAAGAAGAAGAATTGTACTTTTCAAACATGTTTAATCAGATGATGGACACAAATATATATATCATAACCAAGGAAGAAGAAGAAGAATTGTACTTTTCAAACATGTTTAATATCATGATGTACACACACATATATATATATATATATATATATATATCATAGCCAAGGAACAAGAGGAAGACGAATTGTTTTTTTTCAAACATGTTTAATCAGATGATGGACACAAATATATATATCATAGCCAAGGAAGGAGGATTGTACTTTTCAAAGGTGTTTAATCAAATGATGTACAGAAATACATATATATATATAATAGCCTCGGAAGAATAAGAAGGATTGTACTTTTCTAACATGTTTAATCAGATGATATACACAAATATATATATATATCATAGCCAAGGAAGAAGGATTGTACTTTTCAAAGGTGTTTAATCAGATGATATACAGAAATATATATATATATATATATATATATATATATATATATATATATATATATATATATATCATAGCCAAGTAAGGAGGATTGTACTTTTCAAAGGTGTTTAATCAAATGATGTACAGAAATACATATACATATATATATATATATATATATATATGTATATATATATAATAGCCTCGGAAGAATAAGAAGGATTGTACTTTTCTAACATGTTTAATCAAATGATATACACAAATATATATATCATAGCCAAGGAAGATGAAGGATTGTTTTTTTCAAACATGTTTGATCAGATGATATACACAAATATATATATATATATATATATATATATATCATAGCCAAGGAAGAAGAAGAATAAAACGAAGAAGGATGGTACTTTTCAAACGTGTTTAATCAGATGATACACACAAATATATATATCATAGCAAAGGAAGAAGAAGAAGGATTGTAGTTTTCAAACGTGGTTAATCAGATGATGTACACAAATATATATATCATAGGCAAGGAAGAAGGATTGTACTTTTCAACCGTGTTTAATCAGATGATGTACACAAATATACATATCATAGCCAAGGAAGAAAAAGTCAATTACTTTTCAAACGTGTTTAATCAGATGATGTACTCACACACACACACACACACACACACATATATATATATATATATATATATATATCATAGCCAAGGAAGGAGGATTCTACTTTCCAAACGTGTACAGAAATACATATATGATAGCCAATGAAGAAGGCTTGTACTTTTCAAACATGCTTAATCAGATGATGTACACAAATATATATATATATATATATCATAGCCATGTAAGAAGAAGAAGAATTATTGTTCTCAAACATGTTTAATCAGATGATGTACACAAATATATATCATAGCCAAGGAAGAAGAAGAGGAAGGATTGTACTTTTCAAACATGTTTAATCAGATGATGTACACAAATATATATATCATAGCCAAGGAAGAAGGATTGTACTTTTCAAACGTGTTTAATCAGATGATATACACAAATAGATATATCATAGCCAAGGAAGAAGAGGAAGAAGAAGGATTGTACTTTTCAAACGTGTTTAATCAGATGATGTACACAAATATATATATTATAGCCGAGGAAGAACAAGAAAAAGGATTGTACTTTTCAAACGTGTGTAATCAGATGATATACATATATATATCATATCATATCCAAGGAAGAAGAAGAAGCATTGCACTTTTCAAACACGTTTAATCAGATGATATACACAAATATATATCATAGCAAAGGAAGAAGAAGAAGGATTGTAATTTTCAAACGTGTTTAATCAGATGATGTACATAAATATATATATTATAGCCAAGGAAGAAGGATTGTACTTTTCAAACGTGTTTAATCAGATGATGTACACAAATATATATATCATAGCCAAGGAAAGGATTGTACTTTTCCAACATGTTTAATCAGATGATGTACACAAATATATATATATATATATATCATAGCCAAGGAAGAAGAAGGAAATTACTTTTCAAACATGTTAGATCAGAAGATAAACACAAATATATATATATCATAGCAAAGGAAGAAAAAGGATTGTACTTTTCAAACATGTTTAATCAGATGATATACACAAATATATATATCATAGCCAAGGAAGAAGAAGAAGGATTGTAGTTTTCAAACGTGTTTAATCATATGATGTACACAAATATATATATCATAGCCAAGGAACAAGGATTGTACTTTTGAAACGTGTTTAATCAGATGATGTACACAAATATATATATATATATATCATAGCCATGTAAGAAGAAGAAGAATTATTGTTCTCAAACATGTTTAATCAGATGATGTACACAAATATATATCATAGCCAAGGAAGAAGAAGAGGAAGGATTGTACTTTTCAAACATGTTTAATCAGATGATGTACACAAATATATATATCATATATATATATATATATATATATATATATATATATATATATCACAGCAACAAAGAAGTAGAAGGATTGTACTTTTCAAAAATGTTTAATCAGATGATGTACACAAATATATATATCATAGACAAGGAAGAAGAAGAAGAAGAAGAAGGATTGTACTTTTCAAACATGTTTAATCAGATGATGTACACAAATATATATATCATAGCCGAGGAAGAAGTAGAAGAAGAAGAAGAAGAAGAAGAAGAAGAAGAAAGATTGCACTTTTCAAACATGTTTAATCAGATGATATATACAGTATATATATCATAGCCAAGGAAGAAAAGGAAGATTGCACTTTTCGAATATGTTTATTCAGAGGATGTACACAAATGAATATATCATAGGCAAGGAAGAAGAAGAATTGTACTTCTCAAACATGCTTAATCAGATGATGTACACAAATATATATATATATATATATAT